>VDFB02113039.1:0-386223 GCA_007258455.2 Sequoia sempervirens
TTTATTTTTATTTTTTATTACAATAGGCGATGCAACACACACCCGTTAACGTTAGCTCTAAAACCAAAACGAAGCGGAAAGCAACTCTAACCAAGGATGTACACCAGGATCCCGATGTTGGGCAAGGTGTGAGCATATGGTCAGAGGATCTAATGCAATGCAGAACTGGAAGGGAACTCTAACCAAGAATGCGTCTAGGATAGACGAGCATATGGTCAGAGGGTCTTATGCATGCTAAGCTGAAAGTAACTCTAACCAAGATGGTGCCGAGAGATGGCGAGCATATGGTCAGAGGGTCCCTAAGGCTATTAACTGAAATTAAATAGGCGGCAAGCCAGCCTCTTCCACTTATTTAGTGGGAAATACAAGTAGATAAGAAGAGTTGAGAATTGCTGACAGTACTACTGTTCAGCTTACAATAAGATAGTGTGACTGCCAAGAACAAAAGATGGAAAGCTTAATAATGCAGCAACAACATATGGAACTCTCCCATGCTCAACAAAGTTGCCTTGACACAAAACTCCACTCAAAGGACCAACTTATAATCTGATTTTTGACAGACCTGCAACTAGAAAATGCATAACCAGCAACCTCAGATTTCACTAAAATGCTCACAGAATGCTCTTAACTCAACCCAAAGCCTTGAGAATGAATGCAAAAGACTCTTGAGATGAAGTCTCTTACCACCCTGCTAGTGACTTCTCCATCTCCGTGTTCTTTGAACTCTTTAATATTTATGTTTGCTGCTCTACCCTGCCTATCTTTTTCTTCCCACATTTGTAACTTGATTTGTTTCCTTATATCCTCTCTTAGCATCTTTGTTGGCTCGTTTGTCACTTGTGCCCATGTTATGGCCTCTTTTGATTTTCCCATTTGTGTATTTTCCTTGGTCTCCCTGTTTGCTAGAACTGATTGAGACACTTTGGTATGTTGGGAGTCTTGCTTTTCACCTATTTGAGCTTTGTCTTTAATCGTGATTTGACTTAATTCAGATTTTAGTGCCAACATCTCTCATTGCCCTACTTCCATGATGTGTTGTAAGTTGTTTGTTTGGTCTTTAAACGACCTATTTTCCTATGCCAGTTGTTGGTTGGCTTCTGAGAGCACTTGAAACTAATTATCCTTCATCTGTTTTCTCTTCTAGCATGACAAGCCTCCCTTTTAGAGCCAATAACTCCTTGGCGTATAGGTCAAAAGACCACATTAAAGGGGTTGACATGGGATTGTATATCTCCTGACTGTCTTGACTTTCCTCTCCTTTTATGATGGTCTCGGAGTGCTCCTTGCCATTGCCTCTATTTGTTTTTCTTTCTCAACTCCCAGCACATTTAACTAATTTTTATTCTCACCCTGTGTTGTTGCATTAAGCTGATTTATGTCCACATCTGATGCTACTTGAGTATTGTAGGTTACTTTGGGAAGTATTGCTACAATTTTTTTGTTTCTCAGACGTTTTAACTTCCTTGTTATTTTAACCTATCTGCGTTGGAGGATCCTCTTATACTATTTAGCATTGACAAATGTCAAGTTTATTCTTGTATCCATTTCTTTTATCTGAGTTTGTTTTTGTTTTTGATATTGTAACATCAATGATTCTAGAGCTCTTGTAGTGATGAATGAGTATTTTGTGGAGCTCTTCCAGTTACAAGGCATGCCATAAGGGATCAACATGCCTACATTGGTAGCCATTCGGCTCACCCCTATGCCAACCACTTTTCTACTAAAATACCTCTGTTAATCTATTGGTTGTGTAGCTGTTTACTTTGGTTTATTTTTTGAGTAAGAACCTCTCTACATTTAAAAAATTGTTGTTTACTAATGTTGATGAAAGTCTAATGTGCAAGTTTGAGTAGAAATGACAAACCCCAACTGTGCCTTGGATTAATTGTAAAAAGAAAATGAGGGCTTACGCAAGTTTAAGCACTCACCTGGGATTTGTATGCCCCACCTTTGCCTTTGCTTTAGCTGGTCCCCACCGTTGTCTATAGACAAACTACCAACAAAGCCCTCGAACATTACCCAAGAGTCCACCCTTCGGTCAGATAGTGCAGGTCATTGTCTGCTCTTTCCACGCTTGCACCAACCACTCGCCTTGAGAGGTGCCCAAGCCTACCTCGACTGTTGCTTCTTCAAATTCGTAGACGCCTATTTCAAACGCCTTCGTTCACTTGCTTCAAACGACTTCTTTCGATTTATAGTGCCCACTAACCACCAGATTTTATCTGTTTATACACAAAAAACATATTTTAGTCAAAAGGGCACAAAAACAAATGAAAAGAGGATGCCCCAATTAATATGGTGGTTAAAATTTCACAACCCAATGTTTACATGCCTTATCTGAGCTACATTCACAGTGGATTTTATAGGCTTCTCCATGCCTTGTCAGACCAAATCCAAAGGTGTATTTAATGCCAAAAACATTCCCCCACATTTCCATGGGACAACTGTCAAAAAAGGTCTTTTCCCGCCCAAGAACCATTTATCATTTTGGAGCAAATTTGGAAAGCATTTTTCTAGTGATAGAGAAGAAAACAAAACAAGATTCTATAAATGCATTTATAGTGCGCCCACTAACCACTAGATTTTATCCATTACACCCAAAAAAACATATTTTAGTCAAAAGGGCATAGAAACGAATGAAAAGAGGATGCCCCAATTAATATGGTGGTTAAAATTTCACAACCCAATTTGTTTACATGCCTTATCCGAGCTACATTCACAATGTATTTTATATGCTTCTTCATGCCTTGTCACACCAAATCCAAAGGAATCTTTAATGCAATGAGCATTTGCCAATCTAGGAAGAACATTCCCCCACATTTTCATGGGACAACTGGGCTGATTTTCCACACAGTTTTCTGACATGATTTGGGGAAAACAACAATGTGGTTGTTCTTTGCAATGTACCCATGGTGAGTCACGAAATTTATGGCTGATCTGGAATCTCTCTCTGAGGGTATTATGTCATGTCCCCGATTTGGAGGTAGAGTAATTTAATTAAATTAATTAATCAAGTTGTCCAAATATTGATATTTCATAAAGATGACTAATTGATTATTTTAATTAAATTAAAGTGGAGTATTAAATTAATTATTTAATAAAGTTATCTTAATAAAATAATATCTCAAAGGTAACTTTATTATAATTAATTTAATAAAGTGACTATAATAAAATAATAAATCATAAAGTCACTTGAGTGAATAAAATAATATTTTATTCTAGAAGCTTCTTGGAGATGGGTTAAAAAAAGTATATAAGATGCTCATTGCTAGTC
The DNA here is from genome assembly GCA_007258455.2 of Sequoia sempervirens. Lineage (NCBI taxonomy): Eukaryota > Viridiplantae > Streptophyta > Pinopsida > Cupressales > Cupressaceae > Sequoia > Sequoia sempervirens. Next base: position 3,275 of record VDFB02113039.1, read on the forward strand.
ATTCAAGCACACTTGAATTTTACTTCTATTCTATTCATACCTGTGTGGTAGAAGAAAAGCTTGAATGCTTTCATTGCCTGAGGGCCTGAGGGTTTGAAGATTCTAAGGTACCAGTTTCGATTGTGAAATATCAATCCTAGCTGGAATTGTTTGAAATCCATCCAGGGTTTCTATTTGTGCTTCATTGGAGAGTTGATTTGGGTGCAATAGCTGATGTATTATTGCCCTAGCTGAGTTGATGTGATAGTTGAAGTATTATTGCATCATCTTAAGTGCAGCAACTGAGGTATTGTTGCATTTGATTGAGAAGTTCGATTTGCTACAGCAGCTGATGTATTGCTGTAATTTGTTGGAGAAAATATTGAAGAGCATTTTCAATTTGGAGTTGCATTGGTTTGGAACAATTGCTGCCATCAGACTTCAATCAGGTTCTTGAATTGGCATTTTATTTGCATATTTATATCAGTTTGTAATCGCTGCTACAGCAGCCTTGTATTTGCAGTTCCCATATCTTATATTATTGGCATTGGCATTGTAAAATCGCACCAGCTTAAGGGCGATAGCTTGAAGTCTTTGAAATATTGTAAATCAGTTTCATGACAGCAATAAAGGAGTTTAGGGTTGCATATGACATGTTTGCTAAAATGTCTACTTGTTGAAGTAATCATTTATACCAATAGGTTGCATACAAAGTGTATGACGAAATGTCAAATTGCTGTAGCTATTCATTTTAATTCATAAGTTTGCATGACAAGTGTTTGGTATAATTCCTCATTGCTGTAGCATTCAATTGGCATAAGAAACTTGCATACCAACTGTTTGTCTTAAATGTCAATGAGCTGTAGTTGAATATTTGCACAAGTTTCAGCTATAGTAGTGTTAGGAGTTTGCATGCTAAGTGTTTGCTAAAATACCTTTTGGCTGTAGCTTTACATTTACACAGTTGCACTTCACTTTCAGTCATTATAAGGCAATGTAGCACATCTCAAGCATTAGCTTCAGCTTTGAAAGAGTCTGAGTAATGTATGACAAATGTTTGTCATAATGTCTCTTGCTACTATTATACATTTGCATTATATTTTCAGTCATCATTGAGCATTGGAAAGTCATTAGAATCCATTGCATTGCATTACCATTTAGTTCCAGTCCTTGCATACTTTCGTTTAAGACATTTAGTTGATCAAAACATCGTATGCATTTGAAATTATCAAAAAGAAACTACAATCAGCAGGTTCAGACTTTGCAAGGCAAGTGTTTGACAAAATTCCCGGAGCTTCAAATCATCAAGTTAAAGGCCAGAATTAGCAAGGGACATTACATATTAAGGACCCAAAAGTTATCATTCAAGGATGATGGAAAAAGGGAAGACAATGGGAACATAGCAGAGAAAAACTCACGCAAAAGTCTCCTAGGGTTTACAATTTTTAGATCTAGGTATTTTATTTTTTTATTGTAGCAATATGGTTTATCCCAAACTTGTAACAACACATTTGTAACCTTTGTAGATCAAATGATTAAAGACAAAATTAATCTTAGTTGAGGGTCTCTTTGTGTATGGTGTACATTTTTTGATGTGTATTGATTAGTTGGCCAGCTCAATGATTATAAAATCCTTGCAAGGTATTTGGAAGGTATCTTCTCATAACAATAAAGGAAATATATTGGTATGCTCACGGATTATTACATAGACTCATTTAATATTCTGCAAACATTTATTGCTTTTTTATGTATGTGCAAAGCCCAACTTGCTTGTGCAATTTGAAAGGCATAATGTTTTGTGGTATCTTGATTAAGGTTTCACCTTAAATTATAATTATAGTTTTCTATGGACTTAGAGACTCTATTGCCCAACTAGATAAAGGCACCAATCTGGTAGTGGTTTTAATTCCCCGTCATCTTAACACACTCAAAGCAACTGAACATTTTTTTCTACAGTAATCATTGTGAACCTTTATAAAAGCTCAAAGTCGAGTTTTTGTAGTGATTACTCACCAACAATATTTGTAGTCGAGCACTTGTTAGTCAAGCAAGTACTAGTCAATTTTTTAAGCCATGCGATGAACTAACTCCACTAGCCAATGCATGCCTTGGGTAATACCTAAACCTGAAAGTTTACTTCTCTAATAAACATAGGAGTCTAAGACTAATGAGGTGGTTAGGATAGGCCTTGCTTCATAGAGAGGGTAGCGACAAACAAAGACATTAGAGACAAAATTCTAGATGAGTTGGAGTTCTACAAGGGTGCGGGAGCTTTTTTCTTCACCTCAAGTCATTCAAAGCAACAAATACCAGCTAGGTCAAAAAGAAAACCAGTCCTTTAATTTTTATCTCAATACTAGAAACTTGAAAGTTTTAAGTCTTGAACTTTTACTTAATAGTTGGTACCTTTTTAAAAATTTGTATTAACAGACTTGTGGGGGAAGATTTATGGCATTGGCACACCAAATATTTAGAGGCTAGCTATATGTGTTTTGTCCCAGTCATGTAGCGCTTCTAGGTGTGGCTGGAATCAAATCCTCACACCAAGGAGACAAATAGTTTGACCCAAGAGCGCCTCAATGGCCTTGTATTCATTTCGTACAATTTTCACTTTCAAACCAGAAATGTGGAGGGCCCTCATGATGCCATCAATTTGGATGACATCAATCCATTTGCTTATTATTAGACTACCAAAGAATTAGATATCATGTCTAGTCGAGTCTTGGAGAGTACTTGATCAAGTCCTACCCCAAGACTCTCGAGCTTAGGCTCGGACTCCCAAGTCTTGAGCTCAAACTCTTCTAGTGCCTTAACATAACAAACATAGTGGCTGAAATTTCAAGTTGAGAGTCTGAGGATCATATGACATGTGTAATGTTTGAATTATGACAACTCGATAGTCAAATTAGATTTATTGTAAAGACCCTTGCCAAATCTGATGTTTATTTTCTGTTTTTGATGCTTGGGAATTTTGTCAAACAATTGTCTTACGATCTCCTTTCAGCTAAGCAGTGATATTTCTCTTTATATATTATGACTAGAATGCATGTAAAGACTCTAATGACTTAATCTAAGTATGCCAATTGACTGCAATGAAAGTAAGATGCAATGCAAAGTAATTTCTGAATTTTCTAAACTATATGATGACTGATAATTCATGCAAAAGTGCAGTTACAGCAAAGAGACATTTTGACAAACAATTGTCATGCAACTCCAAAACTCCATTGTGTGTAGCATTGTATAGCTCAAACCAATTACAACAAATATCAATGATGCTCATAGAAGATCCCTTCTTAAAGAGATGACTTACAATGCAAGTATAGCAATACAAACTCAGATTTATATGGCAACAATACAAGTGCAGACCTAGGTAATTTTATCATGTGAAATGATAATCTATCATGAATGGGTAATAATACAAGGATTTCTAAATGCAACTTCAAATCTTACAACTCAACTGCTGATCCAACATAGATGATTTGCAATATAGCAATGATAATACAATCTTAGTTTATGACAGCGATACAAAGATTGTTAGATGTCGACCAGAATATTTTAGAGTGCAAAATGCAAGCTACAATGTTGCTGTATGGACAGCGATGTAATGACTTATAATGCAGACCTAAATGCAAGATTCTTACAATGCAATAAGATGATGAATCGCCCAACCTGGTGGACACCCAGTTACTGAAAAAGCAGCGACTGAAGGATGCTAGCAGCCATGATTTTCTCCTCTCAGTCCAGCAAGCATTCATCCTTCCTTGAAATGCAAAAACCAGATGAAATTCTCCGAAATCGAATTATTCAAAATGCCACAATTTCTGCACCTATCTTTGCTTGATGACCACAATTTTTCCAGCCAAAGTGAATTGCCTCCAATGATAAAAATCAATATGCCAAATATTGAAAATAATCCTCAAAATCTTCAATGCTTCCTTCAAGCAGATCGACTTCTTAAGCTTCTTCAAAATATCTGAAACTTCCTCCAAATAAAATCAAACTCCTTATGTATCCGAAATTTGGTCAAAGACCATTAAATTTTGAAATAATCAAACCAGCAAGAAATAAACTTCCTCCACAAGTGAAATAATGATTGCAACAATAAATCAGCTGCTGCAACTCTTCAATGCAATAATAAACCAACTATTGCATCAATTCAAACTCCTTATTCAGAAGTGCAATAATACATCTGTAGAAACCCTAGTTTCCCTCTGTTTCCGAATCTGACTCTTTTTGTTTGTTTTTTCTGAAGTTTTTGGTTTTTGGACTGTTTTGTGGGTTTTTTAAGCCATAAATGAAGATGGCGATTTTTGCAAGTGCTTGAAATAAATTCAATAAAAATCATCTAACTCTAAAACAATGAAATATGGATGCCAGTACATTCATATATTCTTCCAGAGATGATTACACAAATACCAAGTTACATGCAAGGTGTAAAGATAATGATTTTATTAAAAACCTGATTTTGATACAGCAATAAATGCTCAGCTTGAGAAGGTACGGCTGCAATGAAAACTCCCTTCTCCCTCTGCTCTGTAGTTGCAAATGGTCCCAGGCTCCTAGGCGCCTCAAGATGCTGAAGAATGGAGACAAGATGAAAGGCGTTTTGCTTCCTCTGGAGAATTCGCCCTTGCCAAGGATGGTACGGCCTGGTACTGTACAGTACGGCCCAGATATCAGCAGCAATGACTAATAAATAGTACGGCTAGCCTAAAGATACCCAGCTATGAGTTAATGTGCGCCTTAGTAAGGTACTTCCTCTGTGAATGAATTGATAGCTGAAACCATGAAGTTTGTACGGCTCAAATGAAGATAGTACGGCCTGCAGCAAGTACGGCTGTGTACTAGAAACAGCAGCAAATTAAATTAAATGTACGGCTTTCTCTGTAACCCTCCAGATCTCCAGAATATGGACGCCTGAATGAATGAATGCCCTCTGGATGGATTAATATGCTGAAGCTCTGTAAATAAACAATCTCTGACGCTCTGTAATTCCTCCTGGATGAAGAAATCTCTCAACTGCAATAAATTAGATGTTATTTCACATCCTCTGAACTGCTTCGATGGAGATGGCTCGTTCTCCAACGAATTTGGAACTCAAACCCTAAGGTCTTCGTCCTCTGGCAAAGACTGGCAAATTTTCAATTCATCAAATGTCATAATGGCACATTTTCCAATGCAAAACCCTTTATCCTCACAAAAGTGCGATTTCCACCATAATAGGGTTTTAATTAAAATATTCACATTTTAATCTTTTAATAATTCAATAGTCTCCAGCCAAAATATTTTATAATAATTTAATTCTCAAACTGGCCCCTTTCTGATGATGGGCGCACCCCTCAAGGCAGATAACTTAAGTTATAATTTAATATTATAACTTTACATTATAATCGTTAAATAATTAATATTTAATTAATATAATTAAATATTAATATCTTCCTCGTTACACATCCGATAACTGTTCGGTCGATGCTGTTGAACGAAGTGATCCTTTGCCAATCTCATACTGCTAAAATAGCGGGGGTCCCTGCCCCGCCAGGAACTGCTAAAAATAGCAACTACTGCAAAGGGTCTCCGATGGGAGCCCAAGCGAGAAGCCAATTGATCAAAGCGCCCAGTGACCGGGCCAAGCTCCCAAGCGACCCTCTCACCACTGCAGCCGACCCTACGGTCTCTCGATGGAAGCCAATCTCCACGATTCGTGCTGCTTAAAATGGGACATGGCGGTCCGCCCTCCTAAAATTGCTTGACCCCAAGCAATCTCGCTACTGAAAGAAAACTCCCGTCCTCCGAGGAGAGCCCAAAAAGAAAAAGCGTGAAATGTCCCACACATCTGACTGTCTCCTGTGGCATCAATAAAACTCAATTGCGCCAAGCAATGCGGATCCCAAACCCGAGTGAAAATCTGTCGTGACGGTCCTCCTCAGGCTGCCACTGCGCTCTACGGCCTCCAACTTCACCATGCTGAGAATAGTGAAGTGACCCATTGGGACCCATCCCATACTCGATGCCAAAGCGGTCGCCACCGAGATCCCAATACAATCTGAATCCACATCCATCCGTCATGCAGAGATAAAAGCGTCCGGCATCTACCACGAATCTCCACATCCTCTACTAGAAGCTCTCATGGATGTGATAGCTGTCCGACCATCGTACCAACTAACACCATGATGCATGTAACCATGTACGATACGAAAATTATCACGACATAGAAGTCATTAAGCCACGTCAAATACATATCGGCATGATAGATGACTGACTGCTGCCCCTGCAAGTAATACCCCGCAAACTGCCGAGTCAAGTACCTGCATCCGCCAATCCCATCTTGTGAAGATGGTAACTCTGCACACAATAATGAATTACTCCCCTCAACTGTACCGAGAGAATCACCCTGTGCACAAGGATGGTGCATCGAATACGAATCACGTACAGGTGGATCAAAGGAAAAACTATAAGTACTCCTCACCGTGTACACCTCATTAAACTCCTCTGTGAGTCTTGTTTGGAATTGCGATGCACTGGAACAATCCCAAACACTACGATCATCACCCAACCCAGAACTAGTATCAAGAGTACTATCGGCGTCCAACTCGAAGAGTGGGTTATCATAGATCAAACCACCATCACATTCAAACAATGGATTATTCACAAATTGCACCATCACTCCATACTGTTCTGTATCATCCATCTCTGAATCGCTGGAATAATAAGCTGAGTTGTACTTCTGACTTGACTCAACCAGCTGCCGATCATAGTCAACCGTATCAAATGAAAAGATCGATTTGCTTCCAGGAGAGGGAAACAAATCAACACAAGTACCAATCTCCCAACTGGATGAGACTCTGAATATCTGCTGTGAAGATGGACTCGTATCGAGGGTTGTCACACCACTCTCTAGTGAATCAGCAACCATGTCACAGGAACTAACAATGATCTGCCCTGCATCACCTATCACGGGACTAATCTCATGAGATCCTGGTGCAATGCGTGGCTCACTGCAACTCTCATCTAGTGCACTCATCCTATCTGTATCAACTGCTCCCGTGTCCGTGCTGGATGTAACCACATCCTCAACATCTCCCTCTCGGCTATGAACCATGGGTGTATACTCCTCACCAACCACTGCCATGCAAGACTGAACGATATCCAAAGGTGGTGAAGATTGTGCCAAACTCAACGCCACGGTAAGCCTCTCAATCTGTAACTGTGACTCACGAAGAGCCAACTGGGTGCTATGTAATGAAACCATAGTCACCTCGAGCTCATGAGTGAGCTCATCGATCCGCTCCTCTTTTCCCTTCCATGCATCATAACAAATGCAATCCCACTCGAGAAGGAAATCCCTGTCTGCTAGTAGTTTTAGATAGTTTTGTTTCATTGTTCCAATCGCCTCTCGGAGTGCATGTATCACTGCAAGGGAAAAACCACTCTCACTGTGCTCATCGGTCGAAGGCGGACTCCAACCATAGGTAGTCAACATCTGACGAGCAACGTCAAAATGCTCAAGGGCGGTAGCAATCATAGTGTCATCCACATGTAGTTGCCCAACCAAATGATGAGGACTCTGTAGCTTTCGACCCCCATACGAGATTTCCGGTTCACCATATGCACTATGATATGACGTTGATCCGTCATCGCTAACCTCATGATAAGCAGCATCATGTGTGCTTTCATCAACGCACACCTCAACACTTAAGGTACTGCTGCTCGGTACCTAAAAGGATGGCTCAACTGGTACGGTAGAAGTGGCTGGTATGATAGTATCTTCACACGCTTCTACTCCACAAGTAACTGCATGCTCATCCAACGCATGATCCTGGGATTCCATATCAACATATGAATCCTCTAGCTGGTTTTCAAAGGTCTGATCCGAAAAATCAGACTCATCATAACATAAGTTCTCAACACCAACTGCATCACTAGTACCCAACTCTACAGTCTCTTCGTGTAACAACTCAATAGGGTTACTTTGCATGTGTGAATCCGCCGTTGTATCATGTTCACGTGACGTTTCACCATTGCTGTCATAAAAATCAGAAGTAGCCTTCAGGGCAGAAATTTCTCGAGTCATCTCATGCAAAGACGATGTAGGTAGATCATTACTCATAGCCGTGCTAGTGTGTTCACGAACCAAATCAGCACTTCTATCAAATTCATCATATAAATTTCTGCCCTCTTGATAGGAAACTGAAGATATCAAATCATTCTGACGAAAAGTGGTATTATCCTTATGTGTAGATTCTCTGTCCTTTCCAGGTGTAAACAACTCACGAGCTGTAGTGAGATATCTCTGTTTTTCAAACTCCGTCTTATGGCCAAGACTCGGGTGCACATCCACATAACTTATGAAAGGAAGTTTTTCTTTAATCTTCTGAGGTAGAATGCTATATTCCCTGAACATGCCAATCACTTCGCTTTTTGTGTTTTGTGGTGTTACATCCATAGAGATCGCAAAGCTACTCGGTGATACTAGCAGCCACTGGTTGTTGGCTGTCCCTAAATGTACCCGGTGAGAGCAAACCCTGCATGCCTTTCACACATTTACAACCTCATGGACTCTGTCTCGTGAGAATTGGGCCCTAGTAGGCCTATGCGCTGTCAGGTGAGCCTTTGACCTAGGAGCTCTCCGTGAATCCGTAACACTCCTGTCATCGTCACGATGTGATGACGATCTCCTCGGAGTATCCAGTCTCTGAAGTGCAACTGCCACCTGCTGTAATACACCATTTGACCGCCGTTGACCTGCACTAAGTTCTCTGAGTGCATGCAAGACCTCTGCACGGTTCTGACCTCTGTTATTGTAAGGAGTCTCTGTTCTAAGATTAACTGTTCTATCAGTCCTGTAATTCCTGTCAGTTCTGTCAGCCATGTTTCCCGGCTGCCAGATCGAACCCGGTTGCCTATCAACCAAAGCTCGCCTGAATAAATAAATACCTGATAAGGCCCAAACTGTTCCGGCTGCAGAAGACGGCTAAACCCTCAAGATGGCAGGATTTAGCTCTGATACCAAGTTAGTTACCGTTGCACCAAAAGCCCGGACTGGTAGTGAATGGCACCCCTCTTAGCGTTAAGTGGGCATCCCCAGGATAGGTACTCCCGCCGAAGACTCCGGACACGTGGCTGGGCAAACCGCTCGGATAGACCTACATCACCTTCCGATAGGGGCCCGCATCGGGACATCACAGCCCACCACGCTCCACGAGTCTCGACCTCGAGACCTCCAGCTCTAATACCACTGTAGAAACCCTAGTTTCCCTCTGTTTCCGAATCTGACTCTTTTTGTTTGTTTTTTCTGAAGTTTTTGGTTTTTGGACTATTTTGTGGGTTTTTTAAGCCATAAATGAAGATGGCGATTTTTGCAAGTGCTTGAAATAAATTCAATAAAAATCATCTAACTCTAAAACAATGAAATATGGATGCCAGTACATTCATATATTCTTCCAGAGATGATTACACAAATACCAAGTTACATGCAAGGTGTAAAGATAATGATTTTATTAAAAACCTGATTTTGATACAGCAATAAATGCTCAGCTTGAGAAGGTACGGCTGCAATGAAAACTCCCTTCTCCCTCTGCTCTGTAGTTGCAAATGGTCCCAGGCTCCTAGGCGCCTCAAGATGCTGAAGAATGGAGACAAGATGAAAGGCGTTTTGCTTCCTCTGGAGAATTCGCCCTTGCCAAGGATGGTACGGCCTGGTACTGTACAGTACGGCCCAGATATCAGCAGCAATGACTAATAAATAGTACGGCTAGCCTAAAGATACCCAGCTATGAGTTAATGTGCGCCTTAGTAAGGTACTTCCTCTGTGAATGAAGTGATAGCTGAAACCATGAAGTTTGTACGGCTCAAATGAAGATAGTACGGCCTGCAGCAAGTACGGCTGTGTACTAGAAACAGCAGCAAATTAAATTAAATGTACGGCTTTCTCTGTAACCCTCCAGATCTCCAGAATATGGACGCCTGAATGAATGAATGCCCTCTGGATGGATTAATATGCTGAAGCTCTGTAAATAAACAATCTCTGACGCTCTGTAATTCCTCCTGGATGAAGAAATCTCTCAACTGCAATAAATTAGATGTTATTTCACATCCTCTGAACTGCTTCGATGGAGATGGCTCGTTCTCCAACGAATTTGGAACTCAAACCCTAAGGTCTTCGTCCTCTGGCAAAGACTGGCAAATTTTCAATTCATCAAATGTCATAATGGCACATTTTCCAATGCAAAACCCTTTATCCTCACAAAAGTGCAATTTCCACCATAATAGGGTTTTAATTAAAATATTCACATTTTAATCTTTTAATAATTCAATAGTCTCCAGCCAAAATATTTTATAATAATTTAATTCTCAAACTACCCCTTTCTGATGATGGTACCCCTCAAGGCAGATAACTTAAGTTATAATTTAATATTATAACTTTACATTATAATCGTTAAATAATTAATATTTAATTAATATAATTAAATATTAATATCTTCCTCGTTACATCCATAACTGTTCCGTTGATGCGACGAACACTGAAGTGATCCCGAACACTGCCAATCTCATACTGCTAAAAATAGCAGGGGTCCCACACTGCCTGCCAGGAACTGCTAAAAATAGCAACTCTGCAAAAGGTCTCCGATCAAGCCCAAACGAAAGCCAATTGATCAAAACTGCCAATCTGACGCTGAGCCAAGCTCCCAAACGACCCTCTCACCACTCTGTCAGCCTACGAGGGTCTCCTGATAGGCCAATCTCACGATCTCTGATGCTCGCCAAAAATGGGGACATGACAACATCAGCTATTGCACTATTCAAACTCTTATAGTGAAGCTCTTGTAGAAACCCTGGATGGATTCCTCAACAATCTCCAGCTAGGGTTGATCATTCACAACCGAATCTAGTATCCTAGAGTCTTCAAACCCTCGAACAAGCAAGCATTCAAGCTTTTACCAATCTAGTATGAAATGTATAATCCAAGACATGCCCAAATGTCAAGCCCACAACTCCTTATAAAGATTTCTCAATGACTTCCAAGAAGCTTATAGAAATATTATTATTTTATTCCAAAGTGACTTTATAATATATTATTTTGTTTTAAGTCACTTCAATTTGTTGTACCCAAACCAAATTTTTTGCTTCATCAAGGCATTTTGCTTAAAATAGTCTAAACTTTGCTAAAATGATGTCAAATACAATTTTTGGGCAATACCAAGCATGGAGTTTTATCAATGTTTTGTCAGTCAAAGGCAGTATCCATTGATCAGAACCTGAATCGGAGACTCAGAACGAAGCATTTCATGGTGGAGGAGCATTTCACGACGATAATTATACCTTTGTATGGTCATTTCAGTGGCCAAGACGAGGATTTCAATGGTTAATTTATGAACATTTCTCAAGGAAAAGCAAAATTGCGCCCCTGTAGCCCAGGGGCACCCTTCTTTTTCAAGGCCTAGATTTTGTGGTTAATGCTCATGAGTACAGTCAAACTCTTCAAAATTACTCCAGTTATCCAATGAGCTATCCTGCGAGGCTATCTGAGACTCTTAACTCCAGTAACTGGCGACAGAAGTTGAAGATTCTAAAGGTTGCAATTTGCAGAAGCTTGTCACTTTTTAGCTTTTGTGCCCCTGTAGTTCAAAGGCGCACCTCTTAAAGGGGGGTTAGGTCTTGGTTTTCCTGATGGTTGATGTATTCAATCTCTTCACGACTAGTCTGCCTATCCGACGAGCTGTCAAATGCAGTCATTCGAGTCCCAGAGCTCTAGCAAACAACATCAGAAGATGAAATTATGAGGAGAGTTCATATCACAGAGCTTCCTCAAATGGTGAAATTGCGCCCCTGTAGCTCAAGGGCGCCCTTCAAAATGACCCTTGAGATGATTTAGTTTGCTGACGAGGTCTTCCTGACATCTGTGCTACTCTAGTCTGGCTTCGCGATGCACCAACTTGCCTGTTAATCCGATATTCTGAGAGATCGTGGCAAAGATTCTACCAAGCACGTAATTTAGTGAGCGGAGAAACATGTAAATTTCACTGTACTTTTGTAGGCTAGGGGCGCCTAGCCTTTAGACCTGTCAGATGAGGTTATTGACGTTCGAAGTCTTCACGGGACTTGAGCGTAATTACTCCATCTATCCAACGAGCCCAGCCGTCAGCCTTCGAGATTTGGCAAACGCTCGTACTTGCGAGGTCTTTGGTGAAATACTGAAAAACGAAGACAACTCAGAAAATGGCTAAGTCTGGTCATCTATTCCATCTTGGGAAAGGCGCCTTTCTATTTGAGGTCTTAGAAGCAGTTTTCTTGCTTCGTCACCTCCAGAGACGTCTCTCATAGGTCCTTCTGGCTACGCGTTGAGACAAACGGTGCTCAAATCAAGCCATCCCAGCACCAGATATCAGAGGTCAAAGTTGGGCATCTAGTTGAGAGTTCCACTTTCATCAAAATGGTGTTTGTGCCTTTTGAGGCCAAGGGCGCTCTTACTTTAGGGGTCCTTAATGCACTTTTCAGACGCCTTGCGTATATTCGTTGGATGCAAAATACCTCTAGTCATGCAATCAGCCTATTATTCAGTCAGCAGGGTTCACCATTCGTTGTCAGTAGCCGTTTGAAGCGTCAAATGGCAGTTTGGATAAATGGTTAAGTCTGGTACCTGAAAATCAATTTAATCAAGGGCGCCCAATTCTTTGAGGTGTTAAATGATGGATTTTGTAGTGACGACTCCCAGCAGACATTTCTTCCTTGCTCTGCAGGCTTCTTAATGAATACACTTGCTCAATCCCAGCATCATCTGGTCACCCAGGAATTAGTGTCGAAGATGGCCAGTTGTAACTTTGTAGTCAGCTACAAAGTAGGAAGTTAATAAAAAACGTGATATCTTGAGCAAATGGACGCCTATGAGGTCAAATGAGGACTTTTCGAAATCAGTAAAGTCCGTTGGACATGTCCAAATGCTTTACAAGGTTTGTCAACTAAATAAAATAATATTAAATTTTCAAATTGCATGCCAGCATGAAAGGTGGCGATTTTGTCCAACAAACTATTTTTAGCGCCCCTTTATGTTGTAAGATGAAATTCGCATGTGGTTGGCAACTGAATATTATTTTATTATTTTTATTCCGGACTTCGACTCAGTGTCAGTGTAACTGGAGGGGGTCCAATCAGAATCATTCTATTTCAGTCGAGGTTTTAAATCTTGCAGTCAATAATATGGTGTGAATTCTCTTTATTTAAACATGGCACCATCATTAATCATTCACACAGCTTAAGAAATTCGTATTTCTTCAGACCAGAGGCGAGTTTTTACAGGTTGGGCAAATTCATCATCAGTTTCCAATGGCGATTTCATCAAACAAATTTCTTTGCAGGTTCAAGTTCACATTCATCAACAAATTTGAAGAATAAGGGGCGATTTTCACAGAAGAAAGAGTATAGAAAAAACGTCTTTCTCCTCTTTGATTCTCAAATTTCTCTCAAAATCCAATTCGCATGTTCCTGAAGTTGGCAAATTTGACGAGTCTAAACATCTAGATCATTTCTATATAGCTTCCTCGAATTAAATTCATGCGCTTGATTTTTCAAGAATTTTTAACTCTAGAGCATCTGTTCTCGAGTTTCTAATTTTCTCAACTGAAAACTCTTTGCATGGTCGAGTAGAAGTCAAATTTTCGCATTTCTGACATTCTGGGTTGTCTTAGAATCTTTTTCTGGACAAAACCCATATCTCAGATTTTTCACCGAAAATAACTCTTCAATAGGCTATTTTTAGCCTCAGCAAGCTATTTTTAGCTTTCCATAAATCTTGTTAGAACATAGTCGAGTTCACAGTCAACAGGCGATTTTTTCAAAATGCAGTACACTCAACTTAAATACAGGACCAAATCAGTCCTTACTCACGACTTCATCAAGACAGTTGAGACGAGTCTTCACAAGGTGTTGCCAGAAGCAGTTCTAGATCCAGTCAAGATCAGAGATTCAATTATTCAGAACATTCAGCAGTCCAGGTTATTGGAGGTCGCTTCCATACCTATCTTCGTTCCTTGTGTTGAGTTCGTGATGTCTTGTATTAAGCATTACAACTCTGCTACTTGTGAGATTGTCAGTTGATGGACGAGTTATTTGCAATCTCAAGCCTTTGGACATTGAAAGAAGTTTTGGTATACCTCAGTACCCGAATAGTTTAGTTATTTCTATGGAGCAGTGCGAGCATGCATTCAATGCTGATGTGGACAAGTGCCAAAGTAAAATGGCAGAAAGATGGTTAAAGCAAGCGAAGAACAAATTGCCAAACAATGTGGGTCGTGGTGAGTACAAGGATGAGTACTCGATTCTAATTACACTCTTGAATCGTGTCTCAGGTCAATCACATGCAAATGTTTTCCAGCCCTAGATGTATTACATTATTGGTCGCATCATATCTGGGCAGGAGCATTATGACTAGGCATCCTTCATCAGCGATGTTATCCACAAGTAGATCAGCGGTTTCTTAGTTGCTCATGAGTTTCATATGTGTTCTTATCTCGTGTACTTGATTGCTTATCAGGGTTAGTTCCGAGGACTAAAACACCTTGGGCATTCTCAGTGTTCAGAAAGTCTATCACTATTATGATCAGCTTGAGTTCACTAAGGCTGAATGTCATTTCAAGCGTGTTCACGAGGCTTTCCTGACTTATACAGTGAGAAATTTGGACCAGGAGTTGCACGTTCGTATCTCGGCAGTTGCTAGAGCAGCGATGGATGGTTGAGCGGATTGGTTTATTCAATTCCCGACATACACCTACATTCGAGTATATGGATTTATAGGAAATCCAGCTATGCTTCCACGTTATCCTTTGGATAAGACAGTTTTTATGGAGTTCCTGAGTCAGTTACATGATGTTCATCGTCATTTGTGTCGCAAGCATAGACCAGCTGCCAATTTTCCTTTTCAGTTTGGAATGTATTGGTGCAAGACGGCAGTTGATGCCAAAACTGCAGGACAAGAGCTCGAGAAATATCATCTCAAGTATCTTGTTGAGGCACTTGACTATGATCTTTGGGGTCATTACACAACTCGCCTTGCTGGACATGCATATCATAAGCCTTCTATGGAGGATTATTGGGAAAACTGCGCAGATGACTTCGAGGTTCACAGACGTAGCTACGGCCGCTTTTCTCTCTCACATATTTATGTTTTCTTATCAGAAGATGTGGGAGGATTATCAGATGATGAGGGAAAAGTTCTTCCTCAGTTTTTTAGAGAGCAGGTCGATGCATAGCCGCTGTCAGTAGTTGATTGGTACGCTAAGGAGTACGCAACAGTAAAGGAGAGGTCAAGTAGAGTTATTCAGAACAGTATACTTTACCTCGACAGCAAGAAGACCAGGAGGGTAAGTGTGCCTAGAGTAGAGCCGCCAATGGTGAATCCTTCGCTACCTTCCTCGTCAAAACCAAAATAGAAGAGGAGTAAGCCTCCTAAGAAAGGTCAAGTGCCCAACAATTCAAAAGGTAAGGCACTTGCCACTAATACACATACGGAGCCTGACAGACAGCCAGTTCAAAGTCTGCCAGTGCCTGAGGTTCAGCCTCAAGTTCCTATACCAGTTCCGGAGCAGTCACCAGCCCCAATTCATATTGAATTGGATTTAGACTCCCCATCTCGCAGTAGTTCTTCTACATATTCACTCTCGTCACAACCTCCTGTTGCTAGTACAGATCCTTCCAGTAGCATTAGCCGAGATCAGTCTTGGATTGAAAATCAACTGGGAAGGAAGAGGAGGCAGCCATCCTATGTCCTTAACCATTCAAATTTTGATCAGGTTTACCAGGATGTGCCAGACAAGAGGATCAAGAACATGGTCCACGTGGAGAGGAATACTGACATGGAGATCGTCGTCGAGACTGCTATACCTCCACAGGGGAAGAGCTTGGATGAGTTGGAATCTCAGAACTTCGAGGTTATCACAGTCAACCTTGGTCGTAGCACACGCCAGACTCAGGTTGATCTCCTACAGGTTGCTACGGACAGTGCCAGGGATAGAATGCTAAAGGACGGAGAAGACAAGGGAGCCCTCAAGGCTGAAATCAGACAGCTTTTCTAGTACATTTCTAGCCTTGTACACATGTCAGATGTCATTACCACACTCCCGCCAATGCTTGAGCCTCCAACAGAACAGGGCCAACTTAATCATTTAGTTGCATATGGCAACGGTTTGGATGAGTGGGAGGAGGAGTTTGTTGCTAGAGGTCGTGCTATGCTTACAAAGTTATATCAGTTGCGGTACAATGCACGAGAGCTCAGTCTACGTCTCCAAGATGAGGAGCGAGACATGGCGATTAATAGACCCCGGGACAAGATTATGATTGCTCACCTGAGTATGGCATATGAATCAGTCACAGATGTAGAGGATAAAGAGGCTGGAAAACACTATTGGTTTTCAAGGCGAAGATAGAAGAAACAATGGCGTCAGAATTAACTGAGAGTAGAGAACACGTTACTAGTGCACTTTGGTCTGTGAGAACCTTAGTATCTTGCTTACTGTGCCAGTATCAGATTGAGGGTGGTGCATATGTTGAGCTTAATGATGTTCAGTCAGAGCTCCAAGCACTCATTCATACTATTTTCAGTGGGGAGACCGTTGGCTGTAAGATTAATCAGCTTACAGTCATATCAGCATTGTTCGATGAAGCATCAAAGAGCAAAGGTGAACTTCAGTTCCAGATCACAACTGGTGACGACATGCTGCACAGGCATAGCATTCTTCGACAAAGTATCCGAGCTCCAGATAGTGATGCAGTTAACAATCTCATTAAGGGATTGGTTGCTCGAGATCACGATCAGTAGACTTCAATTCTCACCTCTCAGAATAGACATTACACACAGGAGTTAAACTTGGCGTTACCTTCTCAAGTTAACTCACTGTCTTATCTCATGCATATCTATTCTGAGATCAGCTTTATTCACTTGGAGTTTTATTTAGGGTTTACGTTAACTGATGGTAGTGTTCCAATTAACATGCTTTCAATAAGGACGTGCATGCTTGCACAATTGTCCATTTTTAGATTAGATGTTTCGGTTAACTGACGGTAGCTTTCCAGTTAACTGTATAGTTTCCTTTATTAGGGTTTAGCAATAAATCTTGCATGCATTGTAAGACTGTAGTTGACTCAAGGTGATTTTAGGGTTCCCTACACCTTTCGATGTCTATAAATAAGAGATTTTTCTTTATTTGTACATAACTTTTGCACGAGAGAGAAATATATGTTGTGCCTACCTTGCCTTCAATATTGCTCGTTTTGTATCTGTTCATGTGTTTTTGCTAGTATGATGAATTGTTATGCCACTTGGGTTTCATGCAATTATAATGGTGAATTATTTCCTTAGTTAGATCGACTCTGTTTTGTGTTCAATAAACTTGTTTAGATTGAGCTGATAGATGTGCCACCTTGCCTTCAAGTTGAAAATTTGTTCTTGGTTATTGTATGATGTGTGTGAATAATAAACTTATTCAGATTGAGCCGATAGTTGTGCCACCTTGCCTTCAAGCTGAGAATCTGTACTTAGTTTATCGTATATTGTTGTTTCCAATAAGCCTATTCAGACAAGCAGATAGTTGTGCCACCTTGCCTTCACGTTGTGAGTCTGTACCCGGCTTATCGTCAGATAATCATTCCTGCTCTGTTTCCTCATGCTCTGAGTTCTTAGTTTTGTGAGTTGTAGTTAAGCGAAACCAGAAAATACTTAGCTGCAACCTATAGAGTTTTCATGAAAGCCTTGTACCTCTACAGCTGAGGCAAAAAGATAGGATATAGTTTAGTTTACTTTCCTTTTCAAAGCACTTTTGTCAAGCACAACGAGGGAGCTTCCCCTCCTAATTTGAAGAGCACTCATTGCGTAGTGTGCATAGTTGTCCATACCAACTTGCACTCCAGAGGGGTTAGTTGTTACGCCAACATAATTAAATTAATTATAAATAAAGTTACCTTTCTAATTTTAATTTATGGAAATAACTTTATAAACAATTAATTTAATTATTATTCCCTTATTTCTACTTTAGCCCCGGCAATAATGAAGGTTAAATGATCTCCGGAGTGGCTACTAAGAAGGGGACATTACATTTATGTTCTCTAAATGCGTTTATTTCTTTTTTTTTTGTCATTTTGAGCTGTCACCGTATTCATCGAATTTTAAGCATGAAATTCGATTAAATTCGTACGGTATAAAATTTCTTAATAAGCGTTTTCAAAAAGCATTTTTTTTAGGATTTCGGACGGATTTTTTTAATAAATAACGCCTCTCTTCCGCCAAATAACGTGTCTCTGTCGGCGGCGAAATCTTTTTCTGAATTTTAAGGCACGCAAGTCTCTATCGGTGGCGAAATCTCTATGAAGTTTCGAGTCTTCAAGGTCGACACTCTACAAACAAAAATCGCGGTCGGGTCTTCAAGGTTGGCACTGTGCAAATCTCTTTCTACTTTTTAAGCGTCACGGGTTTCAATCTCCAAGCAAAGATTGTGGTCGTCTCTCACTCTACAAGCAAAGATCGTGTCCCAAGCTCCGGCAAGCCTTCGTCACTGCAAGCACGAAAGGGAGGCGTTGCTGCATATTCCATATAATTTTATACTGTTTTGTTTTGAATTTGCATTATTGTTTTATTTATTTTAGGTTTTATTTATTATTTTATTAATATTAGATTTATTTTAGGTTTTAATATTTTATTATCTTATTCACCTGGTCTTAGATTTAAATTAAATATTTTAATATTGTATTATTTTATAAAAAGTGAAATATTAAATATTTTATTATTTTAGTTTTTATTTGTATTAAACTTATATTTATAATTAATAAAACCTAAAATAAATCTATATATTAATGTTTTATTTTAATTTTTTTTTAAATTACATTAGGCGAATTTTATCCGAATTTTATACTTTTCGAATTTTTTCCTTGTCGACTTTCATTCGAATTTTAATATTGTCAAACTCGAATTCGAATTCGAACCTAGTGACTTAGATTATGAGGTTTTTCTTTTCCTTTTTTTCTAAATCCATGCCGAATCTCAAGTCTAAGTCAAAATTTTGGGCTGCCAAGTCTGAGTTTTCAAACTATGCAATGTAGAATGAATTTAACTGTTTTTCAGATATTAACATTTATACAATTATAGTAAGAGGACATATTGATTGACTAGGAACTTTTTTTTAATTTCAAATGTTGGGCATTTGAGAGTCATATGACATGTAATCTTTGAATTATGGCAAACTAACAATCACAATAGACTTTATTTTCCAAATGAATTAAAAAAATTCCTTTTTTTTTTATTGGTTGGTTTTCACTAAACCCCAAGTCCAAGCCAAAATTTTGGACTGCCCAATCCATGCCGAGTTCAAGTTTTCCAGCCATGCTTTGTATAAAGTTTTCCAAGGAAATCCTTCTTGCTAACCAAGTTCGATGGAAAAAGCAGCTTCAAAACCCTGTAGATGAAGCTGGATGTTTTCCCTTCTTCCTTGAAAAGGCTTCCCAACAGTCATAAAGGAAAGGATCATTCCTGCTGGCCGTCCATAAAACTGAATGCTCACTCACGTATCTTTGAACTAAAAATCTTATATTATTGCTTTTTGATATGCAAACTCTCTATGTACTTCTTGGTAAATCAGCCTAACAGCTCTTCATAATATACTCTTTTTCATCTAAACCAGTTTTTGTCACTTATGAGAAAAAAAATGTCAAAGCACTGGCTGTGAGGATGATATATTATTCTACTTAATATTAGAGAAACATTTTCAATCCAAACCTTAAATTTTATTTTTTTATGAAAGTTTCAAATTTTATGTTTCCTAACATGCTGCTATCTATTTCAGAACATATGCACACTTAGGATGGTAGTACTTCAATCTCTATATGCATGTCCAAATTTCCGACCATGGTAATGACCAAGTCCAAAAATCATAAGTACAACACAGAAACATAAAACATAAAAAACTACAGTACAGAACATCCAAAATGAATAACTACATAAAAGAAACTAAATAAAACTGAAAGCATTAGGCAAAAACATAACAAGTGAAATAGAAACAAGATTTCAAATTCCTGTTATCATGAACAAGGAATTAGTCAGCAGTATATCAATCAAAATGGGCTGAACCAAAGAGGATGAATATCAACTATTAACAACAGGGATCAAAATGAATGATCACGGTTGCCGGGAATAGTTGAGATGCTATGTGATCAATATCTTTATCTTTTATCTATGCTTCAAAGCAGTATATTTTATATGGAAATAACTATTAGCATATATTGTAATTATACCAATTCAAATCTAAGAGTGTGATAGTAGCTGAACCTGCCATGATCATTCTCTAGAGATGAAAACCCCTGATCATATACAGTAAGGAACAATATTTTGTACTCCTGGGGAGCTTTCGAACAAGGCAACCAAAAATGCTAAGAACACTGATGCACTTTGAGGCAGATTTTCTAATTTGTTATTTGTGGCAATTTAAAATGCTATTAGCATGCTTTGAAATTCTACATTATTAATTCCAGTTTCCTGGCTGTCTTCATGTTTGAAAAGCTTTAATTAACTTTCCAATATATGGTCTTATCTCCAAATAAGTGAAAAAATTGAGCTCCTGGTAATATATCAACTAATCTGCTAAATGTTAATAGATCCTCATAAAGCTGGGTACAAAATACAGACCAACAGGCACTTCACATTTAATTTATAAATCAAATCACACGATTCAACATTGAAAAGACTTACTCCTGAGGAATGCACTTCTAGTGAGTACGCTGATGATGGTGCACAGTTCACTTGGGAAAGAACCTTCCCACCAAAGCTGAAGCGAGAGAGTAGAGGCTGTGCTCCAACTGCAACTATCTAGGAACATATAAGAAAAATATAACAGCCTATGTCAGCATTCAAAACCACAATAACATATTAGATAATATCATGCTTATAGGAAAATGTTGCACATTTCCACCATTAATGTTCACTTGGCAAGCATGTCAATCATGTGGTTAATTGTTAAAAGATCTAAATTAACAAGTTCTTATAAACTCTAATTGTTCAAAGTTCAAACCCATTATCAAAAGGTTATCTTTGTCACACACAGCAGATCATCTCTACTTGTAGGAGCAGCAGTACTCATAAGTTAAGAAAACTTGTATAATTATGCAATATAGAAATAACAATGTGTGCACAACAGCAGAGAACTATCTACAATAAAGCATTCATAATCATCCTATGTTCCATGGGGACACATTCCCTGGGAATTTCCACCCATTACAGTAACAAGAACATTTCGGGGATATGGGGATGGGTAGAAAATGTCCCCAAGACCATCCCCTGCAAAAAGAAAAAAAACAAAAAAGTAAAAAATTCTAAAACACTAAAAAAATCACTGGAGATGGAAGGAAATAGCAGTAGGGATATCCTACAGGCCAGCCTACAAAAGTTTCTTTTAAAAAAAAAATACACAAAAATGAAATTAAAAAATGATGGGGAAGGATGGCCCTACAAGGACCCTCACTCTCCTTTCCAACCACCCTGAACATAAAACAAAGACACTAACACCTGAAAACAAAAAACTCTCTCATTTTGCCAATTTTTGTGGAAAGAAGATAAAGAAATAGAACAGCAGTGAAAAAAAGAGAACATTAGTCAGAAGAAGACAAGAGACTATCAAAACTAAAGAGACTATCCATTGTTTTTCAGTACTTCTGTCACCTTTCCATGCCTCCTTTTTAAGGGTTAATTCTACAATCTAAATCATAACTCCTTTTCTTCTTAGGAAGTAAAATGAAAGCTAGACAAGCTGCTGTCAGAATTGCTCTAAGCTCAGTTACCTCCATGCTTGAATCGAACTCCTTCCTCACTTCAATCTGTTTACAATTTAACAAAGACGTGACTTCTATCTTCTTTTCTTAAACCTTTGTACCTTGTCATCTTCTTGAAAATCAACTGAATGGTTCAGGTCAGAATTTTATGGCCAAACATTGATTAAAATCTGAACTATGAGCAACCATTAGCTGGGTTAGATTAAGTGTTCCTTCTTAGTTTTCAAAACAGAATATAATGCTTAAGATTATAGTAGGGGAAATATTGGTGAGGGTCACATAATCATTGTTCCATCTCTGTAAATCTATAAGGAACTTCTCTTGATTGAAAACTTTTGTTGCAAGATGAAACCATGGTTTAATTAATTAAATGAAATAAGAAAATCGAATGCCAAATCAATCTCTTTTATATGCATAAACTTTATGGTTAGGATATAACCCTGAAACTTAAAGAAAATGGAAATCAAACCAGACATTATAATTTAAGTCTTGAGACAAATGTAATCGTGTTGAGCAAGGGTGAGAGTGCTGACGACACAGGAGTGCCAGTAAAGATAATGAAATCCTTGGCCAAGGTACGATGCTAGATTCAGCATCTGCCAGCTATCAAGTACCAGATATACCACTGGTCAGAGTGATCTTTCTAGTTGGGAGGTACCCATAGTGAAGGATCGATCAAGTGGTATAGGTCCTTGACACCAGGCTCAAAATGGCATGATGATAATTTGATCCTTGTTGATTACCCTCGTGAAGGGTCAGGTTCTTCAGTTGAAGAAACTTAGGAGACCAATAGGTCTTGGATGGGCAGAAAAGCCCTTGGTGATATTTCTCTTCCTCTCAAAGATAAAGTTGTTCAAGCAATTCAGCATAATGATGATCTCATATTGTATTCTTTTCTCTCTCTCGAAACTCCAGGTACATGCCTTTGCTTATTTAAGTTTACTATCAATGCTGCAATAAATGTTATTTTTTTTAGTTAATTGTTTATATATACAAATCTGCAGTAGAATATTTAGACAGTTGTTTGTTCTTTCAACTAAAAAAGAAAAATCTGAAAGTTAATGTTCTTCTGTGATTTCAGTTATATAAAATCAGTTAATTGTTTCCTTTCAGCTGAAACTGAAAAATTTAAGAGTTAGTTGTGAAATTGAATATTGCATATTTATTTAAAATTGATTTTCTTTTCCATTCGAAATGCAAAGGAAACCCTAGCATGAAAACAAGTTAGTTACTTTCAGCTGAAAGCTGGTTGTTAGAAAACTTCCTTTAACTGTAGATTAATTAGAGTATTACAGTAAAGCATGTTATCTTACTGTTGGTTATGCATGGCTGAAGCGAAAATTCACTGATAGCTTCGTGATGGAATTTATTCTCATTCTGGGTATTTGCTCATGTTGTCTGACTGTGAAGGGCGCCTAGACTGGAGAAGTTTCGGATTTTGTTTCTAAGTATTGAATTTTTGAGAAGAGGTTGACCTCTCCCTAGGCCATACTTCTTCCTGGCAAGTGCTTTGGAATTTGTGCCTTTTGTTTCTCTCTGTTTCTAGCTCGATTTCCCAATGGAGTTTGGACATCTAGCCTCTAGCTGTTGATTGACTATGGTTTGGAGGCATTCCAAGCTATTTTGGAGGAGATTCGTTCATTTTGGTGATATTCTATCTTGTTGGTCTAATTTTCTGTATACACTATTTCTGATCAGACTTGTTAGATTTTGAAATAATGCTGGTTTGAGCTTCATTTCTATATCTTTATTGCATTGTAATTGTTAGAGACTTAATACTCTTAACTCATTGTGAATTTTGGAAGCATATCTATTCTTAATTGCAGCTGAAACTTTCATTGTAAAGTTGGTTTAGTAGTACTAATAGCTATTCTATTTTATTGCTGCAATTTGGTTTTGAATTTTACACTCCCACTGAAAAGTGGTTGAGTTCAATAATCATTCTTTCATTGTTGTTAATTCCCCCCACGAAATAAGTGGTAGTGGAAAGATATTCCCCCCATTGAATAAGTAATAGTGCGGATTTTCATGGTCGGTTATCCGCCTATTGTAATTACTTTATTCATGGTCGGCCAGCCACCTACAATTGGTTTGCAATTCATTTCAGTTGCTAACAATCCTCGGAACCATATGCTATCACCTTGCCCACACTGGGATCTTGGTGAACATTCTTGGTCAGGGTTATTTACAAGCTGGTTTTGATTTGGAGCTAATGCTAATCAGTGGTTTGGTGCTGGTTTTATTGTGTTAAAACTTGGAAAAAAATAAGCGGGAATACTACACTCAGCTTTACGATCAATCCAGTTGCATGTTCACAAGACCTATCCAGCATCCACAAACGAAGATCAAGCAGAAAACACCAAAGGTGAAGGCAAGATGGAAGACACAAAAAATTGGCTGTGTTAAAGAAACTGCACCTTCCTAGAAATAGGCGTCCAGCTTTTCGGGCAATCAGATGCAGTCTGTAAGCTCAGTAACCTCCAAGATGACCTCCTTTGTTTTGATCAATCTCAACAATGACATCGTCAGCGAAGACAACGGACAAATCAGACATCTAACGACCGAGATCAAGCTGGGACCGTTCGTGAAAGTTTGCAACATGAAAGTAACAAGTCCAAAGGTCAAAGGCGCCCCTACAGGCCAGGGGCGCCCAAGCGTTTGAAGTACCTAAATCAACTTTCAGGATTCACGAAGTCAGTCATCCTTTCCGAGACTGCGTTGGTTATCCATCCTATGTTTGAGCAAGATCACCGGAATCATCAGTCATTGATGATCTCAAATCAAAGCACGAAGGGTCAAACTGGAGGAATTGAAGAACACTCAAGAAAATTGACTAAGTCTGGTGAAAAATGCACCTTCTTGGGAAAAGGCACTGAATAATCAGAAGCATCAGACTCAGGTTTTGAGCTTTGCAGCTCCCAAGCACACTTCATCAGAGTTGTTTCATCTCAGTAATGGATCTATCAGCGACACTTCAAGATCAACTGAGCAACCAGAGTTAGAGATCAAACTAAGGCATTTCATCATGAAAAAATAATGAAAAAGTGTTAACAACTCCTCAAAGGGATGCCTAAAGTCAAAGTAAGACTCAATTGACTGAAGTTAGGATATTTTGAAGCCTTTTCATGTCTAAAACGTCCCCAAATTTGTGGAAATCGGTGTTGAGAACTCCAGATCAGGCAGATGAACTCCTCAATCATGAGTTGGCGCCTGATGCATTCAACATCAATCACTATATATCAAGCCTAGGTGTCATAATTCAACATCTTTCTTTGCAAGTTGAAGCCAAAAACAACATTTTTCTCTCCAAGACGTCTTTTGAAGATCTGACAGAGGGGTTTTCATTGTTCATATTTTTGAAGATCAATTGCACAAAGGGACAATTTATCAGAGGTTGCATATTCAAGCATAATTTTTCCAGAGAGGCAGTTGATAACTTCCAAACTTCTTGTCTTTTTCCTCTATTCTTGTCTTAGATCTTCTTGCATGTCCAAATAAACGGAGGCTATTCACAGATTTGACCTTCTAGGTATGATCAACACAGTTTTTTCAACAAAACCCACATGTTGGATTTTTCCAAAAACAGTAACCTTGTTGCCCCTATTTTTAGGGCTTTCCTGAAAGTCACAATTTTGAAAATCAGACAAACTGGGTTTGTTCATCTTTGAAGTTACAATACCCAAGTGCTAGATTTTTTCTTGAAAAATACTTCTCGGCAGGGGCTGTTTTTAGTGGTTTTCAGAAAAAGTTACCAGAACAATATCGTGTGCACAGTCAATCTTTAAGTTTTTCATAATGCAATTCTCCCAAGTCGAATAGAAGACCAAAACGGTCTTGGTTCATGACTTCTTGAAAATGATAGACACCGATCTCCATCAAGTACACTCAGAGGTCGACTCAGAAAGGTTGGAAGGCATAGACCAATGCGCATTACAGAACATCGAGCAATCCGGATTGCTTGAGACTACATCAATCCCCATCACAGCACAGAGCGTGGAGTTTGTAATAGCTTGCATTAAGCATTACAACCCTACCACACGAAAGACTCGATCAGTGGATGGGCAAGTGATATGCAACCTTAAGCCTAGGGATGTCAAAAGGTGCTTTGCCCAAGAATGTGGGATGTGGAGAGTTTCGGGATGAGTGCAATAATGATCACTCTACTCAATCGCATCACTAATCAAGAGGAGGCAAACAAATTTCAGTCATGGATGTACTATATCATCGCCAAAATTGTAAGCAACAGAGAGCATTATGACTGGCCTACCCTTATCAGTGATACGCTCCACAAGCAGATGACCGGGTTCTTAGAGGCTCACAGGTTTCACATCTGCTCATATCTTGTATACCCGATTGCCTTCCAAGGCTAGTTCAAAGCATTAAACACTATGGGAACTTTGGGTGTGCAAAAGGTCCACGAGCATTTCCCGTGACTTGAGTTCACCCAAGCAGAAAGACATTTCAAGCGGATAAATGATCTCTTCCTAATGCACATCGTGAGAGACCTCGACCATGAGATGCATATACACATATCACCAACAGTTAAGGAGGCAATGGTGGATTGGGTGGATTGGTTCATCCAGTTCCCCACCTTCACCTACATACGCATGTATGGGTATTCCGGTCATCCTGCCATGTTACCTTGCTATCCATCAAATAGGGTGGTCTTCATGGAATTCTTGCAGCAGTTGTCCAAAGTACATTCTCATTTGTGTAACAAACGCAAGACGGCTGCGAACTTTCCTTTCCAGATGGGACTTTACAGGTGCAAGACAACAGCTGATGCCAAGGCCATGGGCCAGGAGACGATGAGACTTAATCTTAAGTATCTCATCAAGAAACAGTCATATGATCCTAGAGGCCTCTATGCAGCACACCTTGAACAACACTCTTCACACGAGTCTTCCATGGAGGACTATTGATTCAACTGTGAAGATGTGTTCGATGTACGAAGACGCAATTACAGCCGGTGCAGACTTCCACAAATTGCTAACTTCATGTTAGAGGACGTGGAAGGCCTATCCGATGATGATGGGGAAGTTATTCTTCCTTCATTCTTCGTAGATCAGGTTGACTCACAACCACTTGGAAAAGTGGATTAGTATGCCAAGGAAAGTGCGTCTATTGAGGAAAGGACAAGTAGGGTTGTCAAAAACAGCCAGCTCTACTTGGACAACAAAAGGACGAGGAAGGTAGTAATTCCTTGCACAGAGCCGCCACCGGTTCATTCTTCACTACCTTCCACGTCAAGAGCTAAGCCAAGACAAAAGAAATGGAGTAACCCTCCTAAAGGAGCCGGAATGCCTGGACACACAAGGGGAAGAATACTGATTGTTGATACAAATCAGCAAGAGGTACATGTGGAGACAACCACAAACACAGCTGAGCTAGTGATTGAGACAATCATTGAGATGTCCCTAGCAAAATCTGAGCTTTATTTTATGTTTTCTACCTTGGACCAATCTACTCAAGTGCTGTATTCTGTTTGTTTTGCTTCTTGAATGATATAAAGATTGCAAGAACTGAAAATGAAACTACTATTTGACGGAAATGAATTATGGATGCAATAATTATGATCTTTTTGTGTCTTTTCCAAAGATAGAGAGGACTGCAAATGCATGAAATTGACTCCAGCAGCACCTAGGCAAATTGACAAACACTTGCATACTAATTTAGCACTGATATTATGTATCTACAGCTAGAGGCATTATGACAAACACTTGTCATGCATACTCAGATTTGCTTGAACTAAATACAATACTACAGCATAAGCATGTAATGACAGCTGCAACAATTCCCTGTTTATTTGAAATGCAAATGCAATGATGATTATAATAATATAGGCTGATTCGCCTTATGACTTATATGCTAATACAAAGATATGAATGTCTGATTACAATGCAATGTGAACCACAATAATGCAAACTGAAAATGAACGTGATGTAAATCAATAGGTAGCAATGTTCTATCCAAAAATGAGCTCCAATGAAGATCAACTTGCTCACTGTTTGGTGGCGCCTCAGACATGTAAACTTCTGATCAATCTGAAACTGCAAATGGATAATGAATATGCAAAATCTGTCCTCCTAAAACCCACTACTTCTCTGACCAGGTAGCGCCCAGCAATCTGAAGTTTCCATGATTTGATGTAGCAATTAATGTTACTATGCAAGCTGCGATTTCTTCAATAGTGCCACAATTTTTATAAATAAATTGCTGATACCTATTGACTGCAACCTCTCTCCAAAAATCCACAATTTCATCAAATGAAATTCTGATTATTTTATTTAAAAATCGTCCTTCCCAAAGGACTGAAAATATCTCCACCAACTGAAAATGTGTTGCTCCAGAAAATCGAACTTATAGCTGCAAATATAATTCACTCCTAACTGAAGCTTACTCCACAAAATCTGCAAATAAACTTCTCTAATCGATTTCTCCAAAATTGGGCCCTTGGCCACACAATTTTGCACAAATGGAAAGACTAAAATATCTTCCCCAACTCCCAGCTAGGATTGGTGTTGCACAATCGAAACTGGAACCCTGGAGTCTTCAGCACTCTAGCAAGCTAAGCATTTAGCTTCAGCTATTTACCACGCAAGTAATGTGTAATGAATTCCAAATCAAGTGTGTTCAAATGCTTAGCCAAAAGCTTCTTAAATAGATTTCTGAACAAGTATCCAAGAAGCTTCTAGAATAAAATATTATTTTATTTTCTTAAGTGACCTTTTGATATTATTTTATTTTTAGTCACTTCATTATTAAATTAATTAAATATAAACTCACCTTATGATATGGTATTTTTAGGATAACTTTATAAATAATTAATTTAATATTTAATTTAATTAAATTAATCAATTTCATCCTTATGAAATAACAATATTTGGATGACTTAATTAATTAAATTATTTAAATTAATCTACCTCCAAATCGGGGACATGACAATCACAGCTAAGACAGAGCCAATGACAGAAACAGTTGTAATTGAGCTAGCCATGGAAACAATTGCAGCTACAGTTGAGACAGAGCTAGTAATTGAGACAATTACTGCTGAGACAGAGCCAATGATGGAAGCAGTTGCAGCTGATGCAGCACCAAAGGTGGAAGCAGAGCCTCCCACTTCGCCACCATCGCAACAATCACCAGTCCCAATTGACTTGGATTTGCCACCACGCAACATCACTACGCAATCCCATTCGTCAAGCATTCAAGGGCCTAACATTCTTCCTTCCAGTAAGGCTAGTCAGGATTCATTATGGCTTGAGAGTCTCCTAAGAAGAAAGAGACTAAGGCCATCCTACCAACTAGACTTCACAGAATTTGACCATGTCCCTCAAGACATGCCAATAAAGAAGCTGAAGAAGCAAGTCCATGTAGGAAAGAATGCTGACAATGAATTTATCATAGAGACAGTTGCACCACCTGAAGCCAAGAATGCACATGAGGTAGAGGTTGATGACTTCACCTTGTTGAAAGTCAACCTTAGTAAGACCACTCGTCAAGTGGAGGTAGATCTCCTTGAAGTTGCTTCAATAAGTGTCAAGGAAAGAATGGCTAAGGACGGCAAAGATAAAGCAACCTTAAAGGCTAAAAACTAGCAGCTGAGATTATATATACCTAGCTTGATGCACGGTACACCAAACATCTCTGCCTTTCCTCGAGAGTTGCTAGACCTCCCCGCGGAGCAAAATCATCACCAACTGATCTTATATGGAAAACACTTGAGGAATCAAGTGGAAGAATTTTTCATCAAAGGATGGTGTATACTTGTAGAGTTGTACCAATTAAGGCGCAGAGCCCATGATCTTCACACAGAGATTCAACAATCAGAGCAAAAGACAGCAAAGAAGAAGTCTGCGGATGAGATCACTGTCTCAGAGTTGCAGACGGCATACCAATCAGTTACTACAGAGGAAAACAAGCAACATCTTTTCGCTTGGAAAGAATAGCTTGCATACAAGGTGAAAGCATATGACACCAACTCTGTAGAATTGATTGAGTAATCATTTTAACCCCGGTGGGATTCTCGGGATGCCAAACCCTAACTGATGTTTTGAGATTTTTTGCAAGTTTTGTGATTTTTGTGATTTTTGAGGTTTTTTGACTAAATAATGAATGCTGCGATTTTGCTAATAAATGCAAATAAATTCCAAATAAATTCCTAAACTCGGATTTAACATAAATCCTGATCAACAAAGGGAGGCGCTTCAATATATTTTATTTCCAGATGGATTACAAGTGAAAAGAGCAACAAATAAAGGAGATACAGATTTATTTTTGATAAAAACCTGACTTCCTTGCAGCCGCCTTGGGAAGTGTGCAAATGTACGGCCAGCTCCAAATACTCAGTATCCAGACTCAGAAACAGAGGAAAAACTTCTTTACCCTTAGGCGCCCCTTCTGCCAAAAGACTGGTGCTCAGATCTTGAAGGATTTTCCCTGATGAAAATGTACGGCCCTTGCTGGTACGGCCTGTACAGCAGCAGCATTAAATGTGTACGGCCTTTGGAGAAACGTGCCAAGTCTTCAATGAATGATCTCTAGAAAATGCTACGCCTTTACTGCCAGATGATATTCTCTGTAAATCTCTGCTAAAATAATCCAATATTCTCAAACTGTGATCTCTGGATGAAATCACCAAGTGCCAGCTTCAACTGATATTTCACAGCCTCAGTCTGCCTGATCTCTGAAGAGGTTACGTTCTCCAGAAACGATCGTCTGCCAATAACCCTAGGGTTTGCAAACTCCAAAGCTCAGATGCCAAAAGACAAAATTGAATAATAACAGGATAGTTCGATTTTGCCTTGGGAAGAACAATATATTCTCCTTTGAAAAGTTCGACCTAATTCCCCATTAAAATAATCATTTAAATAAATGATTTAATTTTCACTTTGGACTTAGGAGAATTGATTTAATTATTGGCGTCCATATTTAATGAGCATTAAATACTCATTAAATCACATTTTAATAATATAATACAAAGTATAATTAAATACTTTATAACTTAGCCAAATAATTAAATATTTTAATATTTCAATAAAGTGACTTTATTATAAAGTCAAATTATTAAATATTTAATAACTCAGTAATTACACCTTATTTCTCCGTCAAATCAATCAATTATCGAACCGGCCTAATCTCGAGCTAAATCATCGCACTGTGTGCCCTCGGCCTCGGTTAGTAGCAGTTTCACTGACTCTAACTTTCTAAAAATAGAAAGTTCTCAAAAAAGACTCTTCTTCGAAGATCACAAGGCCCAAAACCTCGACACACCGCGAACCGGAGCTAACCAACGGAGCAACCGGCCAAAAGGGATCCTTCAATACCTACCACGAGGATCAAATGATAGGCTATCCCCGCTACCACCAGGTTTATCAGGGATGGGGACATGATAGCCCGCTTCTCCCCTCAAATTGCTTGTCCTCAGCACCCCAACTCGATGTCAGAAATCGCCCGACTCCCATGTAGCATCCTCAACTCCAAATTTCCACTTGACCAGATATTCCCCGACACACCGGCGGTGTCTCTTCATATCAAGGATGGCCTCGTGCATCAGTGCATCGCTTTCCCCTTCATCATCAAGGGTGGCAAAACCGGAGAGGGAACAACATACGCACTCCAATGCCTTTTTCAGGGGAGAAACGTGAAATACATTATGGACCTTGCTATCAGCTGGCAAGTCCAACTCATAAGCAACCTCGCCCACTCGTCTGACAACACGAAGTGGACCATAGTAGCGAGGTTTTAGTTTCTCTGCCCCACTCTTCCGCAGAGTAGACTGACGATACGGCTGCAACATGAGGTACACCATATCACCCACCTCAAAACTGCGCTCAACCCTCTTCTGATCAGCATACTGCTTATGCTGATTCTGTGCCTGCCGGATATTGTCTCGAAGAGACCTTGATGTCTCTTTGATTCTTCATCTACACCTGCACTCGGCATTGCTATCGCTCAAAATGAAATCCAGAAGACTTGGGCGCTTTACCCTACAAAGACATGACAGTGGTCATTGTATCGTCATAGGTGAGTCATTTAGTTATGCATTGTAATCATCTCACCCATGCATTGCTGACCAGCATATTATTGGTTTTCAGCATTATTGCAATCTTGTCTGCCCATCAGTCTCGGATGTTGTTATCATGTCAGCTATCAAAAGCTTGAATTACTTGCTCATTGTTTTCTCATGAAGGCCGTCATTATTGCAGATATCGTCCGAAGCAATCATAATGGAAATCCGTCTCTTGAAGGCCAACTCTGAGTGCTGGATGCGTGAAATAGTTAATCGCCAAGATGGGCTACTTATCAAGATGACCATCATAATGCATCTTTGAGATATGGGCCTGAGAAATGAGAAAGTATAGATAAAAGTGACTTCCTATTGTGGATCGGAAACTGGATTCCGGCAGGATTGTGCTTTGCTTGTTCTGTTGGCTCTAAGAACATTAGGACATACTGCAAAAATCAGTTAGCCCTTTCCATGTAAGGCGTTGAACCATTTTGTAAGCTGACAGTAGTACTGGCAGGCGGTTCTGGTAACTCTTGCTCAATTCTGATTTGTAATTCTGATCTTGTATTCGGAAGTCTGATTTGTAATGAAGTTGTTTTTGTCTCCGTCATCTATGGTATCTCCGTTCCGTACTGGTAGGCTAACCCACATTCTCGTCGCGTATTTACAGAAAGCACATTGTTTAGTTTCATATCAAGCATCCTGTGTTTTTTCAATTCACTTGTCATATGTCGCCCCTCACTCTCGCATGGTTGGGTAGCACCCTCATACTCCGCGTTGGATTGGGTAGCATTACTAGAAGACCCTTGACCATATGCTCGCCATCATCGGCGTAGAAGATTCTTCTGGTTAGCTCGTTGCTTTCAACATCTTGTTTAGATTTAGATCCTCTATCAGACATAAGCAGCTTTGCGCCAATCATCGGCGCCAATACTCGCCAGAGTTGCTTCAGTAGCGTTTGGGTTTATCTGAGCCTCTCCATCCGCCTTTGATTGTAATCCTAAATTAAATTTGTAAAAACAAAAAAATTGGCTCGGAATATTTCAGTGGTATCAGAGCCAAGATCCTGCCATCCTGTGCCCATCAGAGTTCACCTCACAGAGAAAACAGATTCTACATCAGAGGTGAGAGCTGAGTTCAGTATTAGCTTTCAGAAGTTTCAAAGATGTTGCATTTTCTAAGGTCTATGGGTCGTGAGAAGTCAGATTCAACTATGGCATCGGAGGAAGGAAAGGTTAGTGATGTCGTAAGGGACTTCATTGAATATGCTGGACAGTTTAAAAGACAATGTGAAGATGAGGCTGTCAAACTCCGTGAGCAATATCAAACCATGCCAGATGATTATAGGTACAATGTTTCATTTGATTCCCATTTGAATGTGTGTGGCGTCAGTGGAGCCCGAAAAGTTGAAGATGGTGGACCACATTAGGAAAATGATAAAAAGGGAAGCAGAACAAGGTTTGTTCGAAGAATCAAAGAATCAGGAGATGAAGTGCCTATTTGTGATTTGCAGCGACAAATTTGCAAGTTGAAGAGAAAAATCAGTCATCTAGCATTGAAGATGGCACAAACAAGGTGCATCATAAATCAACAAAAACTTGATGAAGATACCTTGGCAAGTGAAGAGTTAAGGGTAGAGCCTCATAATACGCCCCTTGACTTGCATGTGATAGCAAGTGAAGAAGAGCAAGTTGAAGGAAATACTATTGGTTTCTTTGAATCAGCTTATGACCGTTACCAAAGTGATGATGTTGGTAATGATTTCGAGGTGTTTGTACCTCCTCTTATTGAAGATTTGGTAAAGAATGATTCTCTTCATGTTGCTGCCTCAACTTTTGAAGAAGTTCCACATGAAGAAATCAGTGACATACTTCCTCATGGTGAAGATAATGACGGTGAAGTTTTCAAAACAGCAAGCAATGAAAATTTTTCACTTCATTATGATGGTGACTTTGGGCTTGAGCAGAAAACTCGGTCTTTGGAGAGAAATGTTTTTGACGATATCAGTTTGAGGGATTTGGGACTTGACTTATTCAAAGAGTCATCACTACAAAGGGAGCATGATAAGTTTTTTTCTGTTGATTATCTTAATCAACTCACTAGCATTTGGGATCCAGGTGTGTTGGCACCAACGTATGAAAGAGAACCTTTGTGGGACGAATTTCCCTTTGATCCTGATGAAGACCAAAGTTTCGTTTGCATCGCAAGCTATAAGGAGGGCACAAAAGGAAAAATTGTCTTTGATGAAGAAGCTTGCTCTGAAGAGTTCCATGGTGACCCTTTCGAGTTGGTTGCAGCCACCAAGGAGGATGTTGTTTCTTCTAAAACTTTCAGAACAACATTCGATGATTCTTCGTTCAAGTTAGGGGCTGCCATAGCCTTTGAACAAGAAGACCAAGTGGCTCTTGATGATGTAGAGTTTGAAGGTGTTACTAAACACAAATATGATTTTCCAATGCTTGAAGCTGATTGCAAACTTGGGGTCAAAGAATCTGTGAAGTATGATGTTTTTTTTGACAGTGAGCACTCTCCACTAGTCAATGGCGAAGTTCATGAATGTTGGAGCAGCAATGAAGGCGGCAAAGACAAGGGACAAGGTTCTGATTTTCAGTTGCAGCCTATCAGCAGTTCATCATCTTTGAATTATCATGATTGGGACAAACAATTCAAGGTGTCCATTGACAAGGAAGTGCAAGCTTTATCCTTGTTTGATCACACACATAGCTTGGTTGAGGAATTGTACTGGAAGGCTCAGCTTGAAGAGAGACAAAGAGGAGTGAAAGATGAAGTTGCTCTTCCCAATCTGCAACTTATCAGAAACTCTTTGGTAACCTTGAAGTCCGAGTACATGCACTTGGTTGAAGATCGTGATTATGCCATTGAAGTTGCAAAGAAGACCATTTGTGCTTCTCAAGATAGAGTGAGAAAGATTGATGAACTTTCTCTGGAGCTTGGATCAACAAGAGCTACGCTAGAAGAAACTCAAATGG
The DNA here is from genome assembly GCA_007258455.2 of Sequoia sempervirens. NCBI lineage: Eukaryota > Viridiplantae > Streptophyta > Pinopsida > Cupressales > Cupressaceae > Sequoia > Sequoia sempervirens. Next base: position 38,051 of record VDFB02113039.1, read on the forward strand.
CATTAATGGAAATAGAAAATCAGTTTGCTGATTTCAAAATTTTCACAAAGCAAGAGAATGCACATAAAGCCGAAGAAATCAAGCAAGTATTTTGTGAGCTTGATAGTCTTCGAGAAGAGTTTGACCTTGAAGGTTCCACAAGAAGGACTGAAGTTACAAGTGCAGATTTAGATCAGCAAGATGGATGGAATAACTTTTCAATTTTTGACAATCCTCTCTTTGAAGAAGGTGATGAAGGAGATTATGGCAATCCTCTCTATGTGATGGAAGATGAAACAAAGAATGAGACTGAGTATGGTTTCCAGTGCTTGGATGCTTTGATCTCACTCCATGTGGATGTGCCACGTTTGCTGATTAGTCATGAATGCATAAGTGGATTTGAGGATGGAGGTTCTACATGGGAGGTGACAAAGCAAGGTAATTTCAACATCTATGACATCAAGGTGTTGATGAGACAAGTCTTGGTAGCTGTTGGTAACTTCATTACAGCAGCAACGAGTGAAGATTTCAGACCTACTACTCAGGGGAAATGGGAAAAAGGTGAACTAGACTTTGGTGGGTGCACTCTTGACAATCCATCCCTTGGGTGGAATGATGTTTGGAATCATATTGATCAGTTTTGGGAGCTGAATTTGAAGCCACACTATGTTTCATACTCCCTTAATGTGGAAGCTTTCATGGTTAAGCTTCAAGGATTTACTACTTGGGACATCAGTTTCGTGAGAAGGCACTTGGTTCTCACTAGCACTTGGGAATGTGTAGAGATTTCTTTTCAGTGTGTTGAAAATCACTTTCAGTTGGGTATCCATGCTAGGGATTCTCAACTTGGGTTGTTAAAATTTATTATTTATGGAAAAGACTTTGGGAGGGATAAGGATCAAATTTCCAGATTTGTTGATGTTGTTCCCTTTTTTTCCAGCTACTTGATGGTTCCGTTTGTTCATCAACAAATGGATTGGAGAGAAATTTTGAATATGGGTTGGAACGATCAACGATCAGTAGTTCTTGGAAGTGACTTTCAGCTCAGACAAGGGCAGATTTTGAGACACGACTTTGCTGGTTGGAGGCAGACCAGCCACTTTACTTATGGAGTTACTTTCATTCAGGAGAGTTGGTACCTCACTCCTGATCAAAGAAGTGGTAGTTTTCTGATGGAGATGGCTCTAGCGTGTTTTTCAGCCACTTTGGAGGTTTGTAATGCAAATTCTGATGGTTTATTTTCATTATTGGTTCATGACAATGAGCTACCCCATACTTTGAATCTATATTTTGAGACTCTTGGGGTTGGAATTGTGAAAAAACTCTTCAGACTTCATAGTTGTGCCATGGTAATTCAGTTGAGGCATAAGGAATTCATGTGGAGTTATGAGTTTGAATTTGTTGAGCTTTTGCAAAGGATTGCCTTCCTCTTTGCAAAAAGAATTGAAGATGTCACATTTGCAGTCATGTTTCCGTTTGTTATCATGTGGAGGTATGCTGAAGAGTTCAAGTTTGATTTGAGTAGACTATCTGTCCTATTGCTTAGAATTCTGATTGACAGTAGTATGGTTGATACTGTTAATTCGGGGCATCGTGGACATGAGATGTTGCATGATTTTGGTTTCCCTTCTTTAAGATCTTCCAGTTTGAGTATCATAGATGGTAACACTTTGGAGTTACAAGGGGAGTCAGTGCAGCATTGGCATGATATTTCCATTAATGTGATCAGAGTGGCGCAGCGGAAGCATGGTGGGTTTTTCCTGAGACGCATTTGGGAACCAGGGATCCTACTTGTTGCGTATGGATTAGTCTTCGAACTACTGGAGGTGTGGTGGTATTGCTTGAGGACAAGCAATTTTGGGGAGGGCGGATTGTAATGTCCCCTTCTCAAGCCTGACATTTCTAGTGACCGTTAGCCTTTCTTTGGGAGCAGAGGCTAGTCGAGAGAAGTTAAAATTAGGTTTCCTAATTTTGAGGAGTCCTTGCTTTCGAGTTAGTGGATTCAATGTGAGGATTCTTTTCGGGTTTTGAGAGAAAGCAATGGTATGTTCTATCTCGACTTTGAGCATTTCGAAATTACTATTTTAGTAGAATTCTATTTTTTAATGATAAACAAGATTGGTCTCGGAGGCGGTTGACTTTCCCCTTGAGTTGACTTCAGTAAAGCATTATTCGAGTTCAGACTTGATGCGAGTTTTAGGAGAATGAGCTCGTTTCATAAAAAATAACATTATATTTTTAAATGTTATTTTATCACATAACCTAGCCAAATAACTTAATGTTATTTTAAAGGTGGACGAAGGGGTGGCGCCATCATTGAGGATATATTAAATTTATATTGAACATCAAAGTGAAAACTAAACCTTAAGGAGGGGCCTTGTTTATTTAAGTGAGAAATTTGTGTGAGTCATTAAAGATGCATGGAAAGGGCAGCCATCTCTTGTGATTGGGGAGTTTTGACTATGGAAAGAAGTTAGGGTTTCAAGGAGAGAAGGTCCATGAGAAACTTTATAAAACGACCTTAGGGTTCTCTTTTTGGATATCTTTTATCTACAGGAATGTTATGCTGTCGGATTGGCTTTGGGATTGCTTCGAGGAATGAAGGCCTCCTAGCTTGGGCATTGCTTCTCGCTTGAAAGACAGCGACTAGTGGTGATTTAGTCTAGTTTGTGAGTTACATTTAGTTTATGCATTGTAATCAGCTTATCGCATGGTTAAATCTGATTTGCATATTAGTGGTTTTCAGCATTTTGCATTATTTGTTACAGCAGATTCATGTTTTTATTCATAAATCAAAAAATATCAAAAATCTTGTTCTGGGTATTGTCTCATTGGTTTTCTCTGTTGGAAGAGACCCTTCATGAATATTTGCAGATTTTAGTACGAAGCTTATGATTTTATAATGCAAATCCGTCATTCCTTGAAGGCCGAACTTTCTAGAGTGCATTGGGATTCGTGTCAATAATTAATAGCCATTTTTAGATGCCATTTCTTATTACTAAGTTAGGTGCCATCATTTTTAGGGTCTATTGCATCAGATTTGAGATCATTTGGGTGAGAAATGAGAGAGATATGAGCATATGAGTGAATTCCTAGGTTGCTGGTTTTTAATTTAAAAGTGCAGATTTGTGGAAAAACAGAATTTGTATTTTGAACATTGGAAGGTTTATTGTTTTGGCTCTTCTAATCATTCTAAGAAGAGATCTTTTGATGTAATGTTAAGCTCTCAAATTCCTATGCTACCAGCAGGCGAATGAACATCATTTTGTAAGCTGACAGTAGTACTGGCAGCGGTTCTTTAATCTTGCTCAATTCTGATTTGTAATTGCTTATCTGATATTCGGAAGTTGTTTTTGTAATATCTAGCATCTCCGTCATATGGTAGCTCCCATTCCGTCTCGGTCTGGAAAGCACATTCTTGACGTCGAGTATTTACAGCATCATTGTTTAGTTTCATTCAAGCATTGTTTTGTAATCACTCCGTCATATGGTCGCCCCTCACTCCGCATTGGATTGGGTAGCACATACTTGACGTTGAGTTCCCTTTCAGCATTTAGAGTAGAAGACCCTCTGACCATATGCTCGCCCTCATCGGCGCCATTCTTGGTTAGAGTTGCTTTCAGCATAAGCAGTTTGAATTTAGATCCTCTGACCAATGCTCGCCATCATCGGCGCCATACTGGTTAGAGTTGCTTCAGTACGTTTGGGTTTATCTTCTAGCTGGTGCGTTAACGTGGTGGGGCTGGCTGAAGAAGCGAGAAAAGGTGAAACAGGATGGTGGGCATGAGGCAGATCACTCATCGCGTAAGTTGGCAGAAGGCGGTTCTGCGTGGAGGTGGAGGTTGGGTGTTGGTTTTGGAGGTTTAAGGTGGCTGGAGCAGGTGGTGAAGTGGGATTCAGCTGGCCGGAGGAAGGAAAGGTTAGTGATGTCGTAAGGGACTGCATTGAATATGCCAGACAGTTTAAAAGACAATGTGAAGATGAGGCTGTCAAACTCCGTGAGCAATATCAAACCATGCCAGATGATTATAGGTACAATGTTTCATTTGATTCCCATTTGAAGGGTGTGGCGTCAGTGGAGCCCGAAAAGTTGAAGATGGTGGACCACATTAGGAAAATGATAAAAAGGGAAGCAGAACAAGCTTTGTTCGAAGAATCAAAGAAGGAAGGAGATGAAGTGCCTATTTGTGAATTGCAGCCGACAAATATGCAAGTTGAAGAGAAAAATCAGTCATCTAGCATTGAAGATGGCACAAACAAGGTGCACATATCACATCAAAATGAACGTGAGCTTGATGAAGATACCTTGGCAAGTGAAGAGTTAAGGGTAGAGCCTCATAATACGCCCCTTGACTTGCATGTGATAGCAAGTGAAGAAGAGCAAGTTGAAGGAAATACTATTGGTGTCTTTGAATCAGCTTATGACCGTTACCAAAGTGATGATGTTGGTAATGATTTCGAGGTGTTTGTACCTCCTCTTATTGAAGATTTGGTAAAGAATGATTCTCTTCATGTTGCTGCCTCAACTTTTGAAGAAGTTCCACATGAAGAAATCAGTGACATACTTCCTCATGGTGAAGATAATGGCGGTGAAGTTTTCAAAACAGCAAGCAATGAAGATTTTTCACTTCATTATGATGGTGACTTTGGGCTTGAGCAGAAAACTCGGTCTTTGGAGAGAAATGTTTTTGACGATATCAGTTTGAGGGATTTGGGACTTGACTTATTCAAAGAGTCATCACTACAAAGGGAGCATGATAAGTTTTTTTCTGTTGATTATCTTAATCAACCCACTAGCATTTGGGATCCGGGTGTGTTGGCACCAACGTATGAAAGAGAACCTTTGTGGGACGAATTTCCCTTTGATCCTGATGAAGACCAAAGTTTCGTTTGCATCGCAAGCTATAAGGAGGGCACAAAAGGAAAAATTGTCTTTGATGAAGAAGCTTGCTCTGAAGAGTTCCATGGTGACCCTTTCGAGTTGGTTGCAGCCACCAAGGAGGATGTTGTTTCTTCTAAAACTTTCAGAACAACATTCGATGATTCTTCGTTCAAGTTAGGGGCTGCCATAGCCTTTGAACAAGAAGACCAAGTGGCTCTTGATGATGTAGAGTTTGAAGGTGTTACTAAACACAAATATGATTTTCCAATGCTTGAAGCTGATTGCAAACTTGGGGTCAAAGAATCTGTGAAGTATGATGTTTTTTTTGACAGTGAGCACTCTCCACTAGTCAATGGCGAAGTTCATGAATGTTGGAGCAGCAATGAAGGCGGCAAAGACAAGGGACAAGGTTCTGATTTTCAGTTGCAGCCTATCAGCAGTTCATCATCTTTGAATTATCATAATTGGGACAAACAATTCAAGGTGTCCATTGACAAGGAAGTGCAAGCTTTATCCTTGTTTGATCACACACATAGCTTGGTTGAGGAATTGTACTGGAAGGCTCAGCTTGAAGAGAGACAAAGAGGAGTGAAAGATGAAGTTGCTCTTCCCAATCTGCAACTTATCAGAAACTCTTTGGTAACCTTGAAGTCCGAGTACATGCACTTGGTTGAAGATCGTGATTATGCCATTGAAGTTGCAAAGAAAACCATTTGTGCTTCTCAAGATAGAGTGAGAAAGATTGATGAACTTTCTCTGGAGCTTGGATCAACAAGAGCTACGCTAGAAGAAACTCAAATGGCATTAATGGAAATAGAAAATCAGTTTGCTGATTTCAAAATTTTCACAAAGCAAGAGAATGCACATAAAGCCGAAGAAATCAAGCAAGTTTTTTGTGAGCTTGATAGTCTTCGAGAAGAGTTTGACCTTGAAGGTTTCACGAGAAGGACTGAAGTTACAAGTGCAGATTTAGATCAGCAAGATGGATGGAATAACTTTTCAAATTTTGACAATTCTCTCTTTGAAGAAGGTGATGAAGGAGATTATGGCAATCCTCTCTATGTGATGGAAGATGAAACAAAGAATGAGACTGAGTATGGTTTCCAGTGCTTGGATGCTTTGATCTCGCTCCATGTGGATGTGCCACGTTTGCTGATTAGTCATGAATGCATAAGTGGGTTTGAGGATGGAGGTTCTACATGGGAGGTGACGAAGCAAGGTAATTTCAACATCTATGACATCAAGGTGTTGATGAGACAAGTCTTGGTAGCTGTTGGTAACTTCATTATAGCAGCAACGAGTGAAGATTTCAGACCTACTACTCAGGGGAAATGGGAAAAAGGTGAACTAGACTTTGGTGGGTGCACTCTTGACAATCCATCCCTTGGGTGGAATGATGTTTGGAATCATATTGATCAGTTTTGGGAGCTGAATTTGAAGCCACTCTATGTTTCATACTCCCTTAATGTGGAAGCTTTCATGGTTAAGCTTCAAGGATTTACTACATGGGACATCAGTTTCGTGAGAAGGCACTTGGTTCTCACTAGCACTTGGGAATGTGTAGAGATTTCTTTTCAGTGTGTTGAAAATCACTTTCAGTTGGGTATCCATGCTGGGGATTCTCAACTTGGGTTGTTAAAATTTATTATTTATGGAAAAGACTTTTGGAGGGATAAGGATCAAATTTCTAGATTTGTTGATGTTGTTCCCTTCTTTTCCAGCTACTTGATGGTTCCGTTTGTTCATCAACAAATGGATTGGAGAGAAATTTTGAATATGGGTTGGAGAGATCAACGATCGGTAGTTCTTGGAAGTGACTTTCAGCTCAGACAAGGGCAGATTTTGAGACAAGAGCTTGCTGGTTGGAGGCAGACCAGCCACCTTACTTATGAAGTTACTTTCATTCAGGAGAGTTGGTTCCTCACTCCTGATCAAAGAAGTGGTAGCTTTCTGATGGAGATGGATTTAGCGTGTTTTTCAGCCACTTTGGAGGTTTGTGGTGCAAACTCTGATGGTTTATTTTCATTATTGGTTCATGACAGCGAGCTACCCTACGCTTTGATTCTACATTTTGAGACTCTTGGGGTTGGAATTGTGAAAAACTTTTTCACACTTCATAGTTGTGCCATGATAATTCAGTTGAGGCATAGGGAATTCATGTGGAGTCATGAGTTTGAATTTGTTGAGCTTTTGCAAAGGATTGCCTTCCTCTTTGCAAAAAGATTTGAAGATGTCACATTTGCAGTCATGGTTCCGTTTGTTACCATGTGGAGGTATGCTGAAGAGTTCGAGTTTGATTTGAGTAGACTATCTTTCCTATTGCTTAGAATTGTGATTGACAGTAGTATGGTTGATACTGTTAATTCGGGGCATCGTGGACATGAGATGTTGCATGATTTTGATTCCCCTCCTTTAAGATCTTTCGGGATGAGTATCATGGATGGTAACACTTTGGGGTTACAAGGAAGGTTAGTGCAGCATAGGCATGAAGATTTCACGGATGTGTGGTCGGAGTGGAAGCGTATAGTAGGTCCTTCTGCGATGGGTTTAAGGAACCGGGGATCATACTTGACTGGCGATATGGTTTGGTTTAAAATTTAAGGTTGTGGAGGTAGCGAGGACAAGCAATTTTGGAAAAGCGGATTATGTGTCCCTTCACCAGACGACCTTTCGACCGTTGGCCTTTTTCTGGAAACCCAAAGGCTAGTCGGAAGGTAAAATTAGGGTTTCCTATTTTTAAGTATGTCCTTGCTCAGAGTTAGTGGATTCAATGGCGGATTCTTTCTGGGTTTTCAGAGAGCTTCGCAATGGTATGTTCATCTCGGCTTTCTGAGCATTTCCAGGAATTTACTATTGTTAGTAAATTCTATTTTTGGCAGTAAACAGGTTGGTCTCAGGCAGTTGACTTTCCCCTTCAGTTGACTCAAGTGGCGTATTCAGTTTCGGGCTTCAGAGTACAGTTTTGGAGAGATGAGCTCGTTTCACTCAAAAATAACATTATATTTTAAATGTTATTTTATCACCTTGGCCTAGCCAAATAACTTAATGTTATTTTAAAAGGTGGACTTGAAGGGTGGCGCCATCATTGAGGATATATTAAATTTATATTGAATTTATCAAAGTCAAAACTAAGCCTTAAGGAGGACGCATTTATTTAAGTGAGAAATTTAATTAAATGAAGTCAAAATTAAAGATGCATGGAAAAGGACGCCATCTCTTGTGATTAGGGTTTTGACTATGGAAAAGAAGTTAGGGTTTCAAGGAAGGTCAATAGAAACTTATAAAAGACAGCCTTGGGTTCTCTTTTGGATATCTTTTATCTACAGGAATGTTATGCTGCCGGATTGGCTTTGGGATTGCTTCGAGGAATGAAGGCCTCCTAGCTTGGGCATTGCTTCTCGCTCGAAAGACAGCGACTAGTGGTGATTTAGTCTAGTTTGTGAGTTACATTTAGTTTATGCATTGTAATCAGCTTATCGCATGGTTAGATCTGATTTGCATATTAGTGGTTTTCAGCATTTTGCATTATTTGTTACAGCAGATTCATGTTTTTATTCATAAATCAAAAAATATCAAAAATCTTGTTCTGGGTATTGTCTCATTGGTTTTCTCTGTTGGAAGAGACCCTTCATGAATATTTGCAGATTTTAGTACGAAGCTTATGATTTTATAATGCAAATCCGTCATTCCTTGAAGGCCGAACTTTCTAGAGTGCATTGGGATTCGTGTCAATAATTAATAGCCATTTTTAGATGCCATTTCTTATTACTAAGTTAGGTGCCATCATTTTTAGGGTCTATTGCATCAGATTTGAGATCATTTGGGTGAGAAATGAGAGAGATATGAGCATATGAGTGAATTCCTAGGTTGCTGGTTTTTAATTTAAAAGTGCAGATTTGTGGAAAAACAGAATTTGTATTTTGAACATTGGAAGGTTTATTGTTTTGGCTCTTCTAATCATTCTAAGAAGAGATCTTTTGATGTAATGTTAAGCTCTCAAATTCCTATGCTACCAGCAGGCGAATGAACATCATTTTGTAAGCTGACAGTAGTACTGGCAGCGGTTCTTTAATCTTGCTCAATTCTGATTTGTAATTGCTTATCTGATATTCGGAAGTTGTTTTTGTAATATCTAGCATCTCCGTCATATGGTAGCTCCCATTCCGTCTCGGTCTGGAAAGCACATTCTTGACGTCGAGTATTTACAACATCATTGTTTAGTTTCATTCAAAACATTGGTCTGGATGAAGTAAAGACCCTCGACCATATATACATATCATGGTATTCTTAAGTTAGAGTTACTTTAAACATCGCGGTTTAATTGAATCCTCGAATAACTTCGCCATCATCGGCGCCATACTGGTTAGAGTTGCTTCAGTACGTTTGGGTTTATCTTCTAACCTTAACGGGTACTTTGATTGTAATGTTGTAATTTGAAATTTGTGAAAAACGAAAAAAATTGGCTCGGAATATTTCAGGTCTTTTTCTTCCGATCACAATATCGGTAGGCCCATCAGTAGGTTCCAAGGGCTCAACCGGATCATCATCTTCTTTTGGTTCTGGAGCCTCCCTCTAAATCTCAAGAACATGGTCAACTTCCATATCCTGGGGAGACTCTTCATTATCAATCTCCATATGAGTGCCCTTGGATCTTCTAAATGCAACATCCTCCTCAAATGTGACATCTCTACTGATCTCAATCAGCTTTTGAACTGGAATGTAGATTTTGTAGGCTTTTGACGTTTCACTATAGCCTACAAATATCCCCTTCTTGCCAGAAGGCTCCAACTTTGTTCTCTTGTCCTTCGGTACATGAACATATACTGGACATCCAAAGATCCTCAAATGACTCACTTTTGGCTTCTTCCCAGTGAAGGCTTCTTCGGGAGTCATGTTCTCCAAGATTCGGTGAGGACTTCTATTTTGAACATAGACTATTGTCCTGGATGCTTCAACCCAAAGGAAGATTTGCAGATCTTGGTCATGAATCATGGCTTTAGCTGCTTCCACAATAGATATGTTCTTCCTTTCAGCAACACCATTCTGTTGAGGATTATAAGGGACACTGAACTCCCTCTTAATCCCAGCTTCAAAGCAAAAACTACGAAAGTTGCTGGAAGTGTACTCTCCTCCATTATCGGATCTCAAAACTTTGATACTCTTTTCGGACAAATTCTCCACCTGAGCTTTGAATTCCTTGAACCTTTCTAATACCTCCTCATATTCTTTAGATTTCAAGAAATAAATCCAAGTCTTTCTAGAGTAGTCATCAACAAAAATAATGTAATACAAGAAACCACTCGAAGAAGCAACAGACATTGGACCACATAAATCAGAATGAATAAGATCTAGAATACATTTGGATCTACTTTCTCTATTATGAAATGGACCTTTCGTATTCTTACCCAAAGCGCAGCCTCTACAAGTACCTTCGTGCTCCTAGTTGAACTTTGGAAGGCCGGTCTGGTGACCATCTTCTCTATGATAGGTAGAGCTCGAAAGTGAAGGTGAGCCAATCTTCGATGCCAAAGTTCACACATACTTGAAGAATCATGCACTAGAGCCTGAAGTGGACGAGTGCATAGCCTGTAGAGGCTCTCATGTCTAACTCCAATCACCCAAGCAGTCTTGAAGTTTGAGTTCTTCGTCCACACAAGAACTTTGCCTTTTGAGAATGCTACTTGGTACCCCTTGTCTTCCAAGGCTGAAATGGAAACAAGGTTTCACTTGATGCCTGGAACAAATAGAACATCACTCAACTATAGGGAAATGCCGGAATCCAAGTGGAGAGTGGAGGTCCCAATTCCTTTCACAGAGTAACTAGCATCATCTCCAATAATGACTTGTTCACTAGAATCTCTCTCCACCAAATTAGTTAAATGCTCCCTAAATCCGGTGATGTAGCGAGAGGCACCACTATCAATCAACCAAGTGTTGGTGTCGATAGGTACATTGCTTGACAATGCCGAATAGAATAAGTACTCACATGAATCCTTCTGCGGAGAGACTTCATCAACATCTACAATGGTAGCCTGCTGCTTAGGCCTGGTTGGACAATCTTTAGCAAAGTGACCATACTTGTCACATCTAAAGCATTGGACTTTGGAGAGATCTCTCTTCTTCTTGAATGCGGGAGCACCATGAGCTCCTTTATCTCTATTCCTCTTGAAGTATCCTTTCTTCCCATCTTTCCCTTTCTTCTTCGAGGATTGAGTAGTGAGAACATGAATGTCTTCATTAGTAGAGCTTTGACCAATTCTTCTCGCAGCCAACCTAGACTCCTCCTGAATGCAATCCGCCCTCAACTAATCAAACTTGGGAAGGTTTGATCTTGCATTGATTCCTTGAATGTAAGATTCCCAAGATGAAGGAAAACCATTAAGAGCGAGCATGGTCAAGTCCTTGTCATCAACCACATGACCAATTGTAGAGAGTTGATCTCTCAATTCGGAAATCTTCATGAAGTAAGCAATAACAGATTCTCCTTTCGCGATCTTCACATGGTGGAGTTGTTGCTTCAGTGCAAGTGCCCGGCTTGTGTTATTGATTTTGTACATCTCCTCCAAGGTTTTGAACATCTCTCTTGTCGTCTTCAACTTGGAGACAATAGGAACAATATGATCCTTCATAGAATCAACTAACATCTTCGCCTTAATATCTTTCTTCTTCCACTAAACCTTCTCTTCCCCATCCGTAGGCTCGGGGACTTTGCTCTCCACAAACTCAACCAATTCGTTTTCCTCCAAGGTGAGCATAATCCTGAATCTCCAAGATGTGAAATTTGATGCTCCCTCAAGCCTATCCTCAATCTTAAGACCATTCACCATCTTGACGAAGAGATAGAAGTAATCAACGATGAGAAAGAGAATAAAGAGTATCACTGTAATATAAAAATCTGATCAAGATCTTCTTCAAACCCGCTCTAATACCATGTTAGTTTTATGATCAGATTAGAGCACAAAAAATTAATTCAAAATTCAACACAAGAACACAGCAGATACCCTGGGAAAACCCTCCACTTGAGGGAGAAAAACCCAGCAACAATATATCACTTATATATTGAATCACAACAATAATCGTCTCCTTACAAGAGGCCGATATGAAGGCCAAGATATAAGCACCAAAATATGATGCAACACAGAAATACAATGATTCAATTCGCTGATGATAACAACTCGGACTTCTACTATATCAATTTGCCCTTGATAAAGAACTCGCACTTGATGAAACTCGAACTTATGATGAATATGGATAGAATGAATGAATGGAGTGATCACCAATCGAGTATATATACAACAGGAGAGGGAAATTCGTGCCTCTTCAAATTCAAAAGTCGGCCATCTTGTAAAGACGTGTTTCCAATAAACACAAAGTCGGCCTCCATATATCAATCTGCAATCTGCAATTTGCTGATGATAACAACTCAGACTTCTACTATATCAATCTGCCCTTGATAAAGAACTCGCACTTGATGAAACTCAAACTTATGATGAATATGGATAGAATGAATGAATGGAGTGATCACCAATCGAGTATATATACAACAGGAGAGGGAAATTCGTGCCTCTTCAAATCCAAAAGTTGGCCATCTTGTAAAGACGTGTTTCCAATCAACACAAAGTCGGCCTCCATATATCAATCTACAATTCACTGATGATAACAACTCAGACTTCTACTATATCAATCTGCCCTTGATAAAAAACTCGCACTTGATGAAACTCGAACTTATGATGAATATGGATAGAATGAATGAATAGAGTGATCACCAATCGAGTATATATACAACAGGAGAGGGAAATTCGTGCCTCTTCAAATCCAAAAGTCGGCCATCTTGTAAAGACGTGTTTCCAATAAACACAAAGTCGGCCTCCATATATCAATCTGCAATTCACTGATGATAACAACTCAAACTTCTACTATATCAATCTGCCCTTGATAAAGAACTCGCACTTGATGAAACTCAAACTTATGATGAATATGGATAGAATGAATGAATGGAGTGATCACCAATCGAGTATATATACAACAGGAGAGGGAAATTCGTGCCTCTTCAAATCCAAAAGTCGGCCATCTTGTAAAGACGTGTTTCCAATAAACACAAAGTCGGCCTCCATAGAAGATCGCGCCTCCAAGACAAATCGTGCCTCTTCACATTAATTAAATGTTAATCAATATAGGTCATGCCTCTTCAATAAATCGATGTCTCTATAAATTAAATAGCCTTATGCTATTATTTAATTTATCATCATGAAGTAAAGGAGATCGGCTGGAAGTGATGACCGACACTGCATAAACATCAACACGGCTAAATTTTTAGTGTATACGTTTCATGAAGGGGCTTTAGATTTCAACATGGACAGCTTATATATTTAATTCATCAAATATGTTTATTTTTGAGCGACGGCTACAATGTTTTGCGTATGAGGCACGTTTCTTCTGGAGGCGTCTTTAATCTCTTTCAAGCATTTAAATTTCAATGTCTATTTTAGTGAGGTTGGCTTTGTTGATGTTATAACAGCGTCGGGATTCTCTTCCAGCCCCGATTTCCTTGCATTGAAGAATAAATTAAATAATAGGCATAGGCTATTTAATTTATGTTGACATTGATTGATGAGGAGGCACCTCATCTTGAATATTAATTAATATTTATTTATCTCTTGGAGCCAACTTCTTTGATCCGCCACCTTTGGAGACATATCTTTCCTTTGAAAGGCCGACATGATGTATTGAAGAGTTGCGACCTCTCTCCCTCTCTTGTATTTATATGAGATGCTCATTCATTGTATCACATCGATTATCACATTCATAATTCATAGTTTAAGTTTCCAACAAGAGCGAATTTATCCAAGAGCAGATCGAAGACTTTGAAGGAGGTTGATAAACTTATCAAAAGTGTTGTATTATCTTCAAGAGATATCGCATCATTTTGGTACTGTGTTTGGCCTCATTATCGGCCTCATTGTAAAAGAGATCATTGTTTGATATTCAATATATAAGCGATATATTGTTGCTGGGTTTTTCTCCCTCAAGTGGAGGGTTTTCCCAGGGTATATGCTGTGTTTATGTGTTTGAATTTGAATTAAAATCTGAGTTTTATATTTGATCATAAATTAACATGGTATCAAAGTGGGTATAAGAAAGATCGTGATCAGATTTCTTCAAGCAGCACTATCATCCACTCTTATTCTCATTTTTTTGTTGCATCTATCTTATTGTCAAGATGGTGAACGGGCTCAAGATCAAAGATAGACTTGAGGGCGCATCGAACTTCACCTCTTGGAAGTTTAGAGTTATGCTTGCTTTCGAAGAAAATGAGTTAGCTGAGTTCGTGGAGGGCAAAGTTCCTGAACCGTCTAATGAGAATGAGAAGTCTCAATGGAGAAAGAATTGCACTAAGGCAAAGAAGATTTTGGTAGACTCCGTGAAGGACCACCTTGTGCTAATCATCTCCAAGTTGAAGACAACAAGAGAGATGTTCAAGACCTTGGAGGAGATGTATGAGATCAATAACACAAGCAAAGCTCTTGCATTAAAGCAATAGCTTCACTATATCAAGATGGCGAAAGGAGATTTCGTCATCACATTCTTCATGAAGATCACTGAGTTGAGAGATCAGCTCTCTACCATTGGGCATATTGTTGATGACAAGGATTTGGCTATGTTGGCTCTTAATGGTCTTCCTCAATCTTGGGAGCCATTCATCCAAGGTATCAGTGGGAGATCAAAACTTCCTAAGTTTGATTGCTTGAGGGCAGATTGCATCCAAGAAGAATCAAGATTGGCTGCAAGAAGCATTGGACAAAGCTCTACAAATGAAGACATTCATGTTCTTGCCGCTCAATCCTCGAAGAAGAAAGGAAAATAAGCAAAGAAAGGCAACTTCAAGAGGAATAGAGATAAAGGATCAGATGGTGCCCCTACATCCAAGAAGAAGAAGGATCTCTCTCACATACAATGCTTCAGATGTGACAAGTTTGATCACTATGCAAAAGATTGTCCTACCAAATCTAAGCAACAAGCCTCAATTGCAAATGTCCGTGAGATTTCTCCTCAAAAGGATTCAAGTGGATTTATTTTATACTCTACCTTATCAAGCAATGTTCCAACAGACAACAATACTTGGTTGATTGATAGTGGTGCCTCTCGCCACATCACTAGATTTAGAGAGCATCTATCTGATTTGGTGGAGAGAGAGTCTAGTGTTCAAGTCATTATTGGAGATGATGCATGTTATTCTGTGAAAGGTGTTGGGACCTCTTCTCTTCACTTAGATTCTGGAATCTCTTTACAGTTGAGTGATGTGCTATTTGTTTCGGTTATCAAGCAGAACCTTGTCTCTATCTCAGCCTTGGAGGACAAGGGATATTAAGTTGCACTCTCCGAAGGAAAAGTTCTTGCATGGCCAAAGAACTCAAGTATCAAGACTGCTCGAGTGATTGGAGTTCGACATGAGTCTCTATAGACTTTGCACTCGTCCACTTCAGGCTTTGTTGCATGATTCATCAAGTTCGTGTGAACTTTGGCATAGAAGACTTGCTCACCTTCACTTTAGAGCACTACCAACCATGGAGAAGATGGTCATGGGCCTTCCTAAACTCAGCCAGGAGCATGAAGGCACTTGCATTGCACTTTGGGTAAGAATACTAAAGGTCCATTTCATAGTAGTGAGAGTAGATCTAAATGTATTCTAGACCTTGTTCATTCTGATTTGTGTGGTCCAATGTTTGTTGCTTCTTTGAGTGGTTTCTTGTATTACATAATTTTCATTGATGACTACTCTAGAAAGACTTGGATTTATTTCTTAAAGACTAAAGAATCTAAGGAAGTACTTGAAAGATTCAAGGAATTTAAAGCTCGGGTAGAGAATTTGTCCGGGAAGAGGATCAAAGTTCTGAGATTGGACAACGGAGGAGAATACATCTCTGAGCTTAGTAACTTTGCGTGGCTTGAGGAGTTAGAGGAGTTTGTGTCCTACAATCCTCAATAGCGGTGTTGAAAAGGAAGAATAGATCATAGTAGGGAGCGATAAATCCATGATGTGACCAAGATCTGCAAACCTTCCTTTGGGCTGAAGCATCTAGGACAGTTGTTTATGTTCAGAATAGAAGCCCTCACCGCATTTTGGAGAACATGACTCCCGAAGAAGCATTCACAGGGGTGAAGCCAGAAGTAAGTCATTTAAGAATCTTTGGTTGTCCTGTATATGTTCATGTGCCTAAAGATAAAAGGACAAAGTTGGAACCATCTGGCAAGAAGGAAATATTTGTGGGCTACAATGAGTCTTCAAAAGCCTACAGAGTGTATATTCTAGGTCAGAAGTTGATTGAGATCAGCAAGGATGTTACATTTGAAGAAGATGTTGCATTCAAGAGATCTAAGGGCACTCATATGGAGATAGACAACCAAGAGTCTCCTCGGAGTTATGAAGTTGACCATACTCACAGAGATTTAGAGAATCTTGAACCTAAAAGATGATGATCGATTGAACCTTTGAACCCTCTTGATGGATAGAGAACATTGTGATTGGGCGAAAAGGGGCCTCCTTTAGGCTAGGCAAACAATGCGAGGAGGCAAGGTTGTAGCTAGGAACATTCCAAAGAAAAGCAAGAACTCTAGAGTTTTCCAGTATATTTATATTGATGAGTCCAAATCATACAAGAGCCTTCGGTGTTGAAATTTTAATTAAACCCAAGTATGGAGAGAGATGCTGGCTGAAGAATATCAATCTATCTCAGAATGATGTTTGGACATAGTACCTAGACTGAAGAAAGGAAAATTTGTTTACATCTTCAAGTGGTTGATCAAAGATCAGCATCTCATTGATGAGAACATCTGAAGCCTGAAAGTGGAGTTTGTTGCTAGAGGATTCTCTCAGAAAGAGGGAATAGACTATGAGGAAACATTTGCTCTGGTTGATTGATATACATCCATCAAGACTATCATTGATATTGCAGCAGCTAAAGGATGGAAGTTACATCAGATGGACATGAAGACAGAATTCCTAAATGGTGTAATTGAAGAAGTATACATTGAGCAACCTGATGGCTTTGAGAGGTTCATGGGAAGGAGTCTCATGTTTGCAGATTGAAGAAGGCTTTGTACGGCCTTAAGCAGGCTCCTCGCGCTTGGTATGAGAGAATTGATAGATACCTGATGACCTTGGGCTTCTCCAAGAACGATGTTGATTCAAACCTGTATTTCAAGGTAATTGATGGCGAAGCATTGATCTTGGTTGTTTATGTTGATGATTTATTTCTTACTGGAGAAGATCACCTCATTATCAAATGCAAGAAGGAGTTAGCTTTTGAATTTGAAATGAAGGATCTTGGATACATGCACTACTTCCTTGGTTTAGAAGTTTGGCAAAGGCCTAATGAGATCATTCTTAGTCAAGGGAAGTATACAATTGACATCCTGAAGAGGTTTGGTATGATGGATTGCAAATCCATGTCTACACCTATAACCAATTTGCAAAAGTTAAAAGAGGTTGCAGCTAGTTCAGATCTGGTGGATCCTACTATGTACAGGCAATTGATTGGATCGTTGATGTATCTAGTCAATACTAGACTAGATATTTGCTATGTAGTGAGTGCACTTAGTCAGTTCATGTGTGAACCAAAGCAAATACATCTAGATGCAACAAAGCATATCCTGAGATACTTGCGTGGCACAGTTGGGTATGGCTTGAGATATTCTTCTGGTGTGGACTTGGAGCTTCATGGATATTTTGATTCTAATTGGGCAGGTTGTGTTGTTGATCGGAAGAGAACCTCTAGATGTTGCTTCAATTTGGGGTCTGCGATGATATCCTGGTGTAGCAGGAAGCAGTCCTCAGTGGCACTTAGCACCGCAGAGGCCGAGTATATTGCAACGTGTGTGGCAGCTCGAAAAGCAGTGTGGCTTTGAAAGCTCCTTGCAGGATTGTTTGGACAATCATTGGAGCAGACTGTCATTCATTATGATAATCAAATACCACTATATCAGAGATATGGTATTGAGGAAAGCGATCCAGTTGAAGTACATCAGCACTGATGAGCAGACGGCAGATATTCTCACCAAGCCTCTCTCCAGAGTAAAGTTTGTGTACTTTCGAGACAATCTTGGTATTGTGGAGAATGAAGCCCTAGCTGAGAGGGAGACTCAACATCAGTGATCTTTTGTGATTTGTTTTAATGCATTTCTCTCTGTGAGAGAGATTTGAGGTGCAAGCCCTTGTTAATGCATTTCTCTCTATGAGAGAGATTTGAGGTGTAAGCCCTTGTTTAATGCATCTTTCTCTGTGAGAGAAATTTGAGGTGAAAGCCCTTGTTTCCACCCTCTGGGAGTAGCCATGGTGGATGTCATGTTGAGTGACTCCATTACAACATCACATGAGAGTCTGTGATGATTTTCTTGTACTTGTGTTTTTCACCCTCTGGGAGTAGCCATGGTGCACGTCATGATGAGATGATGACATCACGTTGAGTGATTCCATGATGGGCACTTCTGCACCTATACCATACATGGGAGTAGCCATGGTGGTTGATATCACGTTGAGGTGATATGTTCCTCTCCACATATGGGTGTAGCCATTGTGGATGTCATTTCATGACATTGGTTAGCTGGAAGTATTCTCCCTAGTTGAGAGGGAGTGTTGATGTTATAACAGCGTCGGGATTCTCTTCCAGCCCCGATTTCCTTGCATTGAAGAATAAATTAAATAATAGCCATAGGCTATTTAATTTATGTTGACATCGATTGATGAGGAGGCACCTCATCTTGAATATTAATTAATATTTATTTATCTCTTGTAGCCGACTTCTTTGATCCACCACCTTTGGAGACGTATCTTTTCTTTGAAAGGCGGACATGATGTATTGAAGAGTTGCGACCTCTCTCCCTCTCTTGTATTTATATGAGATGCTCATTCATTGTATCACATCAATTATCGCATTCATAATTCATAGTTTGAGTTTCCAGCAAGAGCGAATTTATCCAAGAGAAAATCGAAGCCTTTGAAGGAGGTTGATATACTTATCAAAAGTGTTGTATTATCTTCAAGAGATATCGCATCATTTTGGTACTGTGTTTGGCCTCATTATCGGCCTCATTGTAAAAGAGATCATTGTTTGATATTCAATATATAAGCGATATATTGTTGTTGGGTTTTTCTCCCTCAAGTGGAGGGTTTTCCCGGGGTATATGCTATGTTTGTGTTTGAATTTGAATTAAAATCTGAATTTTATATCTGATCATAAAATTAACAGGCTTCAGGAATTTATATATCTGGCAATATATTCTATGTGGTCGATTTTGAATATTTCCTTCATATATTTGCATCTACAAGATGCCAAGTTAGTATGAAAGCTTGTCGGCTTATGAAAGGGGCTTCAGAAATTAGACCTGGCGGTTTTCATAATAAATGGCAGAGTTATGAATGTTTGGCATTGTGTGAATTGTGGTCTTCGCTAATTTATAGACTAGCGTTGGTTTACTAAAATGGGGATTGTTATTCATTCTCTGGTAGACGTTTCTTTAGGCCTTATCGAATTTTCATAGCAGCTCCAAAAATTTATAAAATTCAAATTTGGTATGATTCAGATAGTTTTGATTATTGAAAGTGTAAATCATTTTGTGGTAGCCGGGCTGGATAATGAATTGAGTTTATTATGTGAAGGACAAGCCTCGTTTGATATTGCATCCTTTGTTGAGTCGAGTTGAGTGGACTGTATGGTCAGGTTGTGCATGGGTTGTGAGAATTTGTTGGTGTTTGCTTAAGTTCAATATATGAACGTCCCTGAAGATTGATGATAAATTGGTGCAGGCTGTATATAAGCTTATTCGATTTTTTACTCTGGTTTTATGCTGGGACGTGCTCTGTCTGATGTGTGTGTCGACTGTGTGTGGAGCAATTGTTTCATATTCGGAAGACATTTCTTTTGATGATATCTGCGATCATTTTACTATTGATAGAAGTCATGTATTGGTGGAGCCGCTGATGTGAATTTTCAAAATGAAACTGTGTGGGAGACACTGTAGTAAGGAGTCGAAATATATGTGAAGAGATCGTACAGGTTGTTGCCTTGAAGTATTTGTTCCTTCCTTTCACCTGTGTTTGATAGCTAAAAGACATGAGGTCCGTGAAATACTCTAGAAGAATCATCCCATTTCAACAATTTTGAATCTCTTGTTCATATGGTCTGGTTTTCAAACGAAATGATTTAACTTTGTCTGATTCGAGCTTTGGGGCCTTTGTTGCGTTGGCTGTTTTCTTGATAAGAAGAGAGGCTAAAATTACCAAACGAACTTGTAAAGTTAGTGTGAGCTACATAGGGAGTATGTCTGAAGTTTTATATATGGGAGACAGCAATCAAGCATTTTAATGGATCTGGTTGTTATTATACAGCTATGTCTAGATGAGGTGATATTTGAGTACAAGTTTATCTGAGTACGAAATAGCAGTTGAGTATTCTTTAGCAGCATCTTGTGAAGAAGTCACAGTGTATATTGTATCGAATATATCAAAGTATTCCTGAGATGACTTTGCAAGGAGATGTGTTGTACAAGTGTATTGCATACTGGTGACAAGATTAAAGAGTTTCTGATTTGAAGTGTTAAATATCCTCTGTTTGAAAAGATTTCTCATTTTGGACAGCATATATGTAAGTTTGAGCCTCATTATTCAAGTGGAGGCATTGTTTGAAGTCTGTGTTGCAGTGTTATTAGTTTTGAGAAGTCTAGAGTTGGTGCTTGAGCCACTGAAGTTGGTGCTTCGGTGTATTCGGAGTTGGTGCTTCAAAGGAGAGTTGGTGCTCTCGGTGGGTTGGTGCTCACTAAATGTAATCGGAGTTGGTGCATCGAAGGAGAGTTGGTGCTCTCGGTGGGTTGGTGCTCACTAAATGTAATCAAGGTTGGTGCCCTTTGGAGAATAATAAAAGCAATATTTTGCTGTGGTTTTTTACCCGAAAGGGTTTTCCACGTAATCCTGGTGTTCTGCTTGTTTATGGTGTTTGATGATGCTCTTAATGTTCTGATTTCTGATTTAAAGTTCTAAAAAATTCTGAAATACTGATTCACCCCCTCCCCCCCACACCCCTTCTCAGTATTTCCTGTGTGCTCTTCAAATGCATCTGCCAAGCAAAACCTACAAAATCCGAATTGTTATCTAAGTATCTATGCCTCTGATATGACCTATGGAGCTATCCATTTTAGAATTATAAGACACTTATGTAATACTATAGATCTGTTTGCTTATAACCTTGAAACTAATAATGAATGTGTGGTGTATGGTAAGAGTAATGTTCCAATAGAAAAGGTAGGATATGATGAGGTCACCCTCACTGAAGAATGGACAGTTGACTACAAACCAGATCCTGAATTATTTGAAAGAATCCTGTCAGGTTTGGTTCTTCAAGAACTTGATGATAATAAATCAAAAGATTTGTTCAGAAGCCAACCTAATAGAATTAGCCATATGTCATTTGACTGTATAAAATTCAAAGCCCCAATGTTAAAATTATTGATGAGAAAATAACAACCTGAGTCTTCCCAAGCCAGCACATTTAAAGCTACTATTCCTGTAAGAAAATAATTATTCCTCATAACAATTATAGGTCCAGATTATAATGCTAATAGAATACAATTAGCTGAAGAATTCAATCATGATAGATTCACAATGAGGAGTGACCAAAAAGTTTACTATCTAGAGAAAGAGAAAGCATAGAGTTGAGTATCCTCTAGGGAAGAAGAATTTAAATCAAGGAACATCAAACCCAAAAAAACAGACTCAATCAGAAAAGCTCAGATCGAAGCTTCAGTTGTTTATAAACATGAAATAATTCAAGAAATGATTGTTAGACAAACAGATTGGATTTCCAGTACTGTACATAAGTCCAGCAAAAATATTGACGACAAATGCGACCAGAATATCAAAAGAAAATCCAAACTAGATGCCATTAAAATTCAATTAACTTCTGCTAATAATAGCCTCAGACAGATCACCGGTGATGTGGCTTAAGTAAAAATACAAAAACAAAAATGCCACAACCCATTTCTGACTAATAGACAGAAAATAAAATAAACCTTACTGTGGACATATTTATATCATGATTTGATAAATATTATTTAAGTGGGATTATAATTACGGATTAGTTGTTAATGATGTTTCATTCAAATCAGATTGGTCAAATTCAAATATTAAGTAATTAGCATTTATTGTATCTTGATTTGTAATGCTTAGTTATCCTTGATTTATTGTATATTACTTTGTATCCTTTTTACTCAGATTAACTATCTGTCAGTTGTCTGAGGTAGATGCTGGTCAGTCCCTCCTCACAATGGCGAGATCTAGAGAAAGAGTATCATCAGAGAGAGGTGCAGCAAATTTGATCAAAGCATCTTTAGAGAAAACTGTTGCACATGCCACTTGTTTGATTTTAATGATTTATTGTTGTTTGACTTCCTTGCTTTGTCTCATCATATTGAATGGTGTTTAAATGGTCTCGCAATGCATGTGTCACTTTCACATTTCATTAGTATTATATAAATCATGGTAATTTGGTGAAAGGTAAATAATTCCTTGTAGTTTTTATTAATTTGTAGTTTGATTTCTATCATAGTGGGACTAACAAGCTAGACCATGTTGGCCAAGTGAACCACCATTGTGCTAAGTTGCATTTTAAGGTGTCAAGGCATACATGAATTCTTAAATTAACTTCATCCCTTAGGTGTTGTCGTAATTCACTACACGTCATTTTATTTGGAATGTCCCTTTGATAATAAGGCTGCACACTTATAATCCATACATATGGAGTGAAGCAAGCTTTTAAATGGTATTATAATGCTTCTGTACAACTTTTGGACATTGACTATTGTTTGAAGTGAGTCAACTTTGAACCATGTTACAAAAACTTACATACAAACACAGCCCGGCAAGTTCCTCGCTGGATAACTCACAGCCAAATCAGTGCAAGTATTCAGTGAGTAACTCACCGAAAATATTGCCAAACACTGCAAGTCAATGAGAAAAACTTGGTTGCTGCAGAAAAATAATAGTCTGCCCATTAAAACCCTCAAAATGCTTCACTTTTCACACCTTTTCCTTCTTGAGATTTCAACCTAATGATTTGAGCAAATTATATTTGTTTGTAGTCGATATTCAGCAATTCCAAGTGACCATTGTTAAAGTTTTAGCTCAGAGGAACTTCCACACAAGTTTAGTGTGAAGGTGTGGGGAGTTCAAGTAGTTCGAGTTATTCTATTTTATATTTCACTTTTGAGGATTAAAGTGAAAAAAATTTATTTAGCTAAATAAGTCTAAAAAAAGTGTAGATAAATATTTAGACTTATCTTCCATCTTGTCTTTATAACTGATAAGGATGCTTTTGTGAGTAAAGCTGACTTTTGGAAGATAAGATTTTTAACTAAATTAGTATATAAAGATAGGAGCAAGATAGAGAGATTGTAACATACTGAGTACAGTGTATTCCCCTGCAGCTGTGAGTTGTATCAATTGTAGAGGGAGCCACCTTGTAAGTTTTTCAAAGGAATGAAAGACTGGTTTAAAGGTGTAATTATCTGTGTATGCTTCTACATTTGAAATTTGAAATTATTATGTGATTGATTCAATGTTTTTTAACATTAGGAAGTTAGTCACCAAGGTTTGAAATTTTCTTCATGGTATCAAAGCTCAGGGTTTAAAAACCAAAAGTGCAGATTTGTTTGGAAATCACATAGGCCAGTTTTGTGAAAAATCAAGTAGGTATTTTCTTTCAAAAAATCGTAGGCCATTGTTTTCCAAAATATTGTGATCTTTTGTAAACAAAATCATAGGTTGTTTCAAATGAAAATTGCAGCTGGTAGGGATAAAAAATCGTGGATTTGTTCTACAAGAAGAATTGCAAGTATTTTTGAAGAAATCGCAGCAGAAAAGATCAAAAGAAAATCACAAAAGTTCTTTTAATGAAATGTAGGGATTTTTATATGTAAAATCGCAATCTACAATAAGTTAAAAATCGCGGGATTTTTTTCTGTGTTTCAAAATTCGTGACAGCTAGCCACACTGTTCGGGCAGAATAGCTAAAAAAGTTTCACATTCTACAGGGTTTACAAACCAGTTGGCCAGGGAAGCTGTAACCATTGTATGCTGTTTGTTTGTTTTGCTGATGTGTTTGTGTATGTTTCAAATGTGTTTTTTCAATGATGCATAACAACATAGAGACTATTGCAAACAAAGAGGGAAACTAATAGATAACAATGCCTTCCAATAGAGATAGCAACATATATTAAGAGCATTTGTTTTCAGATTGAAATCAGAAAATTACAATGCTATTTCAGACCTGAAATATGAAGTTTCAGACCTGGTAAAGGACTTATGACAGCCGCAATATAACATCTATCTCCTCCAAACTCCTCAATGATGATGTGCCAAAGCCCCTATGATCTCCAATGCCTCCATACAGCTACTCAAACGCTGGAAACGAACTGACAAAGAGGTTTATACAACAGTAAACCCCTGTCAAATGATTCCCAGAAATGGTACGGCCCCAAGAGAGGGCGATTTGGCCTTAAAAATCAAATCTTCACCGAATGCCCCAAACAATAGCTTGAAAGATGGCACCCATGCATGAGAAATCCAATGCACCAATACCCAAAACAAGGTGCCAAATGCAAATGGAGCTACAAATAGTTTTGTCCTTCAGCCACTGGTAAAAATCAGAGTTTCCAGAACTTGTGATGATGCATATCAGACCTCAAAAATCATTCCAAACACCCACTAATCAACACCAAAATAAACCACACCAAACCAAACTCACACCAACAAACCCACATCAAAAGACTACAAAAATCTTCATCTTTTCACTCCAAAAATACTGAAAACCATTAAACTGTTGAAGCCCTAGGTGATTCCTAAGATAGAACCAAACCAAATCCAGCTAGGGTGGATCTCTCACCACTAAAACCAATCCCAAATGATGAGGGTTTTCGTCCTCAACACGCAGCAGCAGTATTCTGGAAATAATCCAGCAGCATCCTGTTATGTCGTCAACTCAACCATATGCAAATGAGGCCCAAAAAGAAGTTTTATAGAGTCGATAGGAAATTAGGGCAAACATTTTGAATCCCCATTGAACATTCCCTCCAAAAGCCAACGACCCCCTTTCATGAGCACTTTATTTTTAATAATTTAAAAACACCTTATACCTCCCTTGGGTGTCCAACTCCATAAGGAAACTATTTTGCTTTTGTTGCTTTTTAAAACAACGTTAAGTTATTACATTAGGCTCCAAGGTGCTTTTTGCATGACCCCCTGACCCCTTCACTTAAGTTAAAGTAACTTTAATAAAATAACTTAAGTGAGAAATACAAATAACAATTAAATCAAACCTTAGTCATGCCAACGCCCAAAATGGAAATAGACACTCTGAAGTAGCCTAGGCCAGGACCAGTTACCGAAAATAGACTTACTATTTATAGCAACTGCTGAAAATAGTAAATACTCCAAAACATCAAACTAGCATGAAAACTGAGAACACTGTGACTTACTATAAATAGTAAGTAATGGAATTGGCCCCCTACTAAAAATAGAAAGTCCTCCCTAAAACACTGAAAACCACCACATAAGGAAACTGGCTCTGAGTCTCCTTACCTACGAGAACTCTAGAATAGGCTAAAGGAAAATTCCACTACTAAGAGGCAAGGAGGGGGCATTACAGTCCTCCCTCCCCAAGATTGTTTGTCTGCAAGCAATTGCAACACAGGGTGTTGTAAAATATGCTCATTCTCCCATGTGGCATCCTCAATTGGCAAATCCCGCCATTTCACCAAGTACTTTGTAATAACTCTCCTCCTGACGGTATGCTCTTTGAAATCAATCACTACCTCTGGAACAAGCACCAATTTTTCCTCTTCATGCAATGGAGGAAACACTGTTGAAGGAGTCACATTATGCTCAAGCGCCTTCTTGAGGTGTGACACATGAAAAACATTATGCACCTTACTCCCCTCGGGTAACTCGAGCTCATAAGCCACCTCCCCAACTCTCCTGGTGACTCTAAACGAACCATAGAAACGAGGCTTCAACTTCTTTGCCCCACTCTTCTTGAGAGTGGACTGTTTATATGGCTGCAATCTCACATACACCATGTCTCTCACCTCAAACTCCTGCTCAATACAGTGTTGATCAGCGTACAACTTTTGTTGATTCTGTGCATGCTAAATGTTATCCCTCAATGCCTTCATAATGTCCTAACTCTCCTACAAGAAATCCATAGCTTTAAGCACTCTACAAT
The DNA here is from genome assembly GCA_007258455.2 of Sequoia sempervirens. Lineage (NCBI taxonomy): Eukaryota > Viridiplantae > Streptophyta > Pinopsida > Cupressales > Cupressaceae > Sequoia > Sequoia sempervirens. The sequence goes on from VDFB02113039.1 coordinate 64,181, forward strand.
CACCAAACAACAAATCAATAAAGCTAAAAGCTTCATAACCATATAAAGCCATGAAAGGGGACATCCTGATAGACATGTGAAATGTGGAGTTGTAGCAAAACTCCCCTAAGTGCAATCATTTTACCCATGCTTTCTGCTGCCCTAAAACATAGTTACATAGGTAGCCTTCCACCCATTTGTTGACTATCTCAATTTGTCCATCTATTTGGGGGTGGTAACTACTGCTAGGAATCAAATCAATACCACAAAGTTTGAAAAACTCCTTCCAAAACAAGCTCATGAACTTGCCATCCCTATCACTAATGATGTTCTTAGGTGCCCCATGAAGTCTAAACACTTCCCTAAAAAACAAATCTGCCACCTATAACACTATATACCCTGCTGCAATAGCAAAAAAGTGAGCAAATTTGGTCAAACAGTCCACCACAACATAGATACAATCCTTCCCTTGCACCTTGGGAAGCACTGTAATGAAGTCCATTGAAATGCTTTCCCACTTCTAAGTAGGAATGGATAATGGTTGTAGTAGACCAGCAGGGTAAGTAAGCTCATTTTTATTTTTTTGGCACACTTGACACTCACGAAAATATTTAGTGATGTCCTCTTTCATACCCTTCCATGAGAACCTCTCACGGATCTACCTGTATGTCTTGTAAAATCCCGGATGGCCAACCATAGGAGTGTCATAAAAGGTCTTAAAAATTTGCTCTTTCATCTTGGATATAGGGACCAACAGTATCCTCTCCTTAAAGAAGATCAAACCATCCCTTACTTTGTACTTGTCATCTTGCAAAGTCCCATCTAAAATGTTGTTGGTAAAGGCATTTTTAGCATAATCAACTTGTAACCCTTCTTTTCAATCTGCTGCTATCTCAGAAAAAGAGCATAAATGAGGTCTTCTAGACAGTGCATCAGCCACCACATTTCGTTTCCCTTTGACATATTCGATGTCAAAATCATAAGCTTGGAGTTTGCTAACCCACTTTTGCTGCCTTTCACTTAGATCCTTCTAATTTAAGAAATATTTCAAACTGTTATGATCAGTTTTAACAATAAATCTGCCCCCAACAAGGTACTTACCGTACTTAGCCAAAGCATGCATTATGGCTAACATCTCTTTATCATAAATAGAATAACTTTTTTCACTTCCCCTCAACTTCCTACTCTCATATGCAATCGGGTGCTTATTTTGCATGAGGACAGCCCCAATACCATCCCCCGAAGCATCATATTCAAGCTCAAATGATCTAAAAAAGTCAGGAATTGCCAAGACAGGACATGAACTCATCAATTTTTTAAACTGATCAAAAGATTTTTGTGTTGATTCTGACCAAGAGAAAGTCCTCTTCTTAGTCAAATAAGTAAGTGGGTCAGCAACCAGTGAAAAGCCCTTGACAAACCTTCTATAGAACCCACACAAGCCAAAAAATCCCTTAAGTTGAGTTAGATTAGTGGGTGGAGGCCAATCAAGTATTGCTTTGATCTTTTTAGAATCAACATGAACACCATTAGCGCTGATAATATGCCCAAGATATAACAATTCAGTCATCCCAAACTCACACTTGGACTCCTTAGCAAAAAGACACTCACTCTCAAGAATACCCAACACCTCATCCAAGTGCTTCAAATGCTCTTCCCATGATCTACTGAAAATAAGGATGTCATCAAAAAAGATCAACACAAACTTACAAAATTATTTATTGAACACCCTATTCATGCATGACTAGAAAGTAGCCGGTGCATTTGTCAAACCGAAAGGCATGACAAGAAACTCAAAGTGGCCAAAGTGGTATCTGAATGCAGTTTGTTCCACGTCCTCTCTGACCCTAATCTGATGATATCCTGATCTCAAGTCTATTTTGGAAAAATAGACCGCTCCATGCAACTCATCAATGCGTGGGATGGGGTACCAATTTTTTATTGTCTTTTTGTTCAATGCCTTGTAATCCACACACATGCACATGGTCCCATCCTTCTTCACCAACACTATTGAAGAAGCAAAGGGGCTCTTGCTTGGCCTAATGTGTCCCATCTCCAAAAGCTCCTGAATAGCTTTCTCAATTGCATCGTTAAGTCTCTTAGGATTCCTGTAGGGAGTGGTGATCACAGGTTTGGCTCCCTCCTCTAGCTCTATCACATGCTCAATGCCTCTATCAGGAGACCTACCTGGAGGAATGCTACTGAATACTTTGCTTCACTTGGAAAGCAAAGCCTATATGTCTAGTGGATAAGAACTCTTTGCCTCTTTTGTAACCGTAGGCATAACCACACACTCTACTGCCCACTCAATCTGATCATGTCTGAATAGCCTCTCCATACGTTTGAAAGAGACTACACGAAGCCCTCCTATCAGCATGCCCCTCAAGACCACATTTCTACCCTCTGGTTTAAATTTCAGCTCCATAGTCTAAAAATTAAGGGTGATCTCATCAAGTGATCGAAGCCACTGTATCCCCATCACTACATCGGTATCACCAATACCCACCACACAGAAGTCATCCTTGACCTCATAATTTCCCAACTATAAGCTCAACTATGGAACCATCCTGGTGCAATTGATTGTAAACCCATCAACTACAATCACCTGAAAACCACTAACCTCCTGTGTTTGAAGGCCTCTACGAGCAACCAGCCCCTCATCAATGAAATTGTATGTAGCCCCCATGTCAATCAATGCAACCATCCGCTGCCCCTTAAGCACTCCTCTAATGCGAAGAGACTCATTCTTTTGAAACCTATGTAGTTGAGCAAGCATCCCATCTTTGTCCTCTTTCTTTCCAAACTCTTCAAGAGTCTTTTCCTCTTCGCTTTCCTCTGAATCAGATTGTTGGTCTAATTTTTCTAATACACTTTCCTCAACTGAATAGTACTCTATTTGGTGCACCTTCCCCTTTGCAATACACTTTTTTTTTTTTCCTTAGGCCATTTAGTGTCTCACTATCGATCCTATTAACAGATTTCTTTGGCTGTTCGGAGTCCCTTGTGAAATGTTTTTTGTCCTTATCCTTCTTATGCAAAAATCCTTTGGTCTAAAATTTACTCTTGGAGGTGGAAGTTTCCATGTCTCTAGCTTTCTTGATTGCTTCTTGTAGAGAAGGTGGGTTAAAAGCTTTAATCCAACCCCTAAGAGGATCGGATAACCCATCAATGAAGAGCACTACAAGCCTCCTCTCGGATATATCTGTCACCAATACTGACAATCTTTGAAATTTGTAACATAGGCATCCACTGAACTCCACTATTTCAGTTGTGCTAACTCTTTAAAGTGAAGTTCTGGGTCTTTTTTATCAAACCTCTCTCAATTTTTCTGTGAACTCTACATAGAAGGTAATTTGGGCATGTCCCATAGTGATCATCCCATGGTGCCACCACTCATGAGCAACCCCATCTAAGTGAATGGAAGCATACTGTATTGACTCTAATTCAAGCATGGGATTAAGAATAAAATAAGTGTCCACTTTTTGGACCCAAGCTCTCACCGAAATCTTTCCAGACCCATCAAAGTAAGGAAGATTGAGTTTTCCTACTTTTCTTCGTAGATCATTATTCTACTCTCTATTGCCCCTATTGGGCGTATGCTTCATCTTGAGATCCATATTCCCGAAGTGATATGTCATGCTAGAAACCAGGCCCTGCGTCAATCCAATCCTATCTAAATTGATCCAACATCTCAACTAAGGTAAGCTCCTGATTGGGTTGTGCCTCTACTCTTGGTGGAAATATGGGCATAAGAGGCCTAGCCATGGCTGCCCCATTCTGCTGGATGGCTACTCTATGCTGTCCCATGTCATTTCCTTGCCCCAAATGATCCAATCTCTATACCAACTGTGCTAGTTGCTAATTAGTCTCCTAAGCACGTTGGGATGCTCTTTCTTGAACCCTAACCACTGCATCTAGGAGTAGCATCAAACAATCTTGCTCACCATTAGCTCTTTCAGCTTCTTCACCCCTTTCACCCATGTTTCTTGAATTTTCTGATTCAACTGGGTGTTTCAAGGTGTTGTTCCTCACTCTCAGAAGGCCAGTGTTCCCACAAATCTTCTTCTCGTCTCCTTGATCTCTCACAATACATTCTCTCTGTCACTAATGCTCATAAGATTGCAACACCCATTGGCTAGCAGGAAGATTTGTGCTCTGATACCACTATAACATACACCCTTGATTTTTTTTGAAACCATTGTATGCTATTTGTTTGCTTTACTGATGTGTTTGTGTATGTTTCAAATGCGTTTTTTCAATGACGCATAACAACGTAGAGAATATTGCAAACAGAGAGGGAAACTAATAGATAGCAATGCCTTCCAATAGAGATAGCAAAATATATTAAGGACATTTGTTTTCAGATTGAAATCAGATAATTACAATGCTATTTCAAACCTGAAATATGAAGTTTCAGACCTGGTAAAGGACTTATGACAGCAGCAATATAGCATCTATCTCCTCCAAACTCCTCAATGATGACGTGCCAAAGCCCCTATGATCTCCAATGCCTCCAAACAGCTACTCAAACGCTCGAAACAAACTGACAAAGAGGTTTATACAACAGCAAACCCCTATCAAATGATGCCCAAAAATGGTACGGCCCCTAGAGAGGGCGATTTGGCCTTAAAAATCAAATCTTCACCAAATGCCCCAAACAATAGCTTGAAAGATGGCGCCCAGGTATGAGAAATCCAATGCACCAATACCCAAAACGAGGTGCCAAATGCAAACAGAGCTATGAATAGTTTTGTCCTTCAGCCACTGGTAAAAATCTGTACCAGAGTTTCCAGAACTTTTGATGATGCATATCAGACCTGAGAAATCATTCCAAACACCCACTAATCAATACCAAAAATAAGCCACACACCAAACCAAACGCACACCAACAAACCCACATCAAAAGACTACAAAAATCTTCATCTTTTCACTCCAAAAATACTAAAAACCATTAAACTGTGAAGCCCTAGGTGATTCCTAAGATAGAACCACACCAAATCCAGCTAGGATGGATCTCTCACCACCTAAACCAGTCCCAAATGATGAGTGTTTTCGTCCTCAACATGCAGCAGCAATATTCTGGAAATAATCCAACAACATCCTATTATGTCGTCAACTCAGCCATATGCAAATGAGGCCCAAAAGAAGTTTGATAGAGTCAATAAGAAATTAGGGCAAATGTCATGTCCCTCAAAATTGTAGCATTGAGATATAAAGCCTCAAAAACAAGATAAACAAAATACATATTAAAAACATTAACTATTTAATATTATTATAATTATAATTATAAATATTAAATATAATATTGTAATTACCAAATATAAATACTAAATATTATAATCATTATAATATATTAACATGAAATACATAACATATCAATATAAAAAACACATTGAAATAGAATAATAATATATATATTGACAATTTATTGTTATTATACTTTAATGATTAAAATACAAAATATTAAAATACAAATAAATAAACATCAAAAATAAAATAATAAATATAATCTAAAAATCATTATAAAAATCAATGATAATATTATAATTATAAATGATATCAATTCTGATCATGACTATAATAAGAATCGAACCATTAAAGGCAACGACTCCTAAACAAACCAATGTAGCGATTCACATACTAAGCGATTCATTTTATAGGCATCGGTCAACCTTTCAAAGGGCAGCGATTAGGTAAGGATGCAACATTTCAAGTAGGTATTTAAAGGAAATCGTCTTCAAGCAAAAGAAAGGCACGACAACTGGAGAAATAAAAAGGGAATCTGCAGATCGAAGCATCAGGAAATATATCTTCTCAATATTAAAACAGCAACCATCTTCAGAAACACATCCATTGTTCAAACAATAAAATATTAGAAGGAGAAATAAGAAGTCTAATTGTTATTCATTAGCAGATCATACTATCTGCAAGTCTGATTTATCAATTAGGGTTACTATAAGAAATTACAGGCATACTGGTATGAACCGAGAGTGATTATATTCCTTTAAGGAAATATATATATATATATGTTGAGTATACAATAATAATGTTGGCAGCAATTATTGAGCCTTATAAGTAATTATAATCTTAATATAAAAATAAATAGATTATATATGTATATTTATATATGTCTTTATCCTATGATAAATCAAGTGTAGGTTGAGGGAAGCAAGTTAGGAGGATGCAGTTTACGGGCCTCCCATGCTAAGTAGGCCACCTCAAGGATGGAACTGTCCCGGTTGGACGTTCATGCCGCTTGGGGCCAAGGGGTGGGTTGTCTTAGTCAGACGCTCATGCTCTTGGGCTTAGATGGGTTGAGCAGTTTGCAAGTGCCCCTTTCAAGGCTTTCCTATCAAGCTAAACTATGATTGGTTGTTAGGATCGGATCCAAGGAATTGCAATCATAAAAGGGATGGACAAGATAGCATGGATAGCAAAAGCAGATACAAGTGTATCCACTAAGTAGGCCACCTCAAGGATGGAATTGTCTTGGTTCGGACGTTCCTGCTGCTTGGGGCCAAGTGGTGGGTTGTCTTGGTCGGACGCTCATGCTCTTGGACTTAGATGGATAGCTTTGGGCGAACTTATCCTGCTTCTCACCCAAGTCATGTTATGATTAAAACTTCCACTATGCATTCTGGATATTGGTAATCTAAATAGTCTTGGAATAATTATGTATTTTAAATAGATAAGAAATTTATTATGTTCTGATCACATGAATTACATTTCCAATATTATCCAACATGATTGTAGGACCTAAAGTCGAGATTTATCTTGTTTGAAGCATTTAAGTGGTAAGTTACAGCCCTAACTATTAAGCTTGGGATTCTAGGACAAGATTTAGGGTTATCCCAAAGGGGGACATTACAATAAACATTTTGAATTCCCATTCACTCCAAAAGCCAACAACCCCTTTCATGAGCACTTTATTTTTAATATTTAAAAACACCTTATACCTCCCTTGGGTGTCCTATTGAAATGAGAGAGAAAAAATGAGATTGCTCTCAAATTAAAATTCAATCATTCACACTACATCAAAAATCTATTACATAATTTGCCTTTTTAAGGCCATTATTCCCGTATAAAACTAATTACAGAAATATAACTTCCAAAACCAACTTTATTTATTAAATTAACAATAACATGTTAATTTATTTATTTAACTATATATGTCAAGTACTAAATTCTAACATCCCCCCTTAGTACTGACATAGATAAAAACTAGAAATTAGTACTATTCTTCGTTACTTTGATGTGGTATTTCTTCATCACTTGAAGTGTGGTCCTTTCATTCAATTATCATTGCATTATCTTGCAACTTTCCATCAAGAAGATCCCATGCTCTCTGTTTGCAATTCAGTACTACATGTCCTATCTTTTTACAATAGAAACATGTGCCACTTGCATGTTTGAACTTCAACATATGTTTTGATTTTTTGTAAGTACTAGCCTTGTTTTTTGCGGCTAATGCAACTTCTTCTTCTGAAACATGTTTGTTTCTTTCATCAAGCAATGTGGATATAATACTTTCTAGACTTGGATTGATTTTGCTTAAGGTGAATACCTTGTGAGGCATACTATTTGGCATACTATTTAAAAGTATGGCTTTTGCATCATTTTCCTTTATTTCTTCATTTATACCAGCCAATTGATTTATCAAGGAACGGAATTTGCTGATGTGAGGCACTATATCTTCACCTTCTTCCATTTTCAAACCATACAACTTTTGTTTTATAGTTATTTCTACACTATCAACTTTTGACCCAAACAAAGTATTCAATGTTTCCTAGATGTCTTTAGAAGATTTTTTTAAATCTACATGATGTAAATAAGGTTTAGAAAAACCAAGACCAATTATAGTCAATGCTTTCTTATCTTTTACCTTCCATTTTTGAAGTTCATCTGCATCTGTTGGCTTTGTCATTGTACCGTCAACAATTTCCCAAAGATCTTTTTCAATTAACAATAATTGAATCTATATTTGCCAATTGTGAAAATCATTTCCATCAAACTTTTCAAAAAGGCTTAATTTATCCATTTTGTGTTGAATAAAATGTGTCCTTAAAAATAATACTTATATCTCCAATATTCCCCACACCTTTATTTTTAAGAAATAAAAGGAAAAACTCAGAAAGAAACCCTAAACAGCACACCTCTTTTCAGAATGCCTTGACAGAAATTTTCACCTTATTTTTTATTTAGCGCAGCCTGGGCATTGACAGTATATTGTGAGAGTCACCTTATTTTTGATTCAGCGCAGCCTAGGCATTAGTTTAGGCAACAAAACAATTTATCGCTGCCTTTGCACATGTTATCACTACTTGTCCTTTACAACTTCCACTGCGCACTCTCTCCTCCTCTCAACCCCACGCAACCTGCTGTTTGCAAATTCAAATGCCAAATCAAGTGGGTGCACTTATCTATGCTGTGCGATCTTGGCAAAACACTTAAACGCATTTGAAACTTTTTATTGCTTTTGTAATAAATCGGTTCAAATAGGTTCCGGTTAGTTATATTAACTATTTTTCATCAGCAATTTGAGAGCTATAGATAAACACACTTCTGCAATAGATTGGGGGATATATAAATTTTAAATTTTAAATTTTTGGAATGACAACAATGAACAGAGTGAAGTGTTAAACAATGGCAAGAATGAATATAGTGGAGAGAAAGAGAAGAAATGCAAATGAATGATGAAGTCAAAAAGGGTTTTGCACATGGTCTACATTGCTCACCTGTTGACAAATGCAAGAATGGTAGAAAACAATAGCAGTTGCATGTGGTCTTCACTGCAGTACCATTGTAAACACCGCTGTGAGAAAAAAAACAAATGAATGGAGAGAGATCAGAGAGAGGTCCAAGAAGAAACCCGCTCTCATACCATATTGAAATGAGAGAGAAAAAATGAGATTGCTCTCAAATTAAAATTCAGTCATTCACACTACATCAAAAATCTATTACATAGTATTGCCTTTTTAAGGTCATTATTCCCATATAAAACTAATTATAGGAATATACCTTCCAAAACCAGTTTTATTTATTAAATTAACATAGCATGTTAATTTATTTATTTAACTATATATGTCAAGTACTAAATTCTAACATGTCCAACTCCATAAGGAAACTATTTTGCTTTTGTTGCTTTTTAAAACAACATTAAGTTATTACATTAGGCTCCAAGGTGCTTTTTGCATGACCCCTGACCCCTTCACTTAAGTTAAAGTAACTTTAATAAAATAACTTAAGTGAGAAATACAAATAACAATTAAATCAAACCTTAGTCATGCCAACATCCAAACTAGAAATAGACACTATTGAAGTAGCTTAGGCCAGGGCCAATTACCGAAAATAGACTTACTATTTATAGCAACTGCTAAAAATAGTAAATACTCCAAAACATCAAACTAGCATGAAAACTAAGAACACTGTGACTTACTACAAATAGTAAGTAATGGAATTGGCCCCCTGTTAAATATAGAAATTCCTTTAAAAATAGAAAGTCCTGCCTGAAACACTGAAAACCACCACAAAAGGAAACTGGCTATGAGTCCCCTTACCAAATTCCACTTAGCCTACGGGAACTTTGGAATAGGCTAAAGGAAAACTCCACTACTCAGAGGCAAGGAGGGGACATTACATCCTACTAGGGTTTTGAATTTGATATTTTTTGTGATTTTAAGCCTGCAACCAAGGGCTTAAGGTGGCGGCCAAGATATCACCAACAACTAAGGTTTGAGGTGGCTTGGGTTTGCTAGGAAAGCAAAGTAGAGTTTACAATTTGTAACAAGTATTTTAAAAAAATTGAGTAATATTTATTTATAGAATTTAGGAGTTTGTTTTTCTTGAAATAAAATATTTTTAATGAAATCAGTTAGCCTTAGAAATGAGGATAGATTAGACGATGCATTAAATTTCCTAGATAGGAAAGTCAGGGTGAGTTTGTTTATGGAGGAAAATGATAACTTGGATATTGTATCAATTGGCATGTATCCAACCATACATCCGCAAGAGTTGCAGCTCACAAGAAGAAAGAGGTTAAACCCAAGTGGATGATCATGGATGCGTTGAAGGATCACTTAATTCCTCATTTGTCAAAAAATAAAACAACCAAGGAGATATTTGATGCTTTAGTCAATCTTTTCTAAATTGAAAACATGAACAAGATAATGATATTGAGAAACAAACTTAGATCCACAAAGATGTCTAAACTAGATACTATTACCAATAACCTGATAAAGATCACACATCTTCATGATCAACTTGCAGTAGTTTGGGAGAAGGTTGAAAACACAAGGCTAGTCAACTTGGAATTGAATAGGTTCGCATCTTTGTGGCAAGCATTTGTGCCTAGGAAAATCTGTAATGTCCCCTTCTCAGCAATGAATCTTGCAGTTGACCGTTAGCCTATTCTTGAGACCCGTAGGCTACTCGGAGGTGAAAATTAGGGTTTCCTATTTTCTATGGGGTTGTTGCTTGGAGTTCTGAGTTCGGTTTGCGGATTCTTTCTGAGTTTTCAGAGAGCTTCGCAGTGGTATGGCATGCATGGTGTTCTGAGCAACTTTTTGAATTTATTATTTTTAGTAAATTCTATTTCTGGCAGTGGTCCTATTGGTTTCAGCACAGTTGGCTCCTCTCTTAAGCCCGTTCAGTTGGTATCGTTGTTTTTGACCTTTGATGCATTTTTTGGAGGGATAAGTTAATTTTATGTTATAATGTTATATTTTAATGTTATAACCCCTTGGCCTAGCTTCATGACTTAAAGATGTTTTAAAAAGGGGGACTTCAAGGGTGGACGCCTCATCAGGAGGTGATTAAAATATTTCTAAAGGTCAAATATGGCTTGAGATGCTTGGGACGCCAACTTGAGGAAAGATAAATATTAATTCAATAAAGTGTTTGCCTTCATGAAATGGGACACCAACTTGAAGTGGAGATTGAGTCAACTTGAAATTTGAAAATAATTTGACTTCCTGGTTTGGGCGCACTTTCTAGAAGCTTCTAGAGATGCCTTGCAAATTTATAAAAGGAAGCCTTCTTTCTTCAGTTCATTATCTCATGTTTATTGCACTGTTATGCTGCCAAAATGGTTAGTGGATTGTTTCGAGGGATGCATACCTCCTAGCTAGGCTTGACTTCTTGCTTGAAAGATAGCAACTAGTTGAGAGATTAGTTGTAGTTGGGTTTTCTTGCATATTGTAGTTGAGTTCTTGCATTTCAGTCGAATTTTGGAGTTGCTGGTTAGAGTAGCTGAATGTATGTTTTTGCTCATAAACTCAAAAATAAAAATATTCTCATTCTGGGTGTTTTATCCTTGTGATTCCTTGCTAGGGGCGACCCTTCCTATGAAGTTGCAGATTTTATTTTGGAGAGATGGATTTTATAGAGTGAAATCACCCCTCCTTGAGAGCCGTACCATTCTGGGTATGCTTTGAATTCCGTGCAAAATAAATAAAGATCTTTTGGTGTTGTTTTAGTGTTTCATCTTGGGCGCCATCAGCATTAGAACTTCTTGCATTTGATTTCAAGTCAATAGAATGAGTTTTGAGTGAGATATATGCATTTTAGTGAGTTGTTGGGTTGCTGGTTGTTACATTTAGGTTGCTGGTCTGTCATATCAGAATTGAGAAAATCATCATTTGGGCTGGGATTGAGTGTTGGAGATCATATTGAGCATTTAGGAGATAGTCTATACAATTGCAGCTTGTTTTGTTTCACTAATACAGGGTTCTTGCAAGATATCAACTTCATTGTAAGTTGAACAGTACTACTGTCAGCATTCTCACTTCCTTCTTATTTATTTACTTGTAAATCCCGCTGAATAAGTGGAAGAGGCTGGCTTGCTGCCTATTTACTTTAAGAATTTGCATTGTACTTCCAATTGTTGATTGGCTAAGCCGTCACAAAACTCATGGATCCTCTAACCATATGCTCGCCCCTCCTCCCACCTCGGGTCTTAGGGCGCATTCTTGGTTAGAGTTACTTTCAGCTAGCAGTTTGTAGGGACCCTCTGACCATATGCTCGCCCCTCCTCCCACATCGGGTCTTAGGGAGCATTCTTGGTTAGAGTTACTTCAGTTCAGCAGTGCATAAGATCCTCTAACCATATGCTCACACTTTGCCCAACATCGGGATCCTGGTGTACATCCTTGGTTAGAGTTGCTTTCCGCATCGTTTTGGTTTTAGAGCTAACCTTAACGGGTGCGTGTTGCATTGCCTATTGTAATCAAAAAAATTAAAAAATTGGTCCGGTTCCTTACAAAATCTTCCTTCTTTTGAAAGATTGTGGGATGATGTTATCCAAGAGAAAATCTAAATGGTGTCCAAGGGAAACAATTAAATAAAGGAAAAGGGAAAGGATGAGAAAGGATCTTCACAATCAAGGAAGGACTTGAGTCGTATTAAGTGCTTCAATCATCATAAGTTTGGGTCTTATGCATCAAAGTGTCCAAACAAGAAGAAGAACCAAGGAGGAAGTGGAAAACTCTACAAGAACTCAAGTGAATGAGTTTGATGCTAAGTTTGAGAAAGATTTCTCAATAGTATCTTGTCTTTCTATCAACTTAAGGGAATGCTTGGTGTGGGGACAATGAGGCTTCTAGGCATATGACATCGGCTTTGGAGTATTTTACCAACTTAAAGGAACATAACTCTAGAGTTAAGGTTGAGCTTGGTAATGATGCCAAGTATCCTCTAGCAAGAGTTGGTACCATTCCCTTTCAACTTTATTCAAGTAACTCTTTGGAGTTTGATAATGTGTTATTTGTCCCTAATCTCTAGAGAAATTTACTTTCAATTTATGTGATGGAGGATAAGGTCTATGTTATAGAATTCAAGAATTAGCAAGTTCTTATCAGACTGAAAGGATCGATCTTAGATACTGGATAGGTAATAGTTATTAGAAAAGGAAATCTATACAAGTTACAGGGTGAGCCAATTCAAACTCTAATTCATAAAAATAACAATTTATGCAGGTTTGTCTGAAATAAGCCATGCCCAAACCGACAATGGGTTGGCCAAAGAGGGGCCAGCAGCTTGGTTGGTAGAGCACTCTAGCAACAAATGGAGGGTCTTAGATTCAAGTCTTGGCTAGGCCATATGAGCTATAGCTCAACATGTGGTATCAAAGCTAGGCTGGAAGCCCCAAGCACTTGCAGTGTGGCTTAAGGGGGGGTGTTGGAAATAAGCCACACCCGAACCAACAATGAGCTGACCAAAGAGGGGCCAGTAGCTCAATTGGTAGAGCACTCCAACAACAAATCAAATATTCTAGGTTCAAGTTCTAGCTGCTCCATATGAGCTATAGCTCAACAAAGTAATGGCACAAGACGATGGGGCATTTGCATCACAAAGCGTTGCCTATTCTGAGGAAGATTGTCAAAAGACTTTCAGATTTCAATATTGAACAAGAAGCATGTAGAGGATGCACACTTGGCAAGCATGTCAAGATTGCTTTCCCAAGTAGCTAGCATAGATCTAAGGAGATTCTAGATTTAGTGCATTTGAAATTTTGAATGTGTGTGGACCAATGTCAGTAGGATCAATTGTGGGAAGCATGTATTATGTTTACTTCATTGATGACTTCTCTCACAAGAAATGGATCTACTTCTTAAAAACCGAGGATGAGATCTTTAGTAAGTTTCGAGAGTTCAACGCATCAAGGCCTTGAGATCTAACAATGGAGGAGAGTATACCTCCAAGGAGTTTGAGGGTTTCTACAAAAAAGCAACAATAAAGAGGAAGTTTATGGTTCCATACACCCCACACCAAAAATGGGGTTGCAAAGTCGAAGAATCGATCCATAATAGGAGCTGCTAAGGCCATGATTCATGACTTGGACTTACCAATGTTTCTTTGAGCAAAAGTATGTCTTGCAGTAATCTATATCCAAAATAAGGGTCCTCACAAGATTATGGAGGACAAAACACCAAAAGAGGCATTCAATGGTGTGAAGCCATAGATGAGTCATTTCTGCATCTTTGGTTGTCCAATTTATATCCATATACCTGTACAAAAGAGGACCACGTTAGAGCCCTTCAACAAGAAGGGTTTATTTGTATATTGTAGTGAGACTTCAAAGGCCTACAAGGTCTTTTATTCTAGGAACAAAGAAAAGTAGTAGTTAGTAGAGATGTGAAGATTGAGGAAAACTTTGCATCCAAGAAGGAAGGCTCGTGAGATCTTTCCAATGATAGAGGATGAGGAGAAAGAAGCTCCAAATGTTGAACCTGGTCTCCAAAAGACACCAACGGTTTCCAATTCAAGATAGCAACCTTCAGATGAGAAGGGAGAGACTTCAGCTCCTTCCAATTCTATCAAAAGACCTCAATGGTTCACACAGACAATGAGGGATGCTCAAGAGAACTTTGAGGCTCCTAGGAGCACATTCAAAGAGAGAAAACCTCCAAAGAAGTTTCCTAACTACATAGCATTGATGAGCAACATCATAGAGCCTTCTGATTGTCGGGAAGCAATAGATCAACAAGTAGTTGACAGATTGGTGCAAATTTCCTTTCTCACTAAGAGGGAGTGTTAATTTTGTTAGCTTGGATAGGAACTTCCACACAAGTTCATCGGGAACGTGCAAGGAAGAGTACAAGTAGTTTGAGTTATTCTATTTTATATTTCACTTTTGAGGATTAAAGTGAAGTCATTTATTTAGCTAAATAAGTCTTAATAAAGTGTGGATAAATATTTAGACTTATCTTCCATCTCGTCTTTATAAGTGATAAGGATGCTTTTGTGAGTAAAGTTGATTTTTGGAAGATTAGATTTTTGGCTAAATTAATATAAAGATAGGAACAAGATAGAAAGATTGTAACACACTAAGTACAATGTAATCTGTGCAGCTATGAGTTATATCAATGGTGGAGGTTGCCTTGTAAGGTTTTTGAAGGAATGAAAGACTAATTTGAAGGTGTAATTATCTATGATTGCTTAAAGAAAAAGATGTAGATTATAGTGTCAATATAAATAGATTCACTATTTCCCTTATTTACTAATTTAGACACAACCTATCTCTCCTTATTGCATATTAGTCATTATGAAATTAGCTATATATATTTATATGCCTATCAAATATTATACATTAAAAGCATATACAACCAAATGCACACCAAATACTTTCTTAATCAATTTACTGTTTTTTTAAAATATATATATATATATAAGAGTTCATGCAAAGGTAGTTATTGTAAGTTTTGAAATTAATTAGAAGTATATATATATACATGTTCATGCAAAGGTCGTTATTGTAAGTTTTGAAATTAATTAGAAATATATATATAATGCAAAGGTAGTTATTGTAAGTTTTGAAAATTTATATATATATATAAACTTACTTCCCAAATATATTTTCGCCAATAATATTTAACCGATAGATCTCTTATAATTTCTAATCCTTATTTTTTTGTTTCCAATCTGCTCCATTCATCCCTATGGATGCCTTCACCAAATGAATTGACCTCCCTTATATATCTTTCATTTCTTGGGAGTCACACCTCTAAATTATTAATGCCTTTTTAGAAGAGTCGCAACTATTCCCTTAATCACTGATCTGAGGCCTTTAATTTTAATTTAATATCTTTTTAATACTAAGCGCTGCCTTACGACCTTTAACACGCTAATTGCTCTAAAATGAATCGCTGCCTTCTTAAATCTTAATCGTTGCATATGTAGAATATAACCATTGCTCTTTTATGACATAATATAATCTCTGCCTTAATTATTATTATCACTATCTTTTATTTCCAATTGCTGTGCCTCAACTCTCTTAACTATTAATTCTTGGCGAATCGCTCCTTGGTGGAATCGCTGCATATTAGTAATTGGTGTTGCTGCATATTAATCTCCCTTACCCAGGCTGAGTGCTACGATTGGATGAGGGTATGTCTTCATGGCAGGGTCATGACACTGTGGCAGGCCTGCAATTAACTTGCTGTGCATTCCAGTTCATTATCCAGTCATTTTGGTGTGTCGGGGTTTAATTTACACTAGGTATTTAAAAGCCTATTTGTTTATACTGAATATGGTGTGTGCTAGGCATAAACATGAGATATTTCTGGGTGTTTAAACTTTAAATTGCTGTTCAGACATGTTTAACAATTGATTTCCAGTCACAGCAGTCTTGTTCAGTCTTTGGTTGAATATGCAGTGATACGGGCAGTTACCAACAGCATTATTACAAGCATTCCAGTCATACCTTCACCTTACAGTTGGTGAGCAATGTATTTATTACGCAATTATGAGACAGGGCTTTGCTACAGCTGTTTGATAAGAGTTTTCCAGAGAGTACCCAGTCTGGTTTGACAGAAAATCAGTTACATTTGAGCACCAACAGAACCGTACCAACATTTCTCATCATTCAAATAAGGTATCACACTACTGTTTAATAGCTGAGTTGTTTGTTCTTGTTATTTGGTTCTATTCTGGAGTTATTACAATATGATTTCTGTTAGAGAATATGTGTGGGATGGCACAATAGCCTTTGGTTGGGCAGTAATGCACCTCAATGATGCTCTCCCTCTCCTATCTTATACCTAGAGTACATTTGCGGGTATTGTATGTTTGCATAGGGACATCAAACTATATTACATTTACTACTTCAGTGGGAATCATAGCTGTAATTAATTGTGGACAGCTGTTGTATTTACCTAGGATAGATAAGATAGCTGTTATTTAGATTCATTCAGCCAATAGGGTTTGGCTGTGTCCCACATCTCTTAATACATGTTACTTTTGGCATACTGTTCATGTACTTGAATAGATAAGTTGTATTATAATATCAGCATTATATGAATTTCTCAAATATGAGACAATGGCTGTACTTTCCAGCTATTGAAAGGATGTTTTGAGAGTTAATACTTTTAACATTCATGGGCTATATTTCAAGTTATTTTTACTGTCATTTAAGCTATAATTATCATTTCTCTGTAGGCTAACGAATCCAATTTATTATTACAATTGGTTTTTAATTTTCTTGTATTGGTAGGGCCCAGGGAATCAGTGAGGCTTATTAATTTCCATACTCAGTTGACGATACCTGTTGTGTGCATTACTTGGATGATCAGGAATAGTTGCAAAACTCATTGGCATACAATCTAGCTTTTGCCTATTGATATCATGTGGAAGCCAAGATGCAAGGCTATTTTTCATAAAGGAAAGGTGGCTTATATAAAAGCTTAAAGAAGGTGGGGTTTTATGAGCAAGAATTAGCTATGTTTGCTTTTTCCATGAAGATTAATAAGTCTCTACCTCTTGGTGCACAGGCTCTAGCTTTTCTGGCTTTCATAGGGAGAGGTATTCCATGTAATCCAGCTGTTAACATGATGTAATAATTATGTTCTCGGAATGTTACAATAGATGCATTCCTCCAAAAATACTCTGAAGGTTTGCAAAATTGGGATGTCATTTCATTTCCAAATTGACCCTTGCATTAATTAAAGAACAAAAATCCAAGTACATAAAGGAAAAGGTTTATCCAACCAGTATGTATAAATTGAACCCACCTGAAGCAGACGTTCCGCACCTGAATCTAATTGTGTGAGATTGACAAGTAGCATGGACAACAATTGAATTATGCTTGGATCTACTTTGCCCAAAATCTCCATAGCCCTTTCTATTATCCCAATGTCAACCATTTTTCCTGCTAAAGCAGTCTCTTGCGACAGATTGATTAGTGCTTCTAATGCAGGTTGTACAAACTCCTGTAATATTTTTCAATAGCAGACAAATAAATATTAGATTACACCTCAAAGCCCCATATGGCACAAAATCTCTAAAAGCCACAAATGTATAATCAAGAAGATCTACAAATGCTACAGATTATGTACTTGAACTAAATTTAAGCTTAATGCACATGCAGAGAAACATTAGTAGGAAAACTAATCATACTCAATTAAGCTTCATAAAACCATAATTATGGCTTCAACAACCTGTTGATGTTAGCAGCGTCGTGCGTCACTTCCAGCCACGACTTATGAAGAAATAAATTGAATATAGCCTTATCGGCTATTCAATTTAATGAAGCCGATATGAATGTGAAGGGGTGCTTCACTTGGAAACATATAATATTTAATTATTGTTAATTAATATTTAATTATTTTACTTGAGGCAGACTTCTCTCATTCGCCACCTTTTATGGAGACACAACATTTTATTGAGGCCGACTTCTTGTATTGAAGAGACGCGATCTCTCTCTCCTTCATGTATATAATAGAGATGGCTATTGTTCATTTGTCATTCATCATATTCATCCATTCATAAGTTCGAGTTTATGCAAGTGCGTGTTTATCAAGTGCAGATCAAAGTCTTGAAGGAGGCCGAGTTCATCACTAAGAGAGATTGATATTATCATCAGCAAGGAGTTATATATTATTCTGTGATTGCATCAAGTTTTGGTGTTGTTGTTTGGCCTCATAATCGGCCTCATTGTAAAGGAGATTATTGTTTCATATTCAATATATAAGTGATATATTGTTGCTGGGTTTTTCTCCCTCAAGTGGAGGGTTTTCCCAGGGTATATGATGTGTCTATTTGTTTGAATTTGAATTAAAATCTGCTTATTCACATCTGATCATAAAAACTAACATGGTATCAGAGCCAGGTTTAAGCAAGATCGTGATCAGATTTATATAAGCAGCGTTATCTTCCACTCTTGTTCTCATCTTCTTGTGTCTATCTTATCCTCAAAATGGTGAATGGGCTCAAGATTGAAGATAGACTTGAAGGTGCTTCCAACTTCACCTCTTGGAAGTTTAGAGTAATGCTTGCATTGGAAGAAAATGAGATTGCTGAGTTCGTGGAGAGCGAAGTTCCTGAACCTTCTGATGAGAATGAGAAGTCACAATGGAAGAAGAATGGCACTAAGGCGAAGAAGATCTTGGTTGATTCTGTGAAGGACCACCTTGTGCCGATTATCTCCAAGTTGAAGACAGCAAGAGAAATGTTCAAGACCTTGGAGGAAATGTATGAGATCAATAATACAAGCAGAGCTCTTGCATTGAGGCAACAGCTTCATCATATCAAGATGGCGAAAGGAGATTCCATCATCTCATTCTTCATGTAGATCACCGAATTGAGAGATTAGCTTTCCACCATTGGGCATATGGTTGATGATAAGGATCTGGTTATGTTGGCGCTTAATGGTCTTCCTCAATCATGGGAGCCATTTATCCAAGGCATTAGTGGGAGATCAAAGCTACCTAAGTTTGATCGCTTGAGGGCAGATTGCATTCAAGAAGAATCAAGATTAGCAACAAGAGGCAATGGGCAAAGTTCTACAAATGAAGAGATTCATGTAGATCACCGAATTGAGAGATTAGCTTTCCACCATTGGGCATATGGTTGATGATAAGGATCTGGTTATGTTGGCGCTTAATGGTCTTCCTCAATCTTGGGAGCCATTTATCCAAGGCATTAGTGGGAGATCAAAGCTACCTAAGTTTGATCGCTTGAGGGCAGATTGCATTCAAGAAGAATCAAGATTAGCAACAAGAGGCAATGGGCAAAGTTCTACAAATGAAGAGATTCATGTACTTGCCGCTCAATCTTCTAAGAAGAAAGGAAGAGAAGGGAAGAAAGGAAACTTCAAGAGGAACAGAGATAGAAGATCGGATGGTGCTCCTACATCTAAGAAGAAGAAGGATCTTTCTCACATACAGTGCTTTAGATGTGACAAGTTTGGTCATATGCAAAAGATTGTCCAACTAGACCTAAACAACATGCTTCAGTTGCGGATGTGGGCGAGATCTCACTCAAAAGGATTCAAGTGGTTTCCTATTCTATTATGCCTTATCAAGCAATGTTCCTACGGATAGCAACACTTGGTTGATTGATAGTGGTGCCTCCCGTCACATTACTGGATTTAGAGAACATCTTTCAGATTTGGTGGAGAGAGATACAAGTGTTCAAGTCATAATTAGAGATGATGCATGTTATTCCGTGAAAGGTGTTGGAACCTCCTCTCTTCACTTAGATTCTGGCATCTCTCTTCAGTTGAGTGATGTTCTATTTGTACCAGGCATCAAGCGGAACCTTGTCTCAATTTCAGCCTTGGAGGACAAGGGATATCAAGTTGCATTCTTTGAAGGAAAAGTTCTTGCATGGCCGAAGAACTCTAGCATCAAGTCAGCCCGAGTGATTGGTGTTCGGCAAGAATGTCTCTACAGACTTTGCACTCGTCCACTACAGGCTTTGTTGCATGATTCATCAAGTTCGTGTGAACTTTGGCATAGAAGACTTGCTCACCTTCACTTTAGAGCACTTCCAACCATGGAGAAGATGGTCTCTGGCATTCCTAAACTCAGTCAGGAGCATGAAGGTACTTGCCGAGGATGCGCTTTGGGTAAGAATACAAAAGGACCTTTTCATAGTAGTGAAAGTAGATCTAAATGCATTCTAGATCTTGTTCATTCTGATTTGTATGGTCCAATGTCTGTTGCTTCTTTGAGTGGTTTCTTGTATTATGTAATTTTCATTGATGACTACTCTAGAAAGACTTGGATTTATTTCTTAAAGACTAAAGAATCTGAGGAAGTACTTGAGAGATTCAAGGAATTTAAAGCTCAAGTAGAGAACTTGTCCGGGAAGAGGATCAAAGTTCTGAGATTTGACAACAGAGGAGAATACATCTCTGGAAGCTTTCGTAACTTTTGTGTTGAGGCAGGGATTAAGAGGGAGTTTTGTGTTCCTTACAATCCACAACAAAACGGTGTAGCAGAAAGGAAGAACAGATCTATTGTAGAAGCAGCTAAAGCCATGATTCATGATCAATATTTGCAAACCTTCCTTTGGGCCGAGGCATCTAGGATAGCTGTGTATGTTCAGAATCGGAGCCCTCATCGTATCTTGGAGAACATGACTCCTAAAGAAGCTTTCACAAGTGTGAAGCCTGAAGTCAGCCATTTGAGAATATTTGGTTGTCCTGTGTATGTTCATGTGCCTAAAGATAAAAGGACTAAATTGGAACCATCTGGCAAGAACGGAATATTTGTGGGCTACAGTGAGTCTTCAAAAGCCTACAGGATTTACATTCCAGGTCAAAAATTGATAGAGATCAGCAGGGATGTTACATTTGAAGAGGATGTTGCATTCAAGAGATCTAAAGGCTCTCCCATGGAGATAGATAATGAAGACCATGAGACTCCTCAAGACATGGAAGTTGACCATACTCCTGAGATTCAGAGGGAGACTCCTAAACCAGAAGAAGATGGTGATCCAGTTGAGCCTTTGGAACCTACTGATGGGCCTAAAGACATTGTTATTGGTCGAAAGAGACCTCTATGGGCTAGGCAAACAATGCAGGAGGCAGAAAAGTTTGCAGCCCCTAGAGGAACATTTAGAGAAAGCAAAAGACCTCAGAAGTTTTCAAGCTATGTTGCATTGATGAGTCAAATGATTGAATCTGAGCCTTCCAGTGTTGAGGAAGCTTCAAGTCAGCAAAAATGGAGAGATGCCATGGCTGAAGAATATCAATCTATCCTCAAGAATGATGTTTGGGATATACTACCTAGACCAGAAGGGAAATCTATTGTATCTTCTAAGTGGCTTTTCAAGATCAAGCATGCGGCTGGTGGAAGCATTGAGAAGTACAAGGCTAGATTTGTGGCTAAGGGGTTCTCTAAGAAAGAGGGAATAGACTATGAGGAAACATTTGCTCCAGTTGCTCGTTATACCTCCATCATTACTATCATTGCTATTACAGCAGCTAAAGGATGGAAGTTACATCAGATGGACGTGAAGACAGCATTTCTAAATGGTGTAATTGAAAAAGAGATATACATCGAGCAACCTGATGGATTTGAGGTTCATGGGAAGGAGTCTCATGTTTGCAGATTGAAGAAGGCTTTGTCTGGCCTTAAGCAAGCTCCTCGTGCTTGGTATGAGAGGATTGATCGATACCTATTGAGCTTGGGCTTCTCCAAGAATGATGCCGATTCAAACCTGTACTTCAAGGTAATTAATGGTGAGGCTTTGATCTTGGTCTCTATGTTGATGATCTATTTCTTACTGGAGAAGAATACCTCATTATCAAATGCAAGAAGGAGTTGGCTTCTGAATTTGAAATGAAGGATCTTAAGTAAACTTCCTTGGTTTAGAAGTATGGCAAAGGCCTAATGAGATCATTCTAAGTCAAGGGAAGTATACAATAGACATCTTGAAGAGATTTGGTATGATGGATTGCAAATTCATGTCTACACCTATGGAAACCAATTTTCAAAGTTAAAAGAGGCTGCAGCTAGTTCAGATCTGGTGGATCCTACTATGTACAGGCAGTTGATTGGATCATTGATGTATCTAGTCAATACTAGACCAGATATTTGCTATGTAGTGAGTGCACTTAGTCAGTTCATGTGTGAACCAAGGCAAATACACCTAGTTGCAGCAAAACATATCCTGAGATACTTGCGTGGCATAGTTGGGTATGGCTTGAGATATTCTTCTAGTGTGGACTTGAAGCTGCATGGATATTTTGATTCCGATTGGGCAGAGTGTGTTGCTAATCGGAAGAGCACCTCTGAATGTTGTTTCAGTTTGGGGTTGCGATGATCTCCTGGTGTAGCAGGAAGCAGTCTTCAGTGGCACTGAGCACTGCAGAGGCCAAGTATATTGCAGCTTGTGTGGCAGCTCGAGAAGCAGTGTGGCTTGGAAAGCTCCTTGTAGGATTGTTTGGACAATCATTGGAGTCAACTATCATCCATTGTGATAATCAAAGCTGTGTGAAGCTTTCTATCAATCCATTATTTCATGACAGAACCAAACATGTTGAGATCAAATACCATTATATCAGAGATATTGTATTGAGGAAAGCTATCCAGTTGAGACACATTACCATTGATGAGCAGACGGCCGACATTCTCACCAAGCCTCTCTCCAGAGTTAAGTTTGTGTACTTTCGAGACAAGCTTGGAATTGTGGAGAATGAAGCCCTAGCTGAGAGGGAGACTCAGCTTCAGTGATCTTCTGTGATTTGCTTTAATGCATTTTTCTCTGTGAGAGAAATTTGAGGTGTAAGCCCTTGTCTAATGCATCTTTCTCTGTGAGAGAAATTTGAGGTGAAAGCCCTTGTTTCCACCCTCTGGGAGTAGCCATGGTGGATGTCATGTTGAGTGACTCCATGACAACATCACATTGAGAGACTCCATGATGAATTCCTTGTACTTGTGTTTATCCACCCTCTGGGAGTAGCCATGGTTACGTCACGATGAGATGACGACATCACGTTGAGTGACTCCGTGATGGGCACTTGTGCACTTGTTCCTTCCATATATGGGAGTAGCCCTGATGGACAATATCACGTTGAGTGACTCCGTGATGAGCTCTTTCCACATATGGGTGTAGCCATTGTGGATGTCATGTTGAGAGACTCCATGACATTGGTTAGCTGGAAGACTTCCTCCCTAGCTGAGAGGGAGTGTTGATGTTAGCAGCGTCGTGCGTCACTTCCAGCCACGACTTATGAAGAAATAAATTGAATATAGCCTTATCAATTATTCAATTTATTGAAGCCGATACGAATGTGAAGGGGTGCTTCACTTGGAAACATATAATATTTAATTATTGTTAATTAATATTTAATTATTTTACTTGAGGCCGACTTCTCTCATTCACCACCTTTTATGGAGACACAACATTTCATTGAGGCCGACTTCTTGTATTGAAGAGACGCGATCTCTCTCTCCTTCATGTATATAATAGAGATGGCTATTGTTCATTTGTCATTCATCATATTCATCCATTCATAAGTTCGAGTTTATGCAAGTGCAAGTTTATCAAGTGCAGATCAAAGTCTTGAAGGAGGCTGAGTTCATCACTAAGAGAGATTGATATTATCATCAGCAAGGAGTTATATATTATTCTGTGATTGCATCAAGTTTTGGTGCTGTTGTTTGGCGTCATTGTAAAGGAGATTATTGTTTCATATTCAATATATAAGTGATATATTGTTGCTGGGTTTTTCTCCCTCAAGTGGAGGGTTTTCCCAGGGTATATGCTGTGTCTATTTGATTGAATTTGAATTAAAATCTGCTTATTCACATCTGATCATAAAAACTAACACAACCTACCTAATAAAACTTTCCATTGAACCAAGGTATTTAACAATTTTCTGAAAGCTAATGGTGCCTAATTGATTGAAACAAGGGAAGACCCAATTATTGCTCGCATTTTCCAATGTCAATAGCTTAATCTTCAGCTGCTCAATACCTTATAAATGTTCGTTAAATTATCAGATTGATATTATTCAATGATGTAATTTTACATGAGAGCAAAGCTCTTTAAATAGATACAGAGAGATGTTTCTATAAAGAAACGACAACTAATAAAGCAAAACAAAAAGAAAGATTCGAAGCTATCTAATCTAAAACAGAAATAGAAACAATCTAATAAGATGACCATTAATATTACAACTAAATATTTTAATACCCTCCCTTAATGGTCATTGTACTAAGTCTACCCAAAGAAATAACGAAGAAGGCTACCCCCTTCTTCTCAGAAGGCTTCTGCAACAAAAGACAAGAGTCTGCCACTGACTTTGCCACTGGAGATGAGTCTGCCACTAACTCTCTCAGAAACTGCAGAACTTCTGAAAACAACCAGAACTGATCACAAAACATCCAACCTGATGTTGGGTAACAAAGTTGTCCCTCCCTGTAGCCAGAGACTCCAAAAAAACAACTACCACAATTTTGAGGAAAAATCGGCAAACCCTCCAAACTTTTGTAGATGAGCACGACGCTCCAGAACAAACTGCAAGAAACCACGATTTTTTAGGACAAAATCGCAAAACCCTGAATCTGAAGTTTACAAAGCATCGTTTTTTCGGAAGAAAACGGTAAAAACCCACAAAGGAATCCAAGTAGCTGGCACGGAATCCAAAACACGGATCAGCATACAAAACATCGTTTTTAAGGAAAAAACGGTAAAACCCTTTCATGATTTTTCAGGCAAAAATCAGAAAACCTCACAAAAAATTTCAGAAAAATATTAAAAACCCCTTCAAATAATTTTTAAAAATTATAAACCCACCCATGATTTTTTTGCAAAAAATCGAAAACCAACAAATAATTTTTAAGGCTAAAAATTCTAAACCCACCAAATAATTTTATTTTATTTTTAAGGACAAAATTATAAACCCGAAATAAATTTTTTTCAATGGGACAAAAATTATAAAAACCCCCCAAAAATAATTTTTAAGGATAAAATTATTAAAACCCCGACAAATTGTTTTTAAGGAAAATCTGGAATAATGCTCAGAATCACACCAAAACACCCACGCAGACAACATTGAAATTCGTCAAAAAAAGAACGGCAAACCCTAGCCATGAGAAAATGACCTCAAAAAAATCGCGCGCCAAACAGGAGTAACAGCAAGCGCGATTTGCAGAGATGACGAAATGAAGACGTCACTGGTCGAAGGCAAAAAATGCGTCGCGTGGGTTTGCACAGAGAAACGCGCCAAAAAATGAAGAGGAATCGCACCCAGGAGACACCAAATCGCATGCCCAAGGAGTTAAAACGCGTCCAAACAAATGACAAAAAAACCTTTGAATCTTGCAGAAATCCGCTCCAAAAATCTCAGACGTGGCAAACAAAGGTCATCGCATCTCAAAACGCATCCACGAACTAACAAAATCCGCAAAATAACAAACTCACAGAGGTCGCACGAGATGAAACAGAGAGGACGCGGGAAATAGAAACCCTTCTTCGAACTAAAACGTCACTACACAAAATCGTAGCATAAACAAAACTGATGAAAATCACAACCCACGAACACGCGAGCACAACCATAGGAACCAGAAAATCTTCTCAAAAACCAACCCGCGATTTTGACCAGAAAAATTAGCGCCCAAAATCTCTAAGCCCTTCCAAGAGGAAGTCAGACCCAGACCTGCTCTGATACCATGTTCGTTAAATTATCAGATTGATATTATTCAATGATGTAATTTTACATGAGAGCAAAGCTCTTTAAATAGATACAGAGAGATGTTTCTATAAAGAAACAACAACTAATAAAGCAAAACAAAAAGAAAGATTCGAAGCTATCTAATCTAAAACAAAAATAGAAACAATCTAATAAGATGACCATTAATATTACAACTAAATATTTTAATAATAAATGCATGCAAGGTATTTCATCTGTTTAACCACTTCCCATTCTATGAAACATGTAAATCATGACCATAGGAATCTACAAAATTATGCTGATTTCTTGGACAAAATTCGTGTAATGCCTACCAGACTCCACGTTATAGAATATTGACAAGCAGTTAGGTTAAGATTTTCTGATTTTGTCAATATTAAATCATTCATGTTCTCCATACAAAGAGCACAAAATGATAACCTATGGGAGATTTAATGGGAATGCTGGCAATGAGCACAAAATGATAATATGAGGAAAATTTAGTGATTGTCTCTGCTAACTGATTATTATAGATAGAATAACTGTTGGATTCAGGGGACTAGTCAAGAGCTGCCTAAGGAATTAAAATGGAAGCTCTTGCTCGTTCTGAAGCTAATATGCTTGTTTTTGGTGGTCATGGAGAGATATCACTGGCTTTCGATGGTAAGGCAAGCGCTATGGGAGTATTGCATAATGGGGAATTACAATCGGCATAGATGTCAAAGATGGGCCCATTGTTGTCTGGGCTTAGGGCCCCCATGGCCCCTGTTAAGCCTGGTAAACAAGGCCATGTGGGAGATATTTGGGAGGCTACTATGAAAACAATGCTTGTAGGGCTTAGCTCATCTTATGCTAAACGGAATCTAGTAGATGAGGAGGCACACAAAGAAGTGGACAAGAATGCGCCAGCAGCTCTAGCACATCAGATGCAATGGTTGAATATAATACTTATTCTCGTGAGCATCCGATTCTTTTTCTTGGTCACAAAGTCTTGTATGAGGAAGAGAAGTTAAAGGAGAGGCTTAATCTATAGATTTAATGCTTTATGGCCAAGATTAGCTGATCTTTATGCATGGATTACAAAAAATTGAAGGTACAATAGACACATACCCAAACAACCAAGATTTTTTTTGTTTTGTTCTGTCAAACAATAGAAGATAGATCTTATATCATAGAAAACGGACCTTGATTTTGGCAAAATAATATGTTGCTGGTCAAGCCCTAGTTTCTCCCTTTCAATCGGATGATAGAATCTATCTTGATTATGCTTGTCTAGATCAATGGTCCTCAGGGACAGGAGTTGGCAATAGAATGTAGCCCCCACCCCTCTTCAGAATTTGCAGGGAAAAAAAAGGTAATGTTCCAAGGACGACCCCTCTACAAGGAAAACATCCCTTGGGTGCATCCCCCATTTGGGAATGCCAAGGAAACAAGCCTTCTTAGCATCAAAAAAAAAAATCTCTCTATTTGCCATATCATTTTTCATATGATGTTTTCTCATTTGCATTTCGTCATTTCTCAATTTCTGTTACAGTCAAAAATAGCAGGGACATCAAATGTTTTTAGCAGGTTTTCAGAACATTGTTTACTTTGTTGCAAGTTCAATATCTCCAATATCAGCACATTGTTCATTTGCCTCCATTTTCAAGTATCCACAGTAGTGTTATACAATTATGAGGCAAATTTTTCATCATTTGTCTCCATCTAAAGTATTCTTCAGTATCACTACTGTACAGTAGTTTGATAACTGATAAGACACCTGACACCTAACACTAGGATTTGACTTTAGCATTTTTGCTTGAAACGAAGAAGAAAAGGTTACAAGTATCAACAAGAAATCCCTGTGTTTTTATTTTTTATGGTGTTTGTTTTACTCTTTTTAATTTAAAGTGTTGTTGTCCAGTTTTCACATGAAAGTTTCAAACACTCAAATTTTGGAAAATCCTTTGACAAATCGCCGGTAGTAACTACATAAGCCCACAAATCCCCTTAGATGGGTTAGATTTCTTGGTTTTGGCCATTCTTTGATGGCTTTGATTTTTTCCTCATCCACACTTACTCCTTGTGCATTGATTTTATGTCCTAAATATAGGATCTCTTCTAATCCAAATTCACACTTGGAGGCTTTGGCATATAGTGATTCCTGCTCAAGGATTCCTAAGACTTCATCAATATGTTTAAGGTGTTCTTCCCATGTTTTGCTATAAATCAAAATGTCATCAAAGAATATTACTAGGAACCTCCTTAGTTGTTTCCTGAATATATGGTTCATACACGATTGGAATGTTGCTGGTGCATTGGTTAAACCAAAAGATAGGACCAAAAATTCAAATGTCCATAATGACATCTGAAGGCTGTTTTAGGGATATCTTCTTTCCTCATTCTAATTTGATGGTAACCAGATCATAAGTCAATCTTGGAAAAGTATTTTGCACCATGCAGTTCATCAATTAGTTCATCAATTCTTGGAATAGGGTAACAGTTTTTTATAGTCTTTTTGTTCAAGGCTCTATAATCTATACACATTCTCATAGTACCATCTTTCTTTTTCACTAATACCACTTTGGATGCAAAGGGACTTGAACTTGGTTGAATGTGACCCATTTCGAGAAGTTCATTAATGGTTTTTACTATTTCTTCTTTAAATTTTTGGGGGTGCTCACGGGTTTAGCCCCTTTTTCAAGTTCTATGATGTGTTCAAAACCTCTTTTGGGAGGAAGGCCTGGTGGAATGTTTTTGAATACCTTTTTGTGTTTCTTACAAATGGGTCGTTTATCAACATGTATGGCTTTGCCTTGGGGGGAGGACTTGTCAAGGATCATGCATTGGGCGGCCTATTCTACTTGACCATTTCTAAAGATTCTTTCCATTCTTTTGGATGAGACTACTCTTAGGGATCCATCGAATAGTCCTTGTAAGAGGACTTCTTGTCCATTATGTTGAAAACAAAGTTCCAATTTTGGGAAGTCTAGGTAGAAACATCCCAAAGAGTGTAGCCATGGGACGCCCATAATTACGTCCATGTCCCCCATGTTTACAACATAGAAATCTTCTTTGATTGGATGCTTCCCCAATGTGAGACTTAGTTGTGAAATCTTTTTGGTACATGGGGTGGTAGATCCATTAGCCAAAGATACATTAAAACCCTTAAAATATTATGTTTCTAAGTTCATTCTAGTGACCAAATTATCGTCAATAAAGTTCTAGGTAGCCCCACTGTCCACAAGTGTGATTACCTTTTGCCCTTTACGAACACCCCTAATCCATAAAGGGTGATGCTTGGATACTTTTGAAAATGCAGCTAAATTACCATGTTCTTCCTCCTCGCATTTTCTTCTTTTATTTGGGTTTTCTTCTTCTTCTTCCCATACTTCTGCATCAGATAGTGCTTCTATGTTGTGTGCTTGGCTTCTTTTCCCACACTTATGTCCAGGTTCCCATTTCTCTTTACACTTGTAACACAAGTTGTTCTTTCGAGGCTCTTGATGGCAAACATGTCCTGGCCCCCATTTCTCCTTGCACTTGTAACACAAATCTTTTCGAAGCTCTTCACGGTTATTTCTAGGAGGAAATGTTCTTTGATGCCCATCCTTCTTGTAGGTCTTATCTTTTGATGATATATTTTTGGGGTAACCTTTATCAAGTCGTACGGCTTTTAAGATTGCATCTTGGAGAGATGTGGGATCAAGGGCACTTACTAGGCCACGAATAGCTTCTAATAGACCCTCTATAAATAGGTACGTGAGTCTTTTTTCAGTAATTCCAGGGACCATGACTGAAATTCTTTGGAATTCGGCCACATAGTCTTCAACGGTCCCTACTTGTCCTAGTTGAGAAAATATCTCTCAAGGTGCTTTTGGTCAAATCTTTCAATGAGTTTTTCGATGAATTCATCATAAGTCTTTATATTTTGGTGGCCTTGGGTAATCAAGCCAGGGTACCACCAGTCGTGTGCAACCCCTTCCAAATGTAGGATGGTGAATTTGATGGCATCTTCTTCTATCATTGGATTGAGAGATAGATATGTATCCAATTTTTGGATCCATGAGTGGACGGTGACCTTCTTTGACCCATCAAAGTTAGGGAGAGTTATCTTGCCTACTTTATGATGTAAGTTTTTATTAGGTTGTCCCCTCTCTCTCTCTTCTAGGGTTACCTCTTTTTCCGGCTTCACAATATTCCCTAAAGGGAATATCTCACTTAACTTCAAGGTCTAGTCTTGAATAGGCTACAGCCAAGTCATTTAGATTTTGGTTTGGTGTATTGATTTCTTCTTCTTCTCTGGGTGGTTCCTCCCTAGGTAGAAAGGAAGGTCTAGTTATTCTAGGTGTTAACCCTAGCGGAGTTCTATTGTTATTTTCAAAATGATTAGAAGTGACTTCCCTCCCATTAGTTTGGATAGGTCTAAGGGTGTTGATTGTGTTGTTCATGTTTTGAAGGGTTTGTAAGAGGAGTTGTGTTGTCTTCTTGTTTTGCTCCATGAGCCTTGAGTGGTTTGTTCATTGTGCTCCATGAAGGCCCTCAGTTCATTTCCCATTTGTTCACTCATTGTATTGTTTGGAGTAGAGTTGTTGCTTGTTGCAAATTTCCTCTTTTCTCTCTCCAATGCCCTTTGTGTTCTTTGGCTTGCTTGCAAATACTTTTCTTGATCCTCAGGTTGGCAGGATCAAGGCTCTAATACCAATTGTAATGTCCCCTGGTTGAGGTGTGATTGAATTTTCCCAAAAAGTAACAATTCCAATAATATAATTTGCTTTACAAATAGTATTCTACATTAAATCATATAAAATTTATTGAACTTAAGAATAAATGAACAATTAATATGAATAGCATAGCCAAATTGGTCCAGTCTATAGTTTCATTCCCCATAACCAATCATAGAAAGGATTGGAAAGGAAAGCACAATAGGGCGCCCAGAGTCTATCCATTACCATAAGCCCAAGAGCATGTCAATCACCCCTTGGCCCCAAGTGGCAAGAATTTGCATTACCATCCAACATGGGTTTGGTCTACTTACATGGTGGAGACTGTTCGTCACAACTAAGCCCAACAGTGTGGCAATCACCCCTTGGCCCCAAGTGGCAGGAACTTTCATTACCATCCAACATGGGGTTGGTCTACTCACATTGTGGAACCGGTCTGCTGCCTTCCCTAATCGCGTTCCCATTCAAATCCTTGCCTAATTGCTTATAAGGAAACTAATAAATTAAACCAATTATTTTTTTATTTTTATTTTTGATTGCTCAGGAGGTATCTCCAACCAAGGCCCAGCGATTCCCACCTAACCTTGCCTCGGACTTACTTGTTGCCGAGTTTTGGGGTATCGGTGGGGCGAGCCAAGGCGAAACTAATCCCCCTGGGGAGAAGCCCCGAGGCCGCAACAGGACTCCTCCACTTTAACCCGGCCAGCGTGAGTCGAACCTTAAATAGAAGAGCAATTATTGTAAGAGTCTTAAATAGAATAGCAATTTTCATTAGTGACTAGGTTAAGATACATAAGAGAGTATATATATATATATATATAAAAACATTATATTTTATCATGATGCATACCAGTCCCTTACTGTATTAAATAGCTGCTGCCTTTTGAGTGCATATTTTTATTCTATTTTCTGATCTTGTTCAATGCCTTTTTCTTCAATGGGAGTTCTCCTATATATAGCCCTCAAGGAGGGCAAATAGACACCTCCCTTACCTTTTCCCCAAATGAGGTGTCTTTTCCAATTTAATCGCTGCCCCTTCAGACTTAATTAGTTAGTAATTATTAATTTTGTGGAAGCGCTGCATATTTAATTGACTCCCCTTTGAAGAATCGCTACCCTTTTTTCTATTAGTTTTTAGGATCAGAAATAAAATAAGCAGAAATACAACACATAAGACCATGAACACAAGAAGTTACCCTAGGAAAACCCTCCTTCTCGAGGGAGAAAAATCCAGCAAATAATATTCTCTTATATGATGAAAGAATAAGTGCAGAAATCTGCATACAACAAGCAGGCCTTATACAGGGCCGAGTCTCATACAATAAAATATGTCACTCCTTGAATGAATGATAATGCTTCTTCAAAGAATCCGATCTGCTGCCAAAAAGAATGCAAACTTCTGCTGCTGCTTAGGAGATGGGAATTTGAGAGAATGAATTAATTGATGAGAAATTAGAGGACTTCATCCTCTATTAATACCCAACTAGGCAGCCTTCTTTCTAGGGCCGACCTAGTAAATACAAGTTTTATTTATAAAAATAAGAAGGCCGACCTGCCTTGAACACAATATGTTTAGGAGAAAATATCTCCCACAGCTACAACACTAACACTCCCTCTTACCTAGGGAGGTATTTTCCAGGTATCCTTGTCATGGAGTCTCTCAACATGACGCCCACAATGGCTACCCATTTGATGAAAACCACATCTCAGTCTCAGAGATGTCCAAGAGTTCATCACGGAGTCTCTCAACGTGATGTCCATAATGGCTACTCCAATTTGTGGAAAGAAACACATCGTCATGGAGTCTCTCAACATGACGTCCACAATGGCTACTCCCATGTGTGGAAAGAAACACATCTCAATCTTAGAGATGTACAAGGGTTCATCACGTAGTCTCTCAACGTGATGTCGTCATGGAGTCTCTCAACATGACGTCTCATCTCAATTTTAGAGATGAACAAGGTTTCATCACGGAGTCTCTCAACGTGATGTCGTCATGGAGTCTCTCAACATGACGTCTCATCTCAGTCTCAGAGATGAACAAGGTTTCATCACGGAGTCTCTCAACGTGATGTCGTCATGGAGTCTCTCAACATGACGTCTTATCTCAGTCTCAGAGATGAACAAGGTTTCATCACAGAGTTTCTCAACATGATGTCGTCATGGAGTCTCTCAACATGACGTCGCATCTTAGTCTCAGAGATGAACAAGGTCTTTTACCTCATATTTCTCCATCTCAGAAAAATATGCATTACAAGGGCTTTCACCTCATATTTCTCCCTCTCAGAGAAATATACACTACAAGGGCTTTCACCTCATATTTCTCTGTCTCGGAGAAATATACATTACAACAAATCTTCATGAAGATGTGACTTCCTTTGAAGCTCCAAGTACTTGCATCAACCTCCTGACCTCCTCATCCAAGATTGTTTGCAATGCTTGCCTTAGAGGAATAGTTTCCAACGCACACCTCCGGCACTACTGACTTGCGAGAGTCCAGGATTGTCCTCCTCGACCTCATCCTAGATCACCCTATTCTAAATAAGCTTGCAGTGCTACCAATGTCAAAACAAGGTTGACTGCTTTGTGCAATTTCATTCTCTATAGCTGAAGAGGCCTTCCAAAGACTTAGCATCTATCCTTGCAACACTGCAACCCACTTAGCTGACACCTTCACTTCTTCTCAGTGAGTCACTCTAGTTCCTTGAGACATAGGACTTCCTGAACACCGAACTCCCTCTTGATCCCAGCCTCCATTGACTGATCTTTAGAGCCTTAAATCCTCTTCCTGGACATGATCTCAACTCGTGCCTTGAATTCTCGAAATCTAACTCTCTCTGAATGTCATTTCCTCCTTTTCGAAAAAACTGATCACAATGACAATCTGTATAGGTTCTCCGTTGTTTAGTGTATTCATCTTTCTCAATCTTCTTTTGTTGATGCAAACTCTCCATCCAAGGCTGACCCAACCTTGTGCCCTCGAGAGATGTCTCCAGTGAAGAATCATGAGAGTTATGCGCCACCGACTCAGTCCCAAGGTTGCAAGCTATGTCTCCATGTTTGTTTATTTCTCCAGCCGGCATGACTTCCTCACAGGATGCCTCAAGCTCTTCCTCCCTTTGAATTCCTTAAGCAATCTCTCATCATCCTTTTGCTCCTCAGTCCATCCTGCATTTAGAGAGATTAATAATAGTTCATAGAATCAAACTACCCCTGATACAAATGAAGCAAGTAGTCATATAGCAGATATAGAACAATTAAATGAATAATGGAACTTATCTTTGTTGATTCTGATAAATGCTAATCACTGCACTCAATGTAATTCGCTGCTCTTTATAATATCCTTTGTTGGCTGGGAATGAGATAGGTGATCAAATTTGGCAGCCTGCAGTAACTCAGACACACCCAATATGAAGCTTTTGCGCTCAGATCAGTCCACAACCCTTCTTCTACCGGTCCACGGCTTGATCACAGGCCCACATCCCAGTATTAACAGTAACCCAGCAACTCTGTCCCCTCAAAAAAGACATGCGCCCAGCATTGAGATTCACGCCCGGGCACTCCCTAATCCTCAACAATTCTTACGCCCATTAATAGCAATTAATAACAGGGACACATATGGAGTTTGCTGCCTTCCACTACCTTACCAACACAAGTATTTACTTGGAGTCAGAGACGACTAGGAAATGGAAGCATCGGCACTTTAGAACCCTGTCAAACTAACGCCTAACCAGCAATATTATCTTTTGCTATCATGCCCGGCAATCTAGGAAACACCACCAACAGTACCAACAAGGAGACTCATGCCCAACCTTAGAGTGAACATTTCAAACCCTCATGTCAAAACTAGTATTGCAACCAACTGGCAGCTCTATTTGATCATTCGTACAAATGCCAGAAACAAATACACCCTCCAAGCTTCCTGATTTGCAGTCATATTCTTTTTCCACAACATCTATTATGTCTAATCTGATCAGGTCTTTCTTAGACCCGCTCTGATACCATGTTAGTTTTTAGGATCAGAAATAAAATAAGCAGAAATACAACACATAAGACCATGAACACAACAAGTTACCCTGGGAAAACCCTCCTTCTCGAGGGAGAAAAACCCAACAAATAATATTCTCTTATATAATGAAAGAATAAGTGCAGAAATCTGCATACAACAATCAGGCCTTATACAGGGCCGAGTCTCATACAATGCTTCTTCAAAGAATCTGATCTGCTGCCAAAAAGAATGCGAACTTCTTCTGCTGCTTAGGAGATGCGAATTTGAGAGAATGAATTAATTGATGAGAAATTAGAGGACTCCATCCTCTATTAATACCCAACTAGGCGGCCTTCTTTCTAGGGCCGACCTAGTAAATACAAGTTTTATTTATAAAAATAAGAAGGCCGACCTGCCTTGAACACAATATGTTTAGGAGAAAATATCTCCCACAGCTACAACACTAACATTTTCCAATCGCCACTTTTGCCTTTGACCAGCAACTACTTTTAATTTTAAATAGGCTGCGGTTGTGGTGTATTATGACGGGGCCATGACATGTAATGAAATTCAGAAGTTTTTCAAGGAAGAATAAAAGATATTTTCTGCATGTGTTTTCAGTGTAACCCCAGTTCCATATGTAATTTTCTAAAAGTACAGAGCATGGTTAGTGGCTATGGGCTTATTTCATAGTATGGAAATGTGAAATTATGGTGCCATCTGGAGTTCCTGGGGTTTGAACTGATCATGAAATAAAATGGCGTGAAATAAGGAGCTACTCAAAATCATTTCCATGTAAGTTAAGAATCTTCCAAAAAGTTTTTATTTCAAGGACAAGATATACAAAGAAAGGAGGATTATAGCGCCAGTTATGTTTTTTGAAAATGAAAAACACCTGTATAATTCATTGATAAAAGTGCACCCACACAATAATCGAGATGCAGTCAGAAAAAAAAAAATTTAACCATATTTAACAGGACACTAATCTAATATAATATAAACACACAGTGAAGTAGAACCTTTTTATCGCCTAGAAGATTCAAAAGTGAAGCCAATAGAGTCTCAGAATGATTAGCCAGACTCTTAAGTCCCTCTTCAGAACCAGTCAGTCCTTGGACAATATCCAGAGCTGCCTTTTTCACCTGAAATAAAGAATCAGAGAATATCTTAGCAACAGAACACAAAAACATCTCATATCATAACTTTTAATTTAATTTTTGCCATTACATGCACAAGCTCCTTACCAATACATCACTCATCCTAAGGTTCAAAAAAGCAGTATATCTGCACAATTTACGTCCAATGATGTGAAATTATGAGAACAAAATAATGTGCAGAAATATGTCACAGTTCGAGAATCATTGGAATTCTGTTTCATATTATATGGGCATTCAGATAAAATTGAGGTTTTCCCTTTTATATTAATTTTCAGAATAAAGCAACAAAGATATGTCTCTCTCTGTATGTGTGTGTGAGTGTACACACACAAATTTATATATGTGCATGTATAATATATAAAGAACATATTTTGATAGAATTTCAAAATGCTGGTGTCAAATGACACCTTGGAGAAACAAACATCTCTGAATCTACTTATCTCAATTCTTATGATATCATGAAATATCCCCAAAAGAATCTTGAAATATGAAAGGTTTCAAGATCATCAGGAGCAGACATGTCAGTTCACGAATTAATGGAACTGGGAAGCATCTTAGAGGATACGATAATTTTAACAAAAGAAATATATCAAGAATCTTTTTGCAAAAGAAATTATGTTAATAAAAATTTAACAAAAGAACAATATGAAGAAAATTTTAAAGCAATTGTAACAGAAATCCGTGATTAAATGAAATCTTGTCAAAAACATTCAGACTATAATTTGAGTGCAACACATCAAGCATTCTATTTGAGAATGCAAACTAAAGTTAATAATCTATACAAACTATTTCATTTTGAGTTAATCACTTATGTCAATCGATTAATCTCCCTCTTCAGCTGTCCAGATTGGTTATAGCAAACATGTACTGTTAGTAAAGAACAAAAAATTAGAGAGGGTATTAGCTGTCCAATACTTGATCATACAGATATAAGGCACAGGAATCCCAGAGCTTTTAATTTTTTCGGCCCATAACAAGAAAAGAAAGAGAACCAACACGCAAAGTACAGTCCTATAATCTTTAAAATACTGTTCTAATCTCTATATCTCTCCTGAGGGATTTTAAGTCTATAGGTTACTGCGTGAAATTTGTTATTTTACTCATTCTATTCTTTCAACCAAATTTTGAAAACCCACAACTTGGCAAAACTCGGTAAACCCAATTTTGACTCAGACTAGGCACTCAGTAAAATTTGGCAAATTAAAAAATACTTAAATTCAAAGATTGGCAAAAACTCAGCATACATGAGTTTCTCCTGTGGAAACACAAGTACTTGACACAGTTTTCAATGCAAAACTCACCATCTTTCACCTGCGAGTAAATGGGCAAATTTCTCAGCTGTGACAAAATCTTGCAAGTCACAAAACTGTGCTTTCAATAACTTATCTGGTGTTCTCTGACCAATTTTTTGACCTTTCATAATCATAGACCTTACTCTGAATCATCACATGCCACTAAATTTCCTTCTTAAAGTCTAGCACAGATTGTTTGTTCATTTTTTTTAATGGGAATAATATCTCAGACACACCAGAAAACCTGCTCATTTTAATCATCGATAACATGCTTACCAATCAGATAATATTAAACCACCAAAAAACACACAGTATTTGCTTCAGATGGTGCATGCTGCTACACCTTGCTCTGGATTACCATGTGCCCCTGTTTACATGCAGGGAAAGTTTCTGCTATATGTTGGATTCTATTCCATAAAAGAAAAGTCCACAAGATGCAAACTCTCGGTGTGTGTGTGTGTGTGCGCAAATGGGCCCATATCCGTGTTGAACTGTGGCTGTGAGTGTGCATTCACGTTTATAGTATTAGAAATACAGATTCCATACAGGAATTGCTGCCTATAATTTGTTGTGTCCTATCATTCACACATAAGTCATTAATTTTATCCAAATGTAATGTCCCCTTTTCCTAGGCAGTCATCAGTTGCTGAGGTTAGTCTATCACTTGGTCCCTGTGGACTAATAGGATGATTAGGGGGGCCCTCTGAGGACATTTGTGACTGGACAGTCAGCCATTTGTGCTCAATTGGTGTTTCCTAGCTCAGTGTTTCTAGGGTTATTGCCATGTACCTTCTGGAGCTTGATTTGGACACTTTGTCCATACTATTTTTAGAAAGTCACAGTGGTCAACGTCTTGATCAGTTGGCAATATTTGCGGTTTCTCACCATGGAGTTATTTTGGCATTTATCATGGTCATGTGTACTAAGTTTAAATAACATTAATAATAAAGTTAAATTAATATATTTAACTTTATGCGTTATTTATATATTTTAATGACTATGATAAAGTGATATAAGGGGTCTTTTTAAAAGATTATTTTATTTCATAAAGTGGCGCCAACTTAAAGGAGATATAAGGCGGGAAATAAAATAAATTTAAATTGCCAACTTGGGTGTGGGAATTGGAGGGAAATATAAAAACCCTTTTGTGAGCTCATTTGCACATTCATATTGAGAAGAAAATTGATAAGGGTTTTGCAGGTTGGACTGGAAGGTCTGAAAATCTTGGCTTCATTGAGGACAAATACCCTCATGAGGAATAGCATGCTACAGGAGTGAAAGATATCTCAAGGCTGCGAGCTGACAACTTCGTTCAGGGCTTGTGCTTGTGCTTCAAAGATTGTTTGGAATTTCCAGGAAAGATTTAGGGGTTTACCAAGAGATAATATCTTAGCATCTATTTCTTTGATTACAGGTGATGAGACTTTGGTAAAAGGGTCAGATTTATCTAAGGTGAAGTTTTGAATACATTGAAGGAAAATATCAAGTTATGATTATATTTTGAAGGTTTATCCTTTGCTAGTCATTTGCATTGGTTTCTGCTTTGTTGGCCAATTCAGATTGTAGTGTAGGTTATTGGTTGAACATATACCTTGGCGTCCATATTTTTTATCTGATATTTGTGTACGCCTTATTACTACTACTCTCATACTGGCCACAAAACCTTTCAGGAAAGGTTGTTTGGTGAGAGTTTGATAGGCGCTGGCTGTTTTGGGAGGCATATTCATTGGAGAGGCCATGAGTTTTCTGGGATGCGTGATCTCCTTGTGGCGTGAGTATCGTTACTGATTGTGCAGCAACATAATCTTAAACTTACCCAGAATACTTCATAGGAGTTGCGACACCAATCTGAGCAACCTATTGTTCGCCTATTTCATGAGAGAGCTGCCATGGTAGCATCACAGTGAACTAGACACCAGGAGCTACATATGGGTGAAGTTTGTTGCCACGTTGAGGTCTGAGTTTTCAAATATGGCTGGGCATCATATCTTCTATGAGTTCAACCTATGCATGGCTTTACTCCAGGTCTAAGAAAAAATGTATTGCATGAAATGTTGTTTGCTTCAACAATGAAATATTTTCTCTAGTGAACAGCAATATCTATTTGGTGTTTAATTAGTTGCAATCCTTTATGTATGGAATCATTGAATATCAAACTTAATTTCCAAATAGCATGAAGTCTTATAATTTGGAAAAGCTCGTGGATCAAATAACTGGCAATGTTATGCTCTACTTGTTTGAGAAAATGTCTTGCATTGTCAAACTCAGATAATTGAGCAAAATCGCAAAATCAAAATCTAGATTGGGGTGGGACATTACAATGGTATCAAAGCCCAAGTTCCTACCATCCTGTTGGGTGATTCAGCAAAATTCAGAGTATGTCAATGGGTTTCAGCAGGGTTGAAGATCGGATTAAGAGGAGTTATGAAGAGGAAGCTATCCAACTCTATGAAGAGTACCAAATCATGCTTGATGGGTTTGAAACACAGGTTTCCTTTAATGATTTCCTGAGTTTAGTTGTAACCTTGAAACATGGAAAAATGGGCTTGGTAAAGTACATTAGAACAATGATGAAAGAAAAATCAAAAGTTACCCTTGAAGAGGGGTTAGAGCAAGAAGAAGAAGCTCTTGTTTGTGACTTGCAGCCTAGAGGTGATCATGGGGAAGATAAAAATCAGTCAACATGCATGGAGGTTGACAAATCAGAAAATCAGTCATCTATAGCAACCACACCCGAGGAGCAATCTTCATTTGAAAGTGCAATTTTTAGTCATGGGAAAGATGTTGCAGTAGGTAATGAGATCGGATTTCAGTATGGTACACCTCATGGTTCAGCACCTAATGATGGATATATTGTGAGCAAATATGTTGGAGCCTTCAAATCAGCTAATGATGACAGTTCTACATTTGATTTCAGTGATGATGATACAAGTGGAGTTTGGTTTGAACCTCAAACCAAGCCTATGGAGGGGAGTGACTGTCATGATGCCCGTACTTGGGAGTTGGAGAACGATTTATTCACAAAGGGCACCAATCATGAGGAATATAGTGATCACATTTTCCCAAAAAGCATTTTAGCACGTGGGATCTAGGTGTGATGGTCCCTACATATGACGTGGATCCTACTTGGGATGGAGACATATAATAGGCTCCAAGAAAGTTGGAGACACTTTTGCATATACTGCTCTGCCAGAAATAGACACTGAGTGTTGAACTACTGTCAAACTGCACTACCAAAAATAGCACATACTAAAAATAGCATGCTGCTAAAAATAGTGACTCCAAACTACGTTTGAGCACAAACCGAGCAACCGTCGTAACTTTCTAAAATTAGTACGTCCAAAAATATCCTCTAATGAATATGCATGTCACACCCTCCTAAAGCCCTCTCAAAACCCAGAAAGACTCAAGAAACATTCTGCCAAACTCCTACATGCAACCCCTGAAAACTCAAAAGTAACCCTCCTAAAAAATTGGAAACCCTAATTCAGCCTTCAACTAACCTCTGGGCCCCGAGATAGGCTAACGGTCATCAGATGGAACTGGTGTTGAGAAGGGGACATTACACTTTCCTATGAGCTTGAGGTTACCAAGGATTCTTTGAAGACCACTCAGATGGCCCTTCAAGAATCAGAGCTTCAGATTGATGAGCTCTGTGAGGAGTTGAGCTTCGCTCAATTGTCATGATCCGCAGCAGAAATCCAATCTTCTATGGCTGCCATAACACTTGAGGATGAGAGTGATACTCATGGGTTGAGGGGAGAACCCCCTATGATGGTCAAGCACGAGGAGGTTTCAGATTTGCATGGGCTTGAGGACAGGTATGATTCTAAAATTTTCAAGTACACATACAGCTTGTATCATGGAGATTATGAGTCACCTTTGTGGAGATGCCAATTGAGGGCTCAAGACATAGATATGAGAGAGTTGGTTGATTATACGCCTTGTGAACCAGCCAATAGTGAAGTGGATACATCTGCAAGTGAAATGTGCACAAGTCTATACATTGGAGATGTTGAGATTGCTATTGGTAGGTCTCATGATGAGGAGGCGGATTCTATTGAGGCTAGCGTGTTGAATCATAACACTGTTCCATTCAGTTCATATGAGGATTGCAGGGCATCATCTAGTGGGAGCATGTCTCCTACACATGTTAGCAAACCAGGAGATGTTTTGGTTGGGGCTGATTGTAATCCTGAGCCTAGTGAGTCATGAGAGCTAAAGGAGCAGTTGAAAGTCACCAAAGATAAGGTTGTCCAAACCTTAACTCACTTTGACAGCATGCACAAGTTTGTTGAGTACCTCTTGTGGTCAGCTCAATTGGAAGAAAGGCAAAAAGGGGTGGTAGTTGGGACTTCTATATCAAGTCTGCAAACTATCAAACATGCCTTGGAGGTAATGAAATCAAATTACCTCCAATTGTTGTCAGATAGGGACTTTGTCACCGGGTTTGTAGAGAGGACTTGCGGAGCTAATACAAAATCTGCCCTACATGATTTGAGATGTGAGCCACCTCCTGATTCGTGCAATCAAAATGATGAGACGTGGAATCCCAATGACTATTCAATTCTTCCTTTGGCACAAGTGGGTGAATTTCACCTTGACTGCATAGTAAAGAGTGCTCATCACTTTTCTTTTAGCCTGGACACGGATGATTTGATGATGCATAAATGTGGGGTGGCTCAGGGATT
Organism: Sequoia sempervirens; assembly: GCA_007258455.2. Taxonomy (NCBI): domain Eukaryota; kingdom Viridiplantae; phylum Streptophyta; class Pinopsida; order Cupressales; family Cupressaceae; genus Sequoia; species Sequoia sempervirens. The sequence continues at coordinate 105,888 of VDFB02113039.1, forward strand.
ATATAGTCCACTCTGGGATGGCGTGTCTCCATCTTCAGAAGATGGAACCAAAACCTGCAGGTCTCCTACTCCATTTCCTCCATATGGTTGTATGCAGGTACAGGAATCAAAGTCTCATCATGCAGATGACTCTTTGGTAGAGTTTGCAGCTTCCTTACTTCAAGGATTTTCGGTGGAGGCACTTACCCTTATGTGGCATACACTTGAAGGGATGAAGATTCAATGGAGTTGTGGTCCTAGTGAGCATGATGGCATTGGTGATCCAGCCCGTAGTGATGGAGTTTTACTCCATAAGTTGATAGGAGATGGCTGTCCTACTTCATGGAACATAGATTCTTCTCAATTTTCTTCTCAACCGCAAGACTGAAAATCTGACCTATGGGGATGCAAATGATACCGCCAAGGTCATAGGGTGATAGAGTATCAATCCTATGCCGCTCTCCCATGATGAGGAAATGATGCAACTCTCCTCCAAACTAATGAACAGCTGCTGCCCTCCAAAAGTTTCGAATACATTTAAGGGAAATATCAGGTTATGATTATATTTTGAAGGTTTATCCTTTGCTGGTCATTTGCATTGGTTCCTGCTTTGTTGGCCGATTCAGATTGTAGTGTTCAGGTTATTGGTTGAACATATACCTTGGCGTCCATATTTCTGACCTGATATTTGTGTACGCCTTATTACTGCTGCTCTCATACTGGCCATGGAACCTTTCAGGAAAGGTTGTTTGGTGAAAGTTTGATAGGTGCTGGCTGTTTGGGAATGCATTCATTGGAGAGGCCATGAGTTTTCTGGGAGGTGTGATCTCCTTGTGGCATGAGTATCATTATTGAGTGTGCAGCAACATGATCTTAAACCTGCTCAGAATACTTCATAGGAGCTGTGCCACCAATCTGAGCAACCTATTGTTCCCCATTCCATGAGAGAGCTGCCATGGTGGTGTCACAGTGAACCAGACACCAGGAGCTGCGTATGGGTGAAGTTTGCTGCCACGTTGAGATCTGAGTTTTCAGATATAGCTGAGCGTCATAACTTCTGTGAGTTCAACCTGTGCATGGCTTTACTCCAGGTCTGAGAAAAAATGTATTGCTTGAAATGTTATTTGCTTCAGCAATGAAATATTTTCTGTAGTGAACAGCAATATCTATTTGGTGTTTAATTAGTTGCAATACTTTATGTATGCAATCATTGAATATCAAATTTAATTTCCAAATAGCATGAAGTCTTATAATCTGAACAAACTCATGGATCAAATAACTGGCAACGTTATGCTACTTGTTTGACAAAATGTCTCACATTGTCAAACTGAGATAATCGAGCAAAATCGCAAAATCAAAATCCAGATTGGGGTGGGACATTACACCAAAATACCATCAAAGGAAGTTCCCTTCTCTGTTCTCTGCGCCTTCAGATGTACAAACATATTTTTTCACATATATTTTCCTAATTTTGAGCAGGTAAGGATAAGTATTCAAATGTTGCAGACATTAGGAAGCCTGATTTTAAAGTTTTACCGTGGAGAAATAGTTCCTTGGGGTCACGTGCTATGTCACCAAAGGCCAGGCAATCCAAGCAACCTGAGGATTAAAACTAATCACAATGGGATTTAATGCATCCCCGCATATAGTAAAATCCCGATAGTCTCAGTTCTCTGTGGCTGACAACGTTGTTTTCCCTATCCTATTGTGTATACACATATGCATACAGAGAGACATATTATATGCATACACACACACATATTATATGCATAATGCAAGTGTGCAGATAAATCAATGTAAATACACATCCAGCTAAATATGCAGACATAATTGCAAGGTTGTATGCATGTAAGGAATACCAAATTTGGGTTCGGAGAATTGGACCAAATTCAAACGTTGGCATACACAATCCGTCTTAATAACTTAAAACCAATAACAAAATAAACTCTCGTCTACTTGCCTTGCTTTTGAGGAACCTAGTTTATTTTCTAAAAATGCCCCCATAAACACTTCATGTTACCAAGACAAAGGATAAATACAAATCCCAAAAAGTGCAAGAACAACTAAAACCAGAAAATGTGTCTATAAGCACCTCACCGTTACTTAAAGAAAAGGATCAGAACAAACCCCAATGAGTGCAGGAACAATTACTACCCGAACATGCTTTTGTATGCACCTGAAGTTGTAAAAACTCAAGAGACGAGGATATGTACAATACTCAAAATGTACAAGATCAATTATCCTAGGGTGTATTCCAACAAGTTGTGATGTAAACGTAGTCCTCCCACAGCAATAAGGCAGGGCGTCTCTAGCAAGGTGGATGGATTGTGGGATATTGATTTATGGGGTACATTCTATCGTGCCCTATGTTTATAGATCTTAAGAATACAAGCAAACCTTATCTCTGCAGTGTTAAAGGTGGCCCATAACCTTACCCATTATTTATCAAACAAAACACTACTAAAATAGATTCCTTAAAACCAAAAAACTTACCTGCGGTGAAGGAGACGACAAGAACCCCACCAGCTCTTCTACTTCAGTCGCCATGGTTATTGGTAACCTCCAATTTGCAGTCAAAACAGATGCCTATGTCAGATAATCTTCACTACTCCAACACAAGTATTTCCAAATTGCATGAATCAATACTACAGTCATTCCAATACATTGTAATAAATTGCAGATGACATATAATTAACTCTAGATAATAAAACCCACCTGAGAAATCCTACTGTGTCCTTTATTACACGATAACAACTCCCAAATTCTAAATATTTTTTATATTGCAACAAGCTGTTAGATAATACCAAAACCTTTAACACGAAAGGGCTAACTTCCTAAGAATTCTTTAATTGTAAATTATTTCGGGAGCAGAACGGTTTGATGGATGAAAATCGTAACTGGCAATTTATTTCAAGATTTCAAACTGTAAAAAATAATATCATTAAAAGAAACAAAATGTGGAGAAATTCTTACAATTTATGACGAGCTGGGTTGAAGCGATTGTGCACTTTGCAGAGGCCAAGTTAGTGATGGACTGCTCACGATTTCACTCTGAATTCGTTTAGATGTGTGAAAGAAGTGATTAATGCCTTTTACTGGGATGGGTGATGTAAAATAACCTTACAGTTGAGACAATTTAAAAAGCAATAGAACAAAAAGTTCCTTAACTCATGGGGATAGTTGTTTGGGACAGCAAATTAAGGACCGTTGAGGTTCCCTCAGCGAAGAATAGAGAATCGCAGTACTTCCATCGATTACAATTTTTTACAAATTTTAAGGGTCCAGTGAGGTTTAAGCCCATATCACTGAATATGGTCCAGATTTTTATGTTTGATATATTTATTATAAACTAGCAATCGCACGTTGGTGTGCAATGGGTAGCCGAAGAGGTATGGAAGGTTAATTATGGAAAAAATTGTGTTTTTTTTTTTTTTCATACATTTGTGTAGTACATCAGATCTAATGATAGATCATTTAGCAATTATAAATAAAGCCTTTGAACTAGGAAGATAATTAGGTTCCATTATCAATAGGCTAATGTTATGTTTGTGATAGGGAGATAGAGAGGAAGTAATTTGGATTTGGATTTGGATTTAAACCCGACAATTGCATTTGCTTGAAAATTTCTAAAGTCTTTTCAACAAATCCATTTTGTGCATATCTTGCAATCCATTGCAGTCCACAAGACCTCTCTCTTTGAGGCATCTTGTCAAACACCAGGGCAATTGCAACTATTGACAAAATTCCTCTATTCTTTTATGCTTTGATGGATGTCCATACCTTGTTCCAAAGTCCCCATCTTTTTGCACTCGCAGACAATATATACTATATAATATTGTAATAACAAATATAATTATGTTATATATAATTTAATTTGTATTATACATAGTTATATTATCTATTGTATTATATTTATATATTTGTTTAATTTGTATGAAATAAAAAATAGAAAGGACACACAATGGTGAAGAGAAAAGCAAAGAATAAACAATTGATCCCTAAAAGCTACATCAGTATTACCGCGGTGGTAAGTAGAGCTATATCATTGGCATTTTGATTCTAAACTTCCAAGCAAAAATAACTAGATAACTTGTTTTGTACCACCAATTGTATTTTGTAGCTACCTGGAATTTATCAAAAGTGCCTCTCACTAGGAATTAATGATCATTGTAAAAGAAACAGTACCAAGCATGCAGAAAACATTTCACCATTTTTTAGTTACTCACCAACAACCTCCATTTTCAATCCTATCAACAGAGTTACCAGATATTTCCCTTCTCCTGCCCAGATGCCCATATCCCCATAACCATATTCCATAAGCCAATATATTGTATCTAGATTTATTTTCATAAGAATCTATATCTAGGCCATGTTGGTGTGAATAAATCTTATACCTAGTTAATTCTTTACTAGGGACTTGGGACTTAGTTCACATGTTAAGCTTACTTAGGATATAAGCATTCTTCTAGAAGTCTTAGTTGTCTTATCTAGAAGTCATAGTTGTCTTATCTAGACTTTACATTATCCTAGGTAGTTATGAATTAGTTGTCTCATGTGCTAGGATTAAGACACTTGTCATGATCTTGTCTAATCCTATCTCCCATCCTTGCCTTTATAAGGAAGGCATCTCTAGCATATTTTGCATTGAATTGTAGAGTATTGCATATTGTATCATATTGCAATTCTTGTTTGGTGGAATAGCATCTTTCATTGTTGCTTCTCTCTATTTCTTGTGGAGGTTATTTGGTGTTATAGATTGAAGAACTTGGTTGCTCACTTCAACATGGTATCAGAGCTTTGAATCTTGCAAGCCCCTTCCTTTTTTTCATTAAAGAGTTTTTACCATCAAATTTTCTATTGTGATTTGAGTTTCTTTTATGATCTTGTAAATTTCCCATATGCTCTTCTCTTGCATTTCAATACAATCTTGAGAATCAGAAAAGGTTTACAAATATTTTTCAATCATATATTGCATGTATGCATTTTGGCGAGATCTGGTGATTGCAGCACTTTTGGCTACAGTGGCAGTATTTTTGGTTGTCCCATTGCATCTAGAAGGCTCGAGAAAGTTACATTTGGTTTTTGTTTCACTTGATTTGTTCACCATTTGCAACTTTGGCAAACGAGGGTTTGAAGCTCAGATCTACAAATAGCTCTTTATTTGACCATTTTCGGCCCAAGCGGACCTTGTCATTGCATTCAAAAGGCCCAAAAACCCCTATTCCCATATAATATTTGTCTATTTTAGACGAATTTCATTTTTGTAAAAATTTTATTTTGCTAGGAGGTCATCACTGCAAGCCTAATTTCAGCCAATTTTTCAAAAAATCATAACTTTTCACCACAATGCCCCTTTTTTTGCAAACAAGATGTCATCGAAAAGTTGGTTTGACAAACTTCGCAATGGTGTAGGTGATTTTTTCTGATTTTTCTATCTTTTGAAATTTTTTACCCTGAAGGTATAGGTGCATTTATTACTTGTAACTGGCATAACTTTTGCATACGAAGTTGAATTTTGGCATTTTTTTTTTAAATTGCTCAGAAAATTGCAAAGAATTTGTTTGTAACCTCTATTTTCAGTTTTGACAAGGATTTTTTTAATTGTAAAAATCATTGTGTTATAAACAATTGATTTGAGCTTGTCACTTGTATGAATTGTAAAATTTATTCATTGTAATTTGCTAGGGGGTTGCAAATTGAGTTTTAATACATTCTGGGGGGTGAAAGGAACAATTTAAGTGCCACATTTTCTTCTTTCTCTTAGTGTTTTTCTATCCAACATGACAGATTTAAGGAAAATTGAACCACTCACTATACACAATTACCATACATGGAAGCTAAAAATGACTCAATTGTTACAATCTAAGGGTCTATGGCCAATGTTAGATGCAAAACAACCTAAATTCACAAGGGAATATGAAATATTTACCCATAGATGTAAAATGGATGAAGCAACAGGGCTCATTGGCTTACATGTATCTGATAACTTGTTTAATATTGCAGAGTGTAAAACACCTAAAAATGTTTGGGATAAACTTGAAGAATTGTATGATAAACTTAATTAGTTCAGAGTCTTGCAACTTCAAGCGGATCTACAATCACTCTCTCCAAATGCATTTTCTTCAATTCAATATTTCCTTACACAATTCAAGCTAATTTTGTCATGATTAAAAGGATGTGGGCATGATAAATCTAGCACAATGAATGTATCTTCTTGATTTTGTCTAAGTTAAGAGGCCCTTATCAAGTTTTTTCTTCTACATTCTATTCAACTATGGATGCCATGGGGAAATATTGTAAAATGCCTACTTTTGAGTTGTTTTGTGAGCGCCTTAATAGGGAAGAGGCCAAGTTGATTCAGTTGGATGCACTACCTAGTTCTAAGAATCATGCTCTAATGGCTCAATCATCCAAGGGTAAAGGAATAATAAGAAGAATCCCAAGATAGAATCATCTTCAGGTAGTGAGACTCCCTCCAAATCGAAGCCAAAGAACAATCAGAAGTCCACTCATTTCCTTCTCCTTCTACCTCTAGAGATTCTTCTTCCAAGTCCAAGAAAAAGAAAGGAGATCCTTGTTCATTTTGTGGAAAAACTTGGCATGATGCGGCTCATTGTTTTAAGAGATTAGAATCCTTGGAGGAAGCTATGAAGAAGCACAACATTTCAGTGCCTAAGCCTTCTTCCATGGGTAAAGAACAAGCTCTTTCAGCACGGGTCATTCATTCATCTTCAAATAGTTAGATTCTCAATTTAGGTGCTTCACATCACATGACCAATTCACGTGGTCTTCTTGATTCCATTGTTCATACTTCTACTTCTCATATTGTAGTTGGAAACTCTTCACAGATTCTAGTTTTGGGGACAGGCTCTATTTAGATGCTAAATGGGTGCATTGAGGATGTTCTTCTTGTTCCTGATATTTCAGCGAATCTACTTTCCATATATCAGATTTTTCATTCTAGAGATGGGAAGTCAGTTGAGTTTACTCTACAGAATGTGACTATTAGACAATTGTAGGATCCTGAGAAGGTTGTTGCTATGGGGATAGTTGATCATCCAAACCATTTGTATCGATTTGATGGCTTTGAGTCTTCATCAAGTTCATGTTTTGTTGCTCATGCTGATTCAATGAGTAAATTTTGACATGAAAGATTTGGGAACTTGAACTATAGATATCTTCAATAGATGCATGCACATAACTTAGTGGTTGGTCTTCCAAAGATCTCTTGCATGGATGGTGTTTTTCAAGGTTGTGTTTTTGGCAAGCAACATCAAGATCCTTTTCCTAAGGGTCAAGCTACACATGCAACCACACCCCTTGAGTTGGTCCATAGTAATTTCATGTCATTCTCAACTCCTTTTCCAGGGGCTAAGTATGTGCTCACCTTCATTGATGATTGTTCTTGACACACATGGTTCTACTTTCTGAAGCTCAAGAGTGAGGTTCTCACCATCTTCAAGACCTTCAAAATATTTGTGGAGAAGCAATTAAGTTTTTCTCTTTGATAAATACACATAAAAAATGGGGGGGAGTATGTCAATCAGGCATTTCAGGATTTTTGTAGTGAGCATGGTATTCTTCATCAGCACACAGTTCCTTACACTCCTCAACAGAATGGTGTGGTGGAGAGAAAGAATAGGACTCTCAAGGAGATGGCCAATTGTATGATTCAGTCTAGGTCCATGGCTTTAGTTTTTTGGGTTGAAGCTATCAATTGTGCCAACTATATTCAAAATTATATGCCCCACAAGGTAGTGTAGAATATGACTCTTGAGGAGGCTTGGTCTCATTGCAAGCCTAATGTTTCCTTCTTTAGATTATTCAATAGTGAGGCTTGGGCATTCATTACAGATGGTCAGCATAAATCAATGGAGAAGAAGATTCAATGATACATTTTTGTTGGCTATTGTGAAGATGTGAAGGCATACATATTGTTTGATCCTGACACACAAGAGGTTCATTTCCATTTTTATGTTCAGTTTGTTGGGTCCTTCACATAGACAGATCCTCCTTCAACTTCTTCTTCATCACAACCTACTCACTCTTCTTCAATTGATGATGTTTTGCTACTTGATGAATATTTTGATGATGGTCTTGATCCACCTCCTCCTACTTCACTCACTAGGCCATGATGGGCTCATGTTACTCTTGAGGAGGCTGGTCCTCTTGTTGGTGACCCCACAGAAACTCGACGCACTCATTCTCAAACTTCAAGAATCAAACTTTTGAGTCATGTTGTTTTAGATGATCCTCAGAAGTGTTCAAATGCTTCAGGTATTCCAGAGTGGGATAGTGTTATGGCTGATGAGTATTCTTCTTTGATGAAGAATCATACTTGGGATCTTGTACCTCTTCCTAAGGGAAGAAATTTGGTCCAGTGCAAGTGGGTGTATCATACCAAGTATGCAGTAGATGGTTCTATTGACAAGTACAAGGCTCATCTTGTTGCAAAGGGGTTTTCACAGGTTGAAGGAATTGACTATTCCTAGACCTTTGCTCCTATTGCCAAGACAGATTCTATTCATCTTGTTCTTGCTATAGCTGCATCACAAGGATGGTCAGTGTATCATATGGATGTGAAGAGTACTTTCTTGCATGGGGATCTTCTTGAGGGGATCTATATGGAGCAACCTCCAGGTTTTGTACAGGACTCTTCACTTGTTTGTAGGCTTCGAAATTCATTGTATGGCCTCAAACAGACCCCTCAAGCTTGGTATAATAAGATGGATAGTTTATTGCTTGCTTCTAGTTACACTCACTATCATTCTAATCCCAGAGTTTATACTTAGAGACATGGAGAGGATCTACTCATACTTGTGCTCTACGTGGATGATTTGATTCTCACGGGGAGTTCTACTTCCATGATTCAAAGTACATAGCGAGCAATGATGGAGCGATTTGATATGACCAATCTTGGTCTTTTGCATTACTTCCTTGGTCTTCAAGTTCATCAGACTTTTGAGGGGATCTTCATTTTACAACAGAAGTATGCTCTTGATTTGCTTCAAATATTTGGCATGGTTGATTGCAAGCCTATCCCCACTCCATTTTAGTCAAGTGTTGTATTGTCTACCAGTTTCACTACTCCTATAGTTGATCCTACCTTGTATCGATAGTTAGTTGGCAATCTTTTGTACTTGACACATAGTCATCCTGATATTTCCTTTATGGTTGGACTTGTCTCTCACTTCTCACAGGAGCCTCATGAGAGTCATTGGAAGGCCGCCAAATGTATCTTGAGATACATTCAGGGCACTACTCATTTTGGCATTCATTATACATCAGGTGCATCTCAAATTATGCACTTCACTGACTCAGATTGGGATGGTGATGCCAATGATCGGAAGTCTACTTCTGGCTTGTTGTTTGCCTTGGTTCTAGTTTGATTGCATGGTCATGCAAGAAGTAGACTACTATTGCATTATCCTCGACAAAGGCTGAGTATCAAGGTGTAGTTCTAGCTATTTAGGAAGATTTGTGGCTTCGTCAGTTGATGACTAAGTTTGGATTCCCTTCCACTCAGCCCACTACTCTTTGGTGTGCCAACCAAAGTGTCATCCATATCTCTCACAACCTAGTGAAGCATCAACGTACTAAGCATATTAAGATCCACATGCACTTCATCAAGTAGCTCATCCAGGATGGTGTTCTCAACTTGGAGTGTTTTCCTACAGATCAGTATGTTGCAGACATCTTCACTAAACCTTTGGCTTCACCTCACTATCTTCAATTGTGATTGATGCTTGGGGTGAAGGAAGTTGTCCTTGGGGAGGTCTTGATGAGTCCTCCTTCCTTCTTCAATTTTCTTTGCAATTTTTTCTCTCTTTTGGAGAGGAGTTTTCTCCCATAGGGTTTTTCTCCTTTTCTCCACTTGTGAAAGTTTTTTATTTTGTACATCGGTACCTCATCAAGCCTTGCTTTTGGGACCCATCTTTTGCATATTTGCATTGGTTTGTTCCTCCCTAAGTTGCACTTAAGGGGTGTTGTTGGTGTGAATAAGTCTTGTACCTAGTTAATTATTTACTAGGGACTTAAGGGACTTAATTCACATGTTAAGTTTACTTAGGATGTAAGAATTCTTCTAGAAGTCTTAGTTGTCCTATCTAGAATTCATAGTTGTCTTATCTATACTTTACATTATCCTAGGTAGTTATGAGTTAGTTGTCTCATGTGATAGGATTAAGATGCTTGTCATAATCTTGTCTAATCCTATCTCTCATCCTTGCCTTTATAAGAAAGCCATCTCTAGCACATTGAATTGTAGAGTATTGTATATTGTATCATATTTCAATTCTTGTTTGGTGGAATAACATCTTCCATTGTTTCTTCTCTTTATTTCTTGTGGAGGTTCTTTGGTGTTGCAGATTGAAGATCTTGGTTGCTCACTTTGACAGTCCATACCCAAATGCCTAGGGGAGAGGACCTAGTAGTTGAGGATGTTTCAATAGTTGTGAGGGTACTTGTCGTAATGTGTTCAATAATAGAACATATTCTCATATTGTTTGAATATAAAAATATCAATAAATATTTAAAGAAGTGTCAATCATAGTTTAATCTAACATGTGTCATTAATACACAAAAATGAGTACAACTACTTATCATCTCATACAAAAGTATAAACAATAGTAGTCAAAATCTAGGTGCAAATAGGACATAAGCCATTCTAATTTATTGCAAATAAAAAATACATACTAAAATATTATGCTATGGAAATAAAATATTATATATATGTCCTCACATTTATTAGTTTGAGTTTATGCAATCTTCCAAAAAATTTGTACAAACATATGATCAATGATTCTTATATTAAATGCATATTTGATAATTTAAAATACACTCAAGTGTACAACTTCCCATCCTAACCCAAATAAAAATTAAATGTTATGTACACCTTATAAAACAAATACGCACAAGTATCAATATAAAAACAACAATGTTTTAAGGCTTTAAGAATAGTTGCTTATGTGACCTATATACTACTATGTTCTACAATGAAATAATAGCATGCTTCAAAGAACAAAATAAAATTAGATAGTATGATATTGTGTTTAATCTTCCTATTTTATTCTTCATTTGTGCAAATTATTTCATTGCAAATTTTCTCAGTTGAAATGGATTTTCTCCATTATGTGTTGCTTCAATTTTTGAACATGTTTGTTTGTTTCAATTTTTTAACATGTTTGTTTGTTTCAATTTTGCACTTATAAGTGTTTTAGATCTCTATCATTGGACTTGTATTTTTGCACTTGTATTTGTATATTGATAGCCATTCTCGATGACAACAATGCTTGCAAAGTGCATTGAAAATTTCTTAACATTGCAATCTATTAGTTGGTGTCTGTTTATGAAATACCCACATAGTTTATGGATCAGTTTGAGAAACCCCACAAAATTGAGGGTTTATAAACAAGGCTAACTTCTATTAACTCCAATTTGTTTAGATCATTGTCAAATATATTGCAGATAAATCTGACCTTGACACTCAATAGCCTACTATGGATGAATTCAAGATATAGCTTCAACTACTACTTAGAGTAGAAGTAACTAAGAAAATGTCAGATATAACAAAAAGGGAGCAATCCATAGCTCAATAACCAATAATGAGACAAAATCTTATGTATATCATTTTTTTTATTTATAATGTTGCTTTTGATGGTGTTATATCAATATTATGTATTAAAATGTTGTTGATGGTGTTATATCAATATTATGTGGATATTGTGTTAGAGCATATGGCTATAGTGGTAAGATAATCATAAGCATAGTTGTAAGCTTTGGGAAATGCATTTTTAAATACCCAGTAATAACTGATAGGCCTAAACGTCAAAGAATTACTGTATGACCCAACATAATAATATGTGGCATACTGAATGTAGAGCAAGCACAAGAATTATTGTATGACCCAACACAAAGTTATGTTTATATATATAGTTCCCTTGCTTAGTTGAGTAGTAACAGTTTCCTTGACAAGGGCATAAATTTCTTATTTGAAAAGACAATTAAGGGGTTGAAGAGGCCATACAACCAAGTGTTCTACTTAACCAACAAGCACAACCATCTTATGAGTGATAACCATCAGTATTTATTTCCTTGATAGCCATCTTATGGCTAATGTTTCAATCATTTGGAAGGTAAAGAAACAGGTATTCAGGAACTCAGATAAAACTTATTTTCAGGAAACCAATTCTCTTTGGAAAGAAGAATGTGAAAAAAAAAGTAGCAGCTTATCTTTTTTAGTCTTGGATAGCCTGTATATAGGAAGGCTACTTGGGCTGATATGCATTATTTCATTCCTTTATGCTTTTTTGGATCTCTGCTTAAGAAGATTGGAAAATATTGAAGTAATGTTTTTTCTACTTATCACACTTCTGATCATTTAAATATAAAAAGGTGTGATCTTTATATAACCACACAAATTGTGGTGAATCTATCAAAGAAGAACCAAAGCTCAAACACCATATGTGAAATTAATGGACAAATGATAAATTAAATGCGTACTATGCTAGTGCTCACATAGAATAGAACAAATAATCATTCATAATCAGCTACACCAATATACACAAATCCTTATGGACAAGTAAAAGAGGGATATCATTTACAACTTAAATTATGTTATTTGTTATGTTTTATTAATTAAATAAGAAAAAAAATCAAGAAGGTGAATAAGATAATTCAAGGAAATCTTTAATGAACTTTATAACATGCTTGAATGTTAAATTACAAGAAAATATGTTATTTTTTATGTTTTATTACTTAAAATAAGAAAAAATTCAAGAAGGTGAATGAGATAATTTAAGGAAATATTTAATGAACTTTATAAAATGCTTGAAAGTTAAATTACAAGACTATATGATTTCACCGATAAACTTATTGAATATGTTTTGTATTTCAAAATTGAACAAGAAAAAATAGAAGAGATACATTTCAAATTAAAAACTGGGAACTCTTTTTATTGCAGGTCTCACAACAACATTCCCATCAAAGAATCCCTAAAACAACCCATTTGATGTGCAGTTCCAACTGACCAAACTCCACATTTTGAAGCCTCACACATCTTGTACCATATTTACATACACACACTTTATACATGAAGAACCAAAATCCACATTTTGAAGCCCCAAACACACTTCATATACCATATGTCCATCCACACACTTTATACATGAAGAACACTTATTATTTAATACCAAATATGGTGATGGATTAGCCTTTAGCATCTTCACAACACTTGCAAGATCTCCCAGATCCACTTCAACATTTCCAATTTGGTCATCTCTACTCATCCCACCCTTGTCAAATACTTCTTATATCATAACAAAAACTATAAGCACTAAGAAACTGGTTAAAAAATTTATGATATTTTTAAGACAAAATTAAAGAGCTTAAAAGGTAGTCACTTGCCAGTTTGAGTGAAAGGGGTTTAGAATGTGGTACAAAAGTGTCAAATATGTATCCCATAGTGGATTTATAGGTTGTTTATACAACTTGATTCTTCACTTTCTGCAATACAAAATAGAATTTACAAACAACAATAATGAATACAAGTTTACTGACCCATAAGTTTGTGTTGAACAAGACAACTAAGAAGGGGGGTTGAACTAGTTGTAACAAACTTTAATCTTTAAAACTTTCACCAAAAATTAAATCAATCACAAATCCTTTATTCTGCTAATATGATTAATCATTAAGTGCAAAGGAAGAAATTGAAAAACATCACATATACACAATAACACCAGATTTACGTGGAAAACCCAATAAGGGAAAAACCACAATGAGGATTAGCTCACAATATAGAGAATATCAAAACTGATTACAAAGGCTCACTACCTGAGAAGGTTCACTGCCAAAACAGGACTCACTGTCTAGATTAGGACTCACTGTCCAACAAGGGTTAACCACCCGGAGGGATCACTGCAACACAAATACAAAGAAGATAGAAGAGATTTGTTACATAGAGAAAAATAGTCTCAATGCAATAGAGATTTCCACCATGATTTTCTGAAACACTTGTAGACATGCTTGAATGATAAAGTACATCTTCAGCTCACTGCTTCTAGAAACTCAACAATTAGACTTCACACTAATCTGCACCAACTTGCATTACATCATATTTCACAAATATCTCATCCTGTATATATACCATCTTAAACTTTGAAACATATCCAAAGTCAGCCATACACCATTTTCATTTACAAATTCAAATTAGGTTGGCGCCAAAACATTCTAGGGTGGAATTAGAATGAGGGAAACCCAAGCACACACTTCCATAAGCTTCAAAAGTAGTGTTAAGCACAAGGTTGACCAAACCAGTGTAAAACACATAAATCAATTAAGCACATGCAACCTTAGCACAATCAAATCCTTCCAGATAACAAAATTATCTTCAACACAATCATATCAGCTTAACTCCAGAACCACAAGTCATAAGAATCGAACAAGAAGAAATCTGAAGCAACTACATTTCTCTTGGACCTCAACCAAATACATTGAAAAACATAGTTCACAATTAGTGAACATAACTCGCACTATACAATGATCTAGAAGCCCAAATCCTGGATATAGAAAATTCCAACAACCATGAACAATGCCTCACATCCTCATCAACATAGCAACAAATCCTAGAGCAAAATTCAGAGCAATCATTGAATACCTGCAACCTTTTCCTTTACAACTTTCTCAATATCCTCGACATATACAACCAATAACCATTATCCATGATATTAGTGACAACACCAACTAGTTGAGAACTAGTTAACCAGTTGACATCAATGACAATACTTTCATCATACTTCCTTCATACTTGCAACAATCTCCCCCTTTGTCATTGATGGGAACACATGATGTGAAAAACCATCAAAGACAACACAATAGATTAGAACGCACTTACTCATGTACTTTCTCCCCCTTAGTAGATACTCTTTTCACATGATACTCTTTCATCTTCTTTTTTTCACATTTTTCTCTCTTCTTTTTTTTCACATCTTTCTCTCCCCCTTTGACATCAATGGGAAAGGAAAAATATATTTTGCATTGATTTCCCCTTTGACATTAAAAAAAAACTACTCTTTCAATGACAATACATAACACTACCTACTCCCCCTGAGAGGTAGCCACCAAAACATCAGTCCAGAAGAAAGATAGATCCATAGATCCACAAGACTGATGCATCTCCATATGCATCTAGTTCAAGAAAGGAGGGGAAATAACCCCTAACTTCTCCTAGAGATACTCAAAAGTATCTTTAGGAAGAGCCTTCATAAATATGTCAGCCACTTGATCCTTTATAGGTACATATTGAAGTTTTACTTCATTCTCCACAACCTTCTCTCTCAAAAAGTGATACCTGATAGGTATATGCTTTATCCTTAAGTGCATCACTAGATTCTTTGAAATGTTAATTGCACTTGTATTATCACAGAAGATAGAAATAAGATCATCATACATTACTCTAATATCTTTCAATATTTGTCTCATCTACAAAAATTGTGTACAACAAGTTGCTATGACAATATACTCGGCTTCTATAGTGGATAAGGAAACTGAATCTTGCCTTTTACTCAACCAAGCCACCAATGTGCAACCAAGAAAAAATGCACCACCACTTTTACTTTTTCTATCATCTACACAACTAGCCCAATCTGCATTTGTGTAAGCACTTAGTGTAAAATCAGTATCCCCAGGATACCACAACCCATAATCTAGAGTGCCATTCAAATATCTAAATATCCTCTTAACAGTAGCAACATGTGTTTCTTTAGGGTCTTCTTGAAATCTAGCCACAAGACAAACTACATGCATGATATTCAGTCTAGTAGCAGTCAAATACAAAGAACCTCCAATCATAGATTTGTACATGCTATGATTAGCCTTAGGTGAATCATCATCTTTATTCAATTTGCAACCAGTCACCATAGGAGTGCATACCGGTTTGGAACCATCCATCCCAAACTTCTTCAACATTTCTCTTGCATACTTTGACTGTGAAATAAAGATCCCTTTCTCTGTTTGATTAATTTACAACCCAAGAAAGAAATTCATCTCTTCAAACATAGACATCTCAAATTATTTTTGTATTTCTTTAGCAAACATCTTACACATAGTTTCACTTCCTCCAAAGATAATGTCATCAACATATACAACCACTATCAAGATTTTGTCATTTTCAATCTTAAAATAAAGATTACTATCTGTTGTACCTTTATTGAAACCTTGTTGAATCAAATATCTATCTAATCTTTCATACCAAGCTCTAGGGGCTTGCTTCAATCCATATAAAGCCTTCTTCAATCTACAAACCATATCTGGTTGATCTAACAATTGGAATCCTTCTGGTTGTTCTATGTAGACCTCTTCTTCTAACTCACCATTCAAGAATGTAGACTTAACATCCATCTGATAGACCTTGAAATATTTATGAGAAGCAAATGCTAAAAACATTTGAATAGCTTCCATTCTTACCACCGGAGAAAAAGTCTCCTAAAAATCTATACCTTCTACTTGTGAGTAACCCTTACACACAAGTCTTGATTTATTTCTAATTACTTCTTCATTCTCATTCAACTTGTTTCTAAATACCCATTTTGATCCAATTATATTTTTGTCTGTTGGTCTAGGAACCAATTCCCAAGTTTGATTCTTCTCAATCTGCATAAGTTCCTCTTTCATAGCTTCCATCCAATACTCATCTTTACATGCTTCACTTACGATCTTTGGCTCAATTTCAGAAAGTAAACACAAAATTATCTCACCAATAGCAGCAACTCTGCTTCTTGTCAATACTCCTTTCATTTTGTCTCTAATGACTTGATTTTCTGAATGATTCTTCTGCACATATCTAGGTGTCTTAGGGGACACCATCAGAGCATCTTCTTCTTCTTCATTCTACTTCTCTTGTTCTTCCATGACGTCTTCAAATCTTACACAATCAGGTTCATTAGATACATATCCATCAACTTCAATTGAATTCTTCATTGCTTCATCAACCTTAATATTTGTGCTTTCTACAATTTTTCTCAGTATTTTATTGAAACATCTATAAGCTTTGCTCTTAGTAGAATATCCAAGGAAAATACCTTCATCACTTCTAGCATCAAACTTCCCTAAATTTTCTTCATCCTATTTGATATAGCATTTGCTTCCAAATACCTTGAAATACTTAACAGTAGGAATTCTTCCATACCATAGCTCATAGGGGGTCTTAGTACTGCCAGCTCTTGCTTGAACTTGATTAACACATAGACAACAGTGTGAATAGCTTCTCTCCAGTAAACTAGCTTCAATAATCATTGATCTGGCAACTTCTTGAATTGTTATGTTCTTTCTTTCAACAACTCTATTCCGTTGAGGAGTTCTAGAAGCAGATAGTTGTCTTTTTATTCCATAACTTCACAAAACATATTAAAATTATGGGAGGTGAATTCACCACCTCTTTTAGACCTTAAGCATTTTATTCTTAAATTCACTTCATTCTCTACCATAGTTTTGAATGTCTTGAATCTATCTAATGCATCAAATTTCTCTCTAAGAAAAGTAACCCATGAATACCTAGAGTAATCATCAATCAAAAGCATAATGTACCTTTCACCTTATAGACTTCTCACTCTTGTAGGACCACAAAGATCTATATGAATCAAATCCAGTAGTCTGCTAGTAGATTGTTCCTTTGATCTTAAGTTGTTTCTTGCTTACTTTCCAAACTGACAATTCCTGCAAATAGCATTAACAATATTTGTAATCCTTGGTAAATCTCTTATGGCTTGCACTGCACTGATCCTTTCCAAGTTATCAAAATTCATATGACACATTCTTTGATGCCATAACCAACTGTCATTAATCTAAGTCATAAAGCAACGCCCATCAACACCCTTAAGCTGATATATATTTCCTTCATACTTCTTTCCCGCAACAATCACTATTTTGGATCCTTTCCTAATTTCACATCTCTCATCCTCAAATACAAGATTATATCCTTTACTACACATCTATCCAACACTCAAGAGATTATGCTTTAAACCATTAACATAGTAGACATCATCAGTATTATGCTTGCAATCAAGACTTATTGAACCTATCCCACAAATTTTAGCACTAGTATCATCTCCAAACATAACTAAGCCTCCATCATTTGTTTCTAGTTTAACAAACTTACTCTTATCACCAGTCATGTGATGTGAACAACCACTGTCAACAACCCAATAGTTATTTTCTTGTTTAGCATGTAGGGAAGAGATTACAGTATCTTCTTCTTTCTCTTTCTCTAGAGGACATTCCTTTACCTGTCTTTTAGATTTAGCAGAAGTAAGTTCATCTTTTATAGCCAAGAACAAGCATTCATTGTCATAAAAATCTCCATAATCAGATTCTTCATAAAAAATACTAGCATTCTCATTCACATAATATGCTTTGTTGATCTTTTTACCTTTGTTTTCTTTGTCAAATCTTTGTTTGTTCCTCTTAGCTCTTTTCGTACATCTTGAAGCATAGTGACCTATTCCTCCACAACTAAGGCATTTAAAGGGTAACTTACCTTCATACTTGTTGGAGCCTTTCCTCATCCTTCTCACAAAGTTAGCTTCTACTTCGTCAAGGTTCTTCTCATCTAAATCTTCAGCTCTTGTAGCCTTGAAAGTAGTTTCCAATTTGGATACATTTCTCAAATTTGGTTTTCTCATCTCATAAGATGTTAGAGTTCCCAATGGCTAATCTTTAGTATAATTCTTATAATCCATATATTCTTCAATAGCAGATACCTTTTCATTGTATGCATTAGGAAGAGTTCTAAGAATCTTCTTCACAATCCTGGATTCATCTACTATAGCACAAAGTCCTCGCATTTTAGCTACCAAATTATCCACTCTTAGTACATAAGATTTAATGTTGTCGTCTTTAGAGATATGCAGGACCTCAAGTTGTGCCTCTAAATTCAGAAACTTTGCTTCTTTGACCTTTTCATCTCCTTCATGCATCTTTTCTAAAGCATCCCAAACTTCTTTAGCAATCTTCAGATTTTGAACTTTAATTAACTCAGAATGAGAAAGACTATTCTTTAGAATGAACTTCACCTTATTGTGTGCTTCATGCACCTTGATTTCATCAGTTGTACTCAAATAATTAGTCAGAGGAGTGTAAGAAACCATATAAGTTGTTTCAACATCATATCCACAATACTCCAGATATCCTTCCATTTGTATTTTCCAGATAGCATAATTTGTTCCATCGAACCTAGGACATTCAAAAGTGATTTTGCTCACCATCCTAGACCTTCCTTAAGTGGTTAAGCTTTTCTCCAAGGAACCAAGCTCTGATACCAATTGTTGAACAAGATAACTGAGAGGGGGGGTGAATCAGTTGTAACAAACTTTAATCTTTAAAACTTTCACTAGAAATTAAATCAATCACAAATCCTTTATTTTGCTAATCTGATTAATCATTAAGTGCAAAGGCAGAAACTGAAAAAAATCACTCATACACAATAACACCAAATTTACGTGGAAAACCCAATAAGTGAAAAACCACGGTGAGGATTAGCTCACAATATAGAGAATATAAAAACAAATTACAAAGGCTCACTGCCAGAGAAGGCTCACTACCAAAATAGGACTCATTGTTTGGATCAAGACTCACTGTCCAACAAGGGTTAACCACTCGAAGGGCTCACTGCCACATAGATACAAAGAATATAGAAGATATTTGTTACATAGAAAAAAACAATCTCAATGCAATAGAGATTTCCACCATGATTTGCTCAAACACTTGCAGACATGCTTGAATGATAGAGTACACCTCTAGCTCACAGCTTCTAGAAACTTAGCAATTAGACTTCGCATTGATCTACACCAAATCACATTACATACACACTGATTCGCATCTATCTCACATCTATCTTGCTCTATTTCTTTGCACACCTTTCACTAATATCTCATCCTATATACCATCTTAAACTTTGAAACATATCCAAGGTTGGCCATACACCATTTGCATTTACAAATTCAAATTAGGTCAGCACCAAAATATTCTAGGGTGGACTTAGAATGAGGGCGACCCAAGCACATGCTTAAACATGCTTCCATAAGCTTCGAAAGTAGTGTTAAACACAAGGTCAGACAAACTGGTTTAAAACACATAAATCAATTAAGCACACACAACCTTAGCATGATCCAATCCTTCTAGATAACAAAATTATCTTCAACACGATCATATCAGCTTAACTCCAAAACCACAAGTCATAAGACTCGAACAAGAAGAAATCTGGAGCAACTACATTTTTTCTTGGACCTCAGCCAGATACACTTAAAAAGATAGTTCACAACTGGTGAACATAACTCGCACTGTACAATAATCCAGAAGCCCAAATCCTAGATATAACAACTTCCAACAACCATGAA
This sequence comes from Sequoia sempervirens, assembly GCA_007258455.2. Lineage (NCBI taxonomy): Eukaryota > Viridiplantae > Streptophyta > Pinopsida > Cupressales > Cupressaceae > Sequoia > Sequoia sempervirens. Next base: position 126,254 of record VDFB02113039.1, read on the forward strand.
CAATGCCTCAAATCCTCATCAACATAGTAGCAAATCCCGGAGCAAAACCCAAAGCAATCACTGAACACTTGCAACCTTTTCCTTTACAATTTTCTCAATATCCTCGACATATACAACCAATAACCATTATCCATGATATCAATGACAACAACAACTAGTTGAGAACCGGTTAACCAGTTGACATCAATGAAAACACTTTCATCATACTTCCTTCATACTTGCAACAGTTTGAAGCTTAGTTAGTGAAAAAGCTTATCTACACAACCAACTCAATCCCATCAGCACCTGATAAAAATTATGGCCAAGTTCAACGAAAACTAAGAATCACTGGTTCACATATCACAAACAATCAAATTGATGCCTTTTGTAATATGAAGCTTCGAAATAGCCGCAACATCCATCATTTTCTATAACAGTAATGGTGCAATATAGAGATCTAATTTCTATTCATGAAATTTGATACAAATATATCTAATCCTCGAAAAAATTTGATTTGTGAAAATATGGGTAGAACTAATACAAATAGTGAACAATATACTCCATAATTGATGAAGATCAGTCTCTACTCCTACACATTAGCTTGAAGAAAACACATACTCTGCCTTGCACATTAACTCCAACAAAATACTTTGTTTTGTGATTCTTGTGCAGGCTTAAAATGGTAAGAAAGATAAGATACGTAATGTAAAAGTGGAGAAATCATGTTTAGGAATACCAAACAAAATACATGGCATTGTTGACTTTATTCATATTCTAAACATTTATAAAATCAAATACACAGGAAAGTAGTTCTTAGATTGGCTAAAATAAGAAAACAACACCACTCAACCTCATCAAGCCAAAATAAAGGGGCTAAAGCACACATTTTTCATGCGTCAAAATCTCGCCATGTGAAGCAAATGTTGAACCAGTTAAATCTACACAAGGGTCTCCAAGTTATGTTTCCTTGTTAGGGTCTACACAAGTTATAGTTTTGCAATGCAAGGAAACAATCTTTTGAAAGGACATTCTTACAAGAATAGAATTGAAAGAAAGAAAACAATGGTGATTAAAGTTATCCAAATCTTAAAAATAGAAAACTCGAAATTGTAGAAATAGAAAACCTTATAAAATCATCTTATATTATTAACAAAAATAATAATAGATACATTACAAATTTACCCACATCACTGAGAAAGCTTGTGCCTCTATAATTTATGAAAGCAATAAACAATTTAAATAAAGGAAAATGCACATTGGCATTTACAAAAATAGTGTCAAACTGCTCATAGCCTCGATAAAGTGAAAAAAAGACTTGACTTGCTTGAAAATACAAACCTCTATTTTTTATGTGTTTCAAAAGACACATTTTCCTTGGGGAGCTATGAAGTACAAATCCAACCCATTCAAAATGCCAAGGCCAGTGATGACTACAAGAAGAAAACCCAATGAAAAACAATCAATAAAAACAATGAGGGCGACCACAAGAAGATAAAAAAAACCTTGCATTCATTGAATTTATCTCGCCCTCCATGAATTGAAGTAGACATGGTGACATTGTTCATGGTGGACATGTGGTGGAGTTGCAATGGAGGAAGCACGACAAATATTTCATGAAAATATGGCGGTTTGAGACACTAACTTTAAAAGATGAATTTTTGAACTCCATTGCATAAAATTTTATTGAAAAAGGAAAGTATCATGTAGCTTAATAGAAAAAACTCATCTTACAAATTTGCACAACAAGCACAACCTACAAACTGGATTCTAATTTTGCTCAAAAAGAAAAAAATCAAAATAGTGAATATTAAACTACAAACTAGAATCTAATTTTGTGGAAAATGAGCACATTGGTGAGAAGAAGTACCTGCAGTGTATCCATATCGCAAAACAGATGCTCTCCATTTGGGAGCTTTCCGCATCATTCCTAGCCTTCCCATGTAAGACCACATCGATACCCAAAGAGCTTTTGGTGTGTGTTTTTAACACTTAAAGCAAAGTATCCTTTTTCTAGCTGTATAGAAAGTGTATCTGGCTACCCATGAACAACATTATGGTCTCAGGAAACTCGTACCCTAAAAGACATATACTTATTTCCAACGAATTCAAATTACGCAAATCTTCAAACGACGGAGGGGCGAAAACCAGTATTGCCTTGCAAATGCCCTAGAGGCTCTACCTATGCTCTTTCTAGTGGCTATACAAAAATTTCAATCTTTTAGTGAAGCTTTCTACGTTTATTTCATACCCGCCGCCAGAGGATTTTGAGGCTTTTGAGCCCCCATTTGCAGATTCTACCATTTCTACACAACTTCAAACCCTGATGCACAATACTATATGAATCTAGGGTTTGCAAATTTAAAAGAAAGTATTTAGAAAACCATATAAACCTAGGATTTGAAAGAATTAAAATAAAGAACACAAAAAATATGATTTAATTGAAGAAATTACCAATTAACGGTGGGCTAATTCCAGTCCTATAAGGGTTTGCATTTTTTCTTCTTTTTCAAAGATCTCTAAGTAAAAATGAGTACAACTGCTCAGCGAGATGTTTTAAACCTTTTAAATGGAAATATTAAATGCGAGTAAATATCGTTTTCAGGCGTGAAGCAAGGAATGTATCAAGCAGATGGGAACTTTTTTCAAGTGCTGGCATTTGCAAGTTGTGAGCAGAATGTACACAAACATTAAATGGTAGAAGGCAACGTGCAGTGTTGGTTGCAGAGCGAGATGATTGAGGCAGGTGTAGGCGATGATTACATATAGCAGTGTCATTAAAAATGATTAAAAAGTCACAAAAAATGATCAACTGTCAAAATATTTTCAATCGTCTTACACACCTTGTTGAAAGAGGTGAATCGTTGATTTATAAAATTAGCTTGCTCTCTTTCAAATTGGATACACCTTCGACATAGAAAAGGTGGGTGAGAGCATTTTCGTAATTTTCTTCTTTGATCACGATTCATTTTAGTTAGTTTGTTTTCAATGTAATGATTATTATATAAATAGTATGTTCTAATATAAAAGTTGGTATATAACTTAAATTTGATACGATTATATTTTCACACATCCTTAATTGATTGCTTTATCTATATATTATTTTAAGTTAATTTTTTTTTTCATAGAATTAACATAATTTAGTTTTGTAAACAAAAAATGACTCTAAAACTTTAAATTCAAATTTTAACTTAGGCCCAAGTCAACCCTTACAATCGATTGTTACTTGTCAATTTTAGTGCTAATTTCTATTAAGAAAGGTGTCTCAACCTTGCATCCTAATGTTAAGAAAAATATGTAATTTTATAGCTATAAGCACAAAAGAAAAAATAATAGGCTATAGAAGTTAACTTTGACCCTTAAAAATGTCCAAATGGGCCTTAACTGAAGCAAGTTGGTTACAACGACATGGGCTCTCCAAGACCTTCATTTTTTTTTAAAAGGATTTAATCAACTTCTTAGATCAAAAGTTACGACCTCTGAAAGTTAGTCATCCCACATCATAAATGTAAGAACATGCATGACACATAAAAAAGTTGTAAGAGGGAGTTACAATTGAATGAAGATAATGAAGCCAAAATGGAGAGCTTGAGTTTGTTAGTGAATTATGACAAACCTTATGACAAGTGTAAGGAATATGTTATTTTTGTTAGGAAAATCATACAAGATTATCAATACATTTCCTACATAACCCCATGAGATAAAAGCATGCATGCAAGTATACAAAATGACCATAAGAAAATATCAAAGACATATCACAAAATAACACAAGACATACCCTGGGAAAACCATCATAGAGAGATAAACTCAACCTCCAAAAGCATCCACACTCAATGTATTATTCAATATGAAATATTGCAATGCACTTCCAAAGTCTCTATGAACACTTCTAAAACATCAAGCCTCTCCAATGCATCTTCCATGTGTCTAAGCATGAACACACACATCTCATGGCATGCTTCACATATGCACTCTTCAAAAGAAAACTCAATACAATGAAAACCAAACCAAAACCACCAAAAGTCAACCTCAACCACTATGCTTGCTTTTATAAACTTGACCTCACACAAATACAACCAAGTAGTAAGGTAAAACCATGTGACTCAAAACCACAAGTTCACAAAACCATTGACCCTACATTTACTTTTTGGTACTAAGTTTTCCAACATTAAATGTTTCTCCAATGTGTAACCCACACATGAAATATCTAACCCAATGTTACATACAACTCTATAAGTGGACCCAAAAAAATATTTAATGTGGTTAAACACATTGCCTAGGATACACCACAAACTAATATTTATTTTACATAATTAAATTAATCAATGTTATGCAAGGTGTCCACAATGTCTAATCCTAACACTTTCCCACTTATTGTATACATTGCATAAGGGTCAATCAATGAAATACACCATCATAGTTATACATGAAACCGCATGAATATCCAATATGCTCTCATGCTCCATCAAGATACATGCAACAACATCAAAGACTTCCACCATCTCAAGAAATAAATCATGTCATCCTCAACATGTCACTTATAGAAGAAGAGAAACAATCCAAGGTGAAAATGCACCAATGCAAAGAACAAAATCATCAAATTCAAGTGATAACAAAGGATCCAAGCTATTAAATTAAGAAAACAAACAAGATTGAAAATAACCACAAAAAATGCTAATACATAAAATCATCCATACCTCAAAGGTATACAACATCAGTAGAATGCATATCAACAACATCATATACAACCCATGAATTGTAATCAGAGGCTCCATATGTTAAACCTATCAATGAAGAACATACACATCCAGGAACTCCCATTGCATGGGAATGCCAAATTTGAAAATGATCAAGGCATACTAAGTCTACCAATAGCATCATATAGAAGGTGTAACCAAAATCATGTAGTACCAAGAAACATCCATAGCATGTACTCCTACACACACCTCTAAATGTTCAACTATGCCAAGTATGATCTCCTTCACAACCTCGAATGAAAAGCATCAACAACACCCAACTGTTAAATCTCCAAGATCAAACAAAATATATGTATCATGTAAACACCATGGATGTAAGCCTCTCTAACCAAGGAAGATCAAACTCAAATCCATTCCCATATTAGGAAATCAACCCAATGGCATCTCCTAAACTCCTCATCAAGGAATGGAATCACAAATGAACTCATATACACAAGGAGATAAACATGCAAAGCATTTCTCAAATGAACCCTCTAGAACTAACTATGCATGGTTCAAGATCCATATACATTAGAAGAAAAAGCATAAAACATAGTGCATCTAAAAATAAGAATGGGTAAACACCTCTTAGATGATTCTTTGTTGAGTAGACCAAGAGTGGAGAATGGGAATGCTACTCTAGGATAACCAAGTCATCATGACTCACTCTAAGAACAATCTCCTCTATAGGTCCATTGTGAACTTATGTCCAAATCCAAGTAAAGGGTCCTCAAACATTCCTATTGAAACCTCCAAAGAGTAATCACCTCAAAAAATATCTCTAATCATAGGAGAAATCCAATATCACCCATGTGTCTAAGTATCCATGAGCACCTACAACCAATCAATCCATACTAAGCTCCAAATACAACACCACACTATCATGAAGCTCCCAAGTAGATGACCAATGTACTCAATACAAAGAAAACCAACAAGACTATTGTCAAAGCTCCAACTATGGAATCATGAACTCAATCATGACATTATGATCTCACATATCCTCAAAAGAAGATCATATGCTCTAGAATGAACATGTCATGCTTCCAAGAGCACCTATATCATGCCAAAACTCTAATGCACAATCAATAGTTTTCCATGACACAACACCAAAACAACCTATCAAATGAGGATCACCTATCAAATTCAAAAAGTCATAAACCTAACATCTCAACCAAAGACTCCAAGATTCCTCTATGGCTAACCAAGATGTCAACATATCCAATCACATGAAAATAACCATCTCCTGTTAATAAAACTCAAGATATCAATGAACTCTCACTACAACAAACAAGATCCAAGAGCTCCTCCATGACACCAACAACCACTACAGAAGATCATCCATCACTAGGTGATTAATCTCAAGATTCAATGAGATAAGCAAGAAAATAACCTGTAGATCTCAAGACTTAAACACCAAATCACTTGTAGATCCAATTTTCCAAGAAAATCTACAACCAAGTACCATAGTCAAGGAACCAAACCAACATCTAGGAAATAATAACAACCTCCTAAAACTGAACCACACCACCACCAAACAATCACATAGATGATCATGCCATGTCAATGCATAAATGTACTACATATCCATGACACCATAATTGTCACCAATGTTGCACTTGTAACCAACTCTCACCATACCAAGACTCCAAGTATCTCATGCATGTCAATCCATGTCCTCAAACCAAAAGATAACTTGATTACCTATTACCATCAAAGTACAAACTTCGAAAACACTTGTAAACCAATATCAAGAAGCACCAAATCTGATAATTAGTTGTGTAAGAGCTGAAGATTAGCTCTATACCTAAGACCACCTACAAAAATAATGAAAAGCTTCTACAAGGGAGTATGCAAGAATATGATTTTTCTTGATATTAAGACCTATCAAAATGATACAAGTTGTACCATCATGTAAAGCTCATGAAAACACACATTTCATCAAGTTTCCACCTCTTAACTCATATGAATTCTCACGTAATCACACCCCAAATCTCAAGCACCTACAAGTGATCAAACAAGTACTAAAATCTCTCTTCTCATCCAAGTGGAAAACCATCAAAATCATTGTGTAGTACACTACAAATTCTCTCCAACACCTATTTAAAATAAAAAAATTGATTTCATATGCAAAATTTATGACCAAAATAATGTTCCAAAACAACATTTGACTTCATGACACTAAAATTTGAAAAAATAGTAAAATAAGAAAACCAAACCTATACCATTGCATATTTCTTGGAGATATCTTTCCATCAACTATAAGAAGTCAAAAATCTAACACTATGGGTGAAAGTTATGCTTATTTGAAAAAATAGTTATATTATGGCTATAAAAGGCTCTATTGACAATCGTATGGTTGACGTCATGTTTACATCAGTGGCAGTGATGCGGTGGAAAAAAGATGGGTGGTAGTGGCTCTATGGTGGTGCACTAGCAAACTTCTAGTGAAAATTTTGAAAGTCATTAAAAAACATTTCAATTTATTTTAGCCCGCAAGGGTTGCAGTAGGGGCTCCCATATGGTTGGGGACTTGAATGTTGGGGTTGATCTTTTCATTGTGGAAACTATTAGTTGGGTTTTCAATCACCAATGGCTAACAATCCATACCAACATGTCAATTGGCGCAGGCTCTGCGCAAGGGCATACAAGGTCTATGAACCCCGTACCCCTTACATTTTTTTTTATTTTAATAAAAAAATTGCAAGTGCAATTTTTTTTGTTTTTTTATTTTAATAATTTTTGTAAGTGTAGGTTTAATAAAAACAATTCAACATTTACAACTATACATCCATACGATCAAATACGGGGCTTAATTTTTTTTGTATTTTTCATAGTAGCTGAAATTGGTCAAATTTTATATCAATCTTCATCTCTCGAGCCTCCTAGATCCAATGGTGAGGCTTTTTTGTCCCAAGAGGTCATCTGTGAAACTTCCCCTACAAAACCTTCACAATTAACACCCAAAAAAACCCTTTTCCAACTCAAATTCAAAACCCCAAATCTATAAACATTGACCACAAATTTGTAACCCCAAAACCCTAGATCTGCAAAATAACAAACTATAAAATGTGTCTCATACCTTGAAATATATAAAATCTTTCTTGCATTATGATATCTTCAACTTCGTATCAAATCTACTCAAGCAAGGGTTGTGCCAAAATAAAGATCTCTAAAATCCCATAACCACAAACATGGCTTGGATACCAAATGTTAGAAAATTCATAAAGGATGATCAGTCCATTTCCCACGTATCCCCATAAGAGAAAAGAATGCATGCAAGTATAAAAAATAATAATATGTAAAGTGTAGACATATAAATCTGTCCATACCCAATCACACTTGAATTTACCCCATTCTATCTTTTAATTAAATAAATAATATATATTTATTTATTTAATCCATCCTTATCTCTTCTCTAATTAAATTGAATTTATTTAATTAAATATAATCTTAGCCCCCAAACCTTCCAACTAAATAAATTAATTAATACCTACTTAATTAATTTATTTAGGCTAATTAACCTCATTACCATTTTCTTATTATTTAATTCCATCTCACCATCAATTTGTGTCCATTCAATCTTAGCCCTTGAATCCATCTACATGGATCAAGATATGAACTTGTCAACATGTGACAAGTGTCCTAACCTACCTATCCTACCCCTCTCTCACACATGTGTGAGCATGTCTCTCACATGTGTGATGCCACCCTACCTCTTACACATGTCATAAACATGCCACTTTCCCAAGCCACGCTACCTCTTACACATGTCATATATACATGTCTCTTTCATGTTCTTTCCAATGTGTGCCCACACATGTGTGAGCATACCTTACTCTTACACCCATTTCCTCTTGTGACACTTGTCACAAGGCTAAGCCTATTGGAACACAACAATCTACTGAGCTAGGGGGGGTGAATCAGTAGATCTTAAACTTTTAATCCTTAAGACCCTTAAGCAAATAATTTTCTAAAATACTTAATATGCAGATTAGAACATAAACTAATATAACAATCACATGCACATGAAATAACAACACATAACACCAAATGTAAGTGGAAAACCATGAATGGGAAAAACAACGATGAGAAATGTTGCTAGGATCTATTGTCCTAATCCAGTCCCACAAGCAATGAAGTTCAATTACAATTTTAAGGGCTCCAACCCTAAGGAAGCACCAACTCCCTGTTTTAGAAGCTACAACATCAAGGATGCTTCAACACCCTACTTTGAGCTCCAACTCAGAAAAAAATGAGGAAACCACCTCTATAGATTTATAAATTCAAGTATGCATAAACTGGTTCTACAACAACTATAATGCATCAATTCAATACATAATTTTTTTTCTCTCTATTCACTCTCACACACAACTGTAAATAGATTCAAATGTATATTCCAAATTTTGACAAACTAATACAGTAACATACTTTACTCATTGACTATTGTCTTTCTTCACACATACCAACTAGTTCATATCTCTGAATTACTATTATATAACAAATTCTATCTTTTTCAAGAAGTAACACAAATCATACTGTAACCCTAATTGAAATTCAATGAATCATTTCATTTTTAGTGAGTTGTTTCTAGGGTTTTCTATGGATTTTGAATACTTGTTTGTATAGATTTCTCTATTGGGTTATGTGGAAATTATCTTGGGTGGATGCATATTTCCTTTCAAAGATTTCTTTGAATTTGCACCATGATTGTAAGAAAATGACCATAAATAGGTTGTCCCATGAATCTAGCAAATAACATAGAAGTGTGATGTTTTGTTCATTGTCATTTATTTTAACTCTAATGAAATTCAATTGGATAATGACAATGTTGAATCTACTTAGGTGTTTAGAAATAGAGTCACTATCACACATCTTTAATGAATGCAATTTCTAATGTAGAATAAGTTTTTTCACCATGGCTTTGGTCTAATAGATTTTCTAACTTTGACCACAAGGCACTTGAGATAGCTTCTTCTAAAATTTTCAAGAGAATCAAATCTACCAAATAGAGCTAAATGAAGCTCCTCACTTTTTTGTCCAACGCACCCCAATTTGCTTGTTGTATGGTTACAAGTTTTCTTCTACTAACAAGACTCCACAGATCTCGATCTATAGACAATTCCTCTATTTTGAGCTTCCATAGCTCAAATTTTGTGTTGCAATTTTCCATATATGCAAACCTTTCACTGGAACCAAGATTAATTTGAATAAAAAAACCTTGTAAACCCTAACAATGATCAAGCTCTAATACTAAATGCAAGAAATCTAGATAAAACTTTGACAATTAATATAAGAGTAGAGATGTGCAATGATAAAACATGTACAATTTTAAACATATAAATAATGAACACATAAACATAACAAAGCATAATATGCTCTAGGAAAACCCTTTTGAGAAAAATATTTCCTTCAAATCTTAAACCAATTGTATTAACAACAACACAAAGAGGATTATAGTACAAATCTAGGCTCAAGCCTTCATAAGTGATTAGAGAGACACATAATTTTGGAGATATTTTGGCAACATAATGATACATGTAAAATAAAACTATGAAATCTCCATCTCTAGCACTTAATAAATAGGAGAAACAATACATGAAACCAACAAATAGTATTTAGGAAATCTTGAGCTAAAACCACCCAAAATGTTGCACCTAAATCCCTATTCAAAACTTAAATCCTAAATCCCAAATCTCAAGATGAGTCCATAGGCTACAATTGTTAGGGTTAGGTGTTGTCCACCTTGCATAATATTGATTAATTTAATTATGTAAAATAAATATTTTTTGTGGTGCATCCTAAGTGATGCATTTAGCCACAATAAATATTTATTTGGGTCCACTTATAAAGTTGTATGTAACATTGGGTTAGATATTTCATGTGTGGGTTACACATTGGAAAAATATTTAATGTTGGGAAACATAATACGAAAAAGTAAATGTGGTGTCAATGGTTCTATAAAATCATGGTTTTGTGTCACATGATTTTACCTTACCACTTGGTTGTATTTGTCTGATCTTGAGTCCATAAAATAAATCACATGTTTAGTGGTTGAGGTTGGTTGTTGGTGGTTTTGGCTTGGATGTCATTGTAAAATTGAGCCTTCTTTTGAATATTGCATATGTGAAACACGGCATCCAGGACATGTAGATTCATGCTTAGACACATGGAGGATGCATTAGGGGTAAGTGCAAGAAGTTGAGTCCACTTCTAGTGGAAGTGTCATTTTTCAGTTTTAAAATAGGTAGTAATTCATTTTGTAGAATAAGTACCCATTTTAAAGTGGGCACTCATTCCAAAAGGTTTGAAAATCACAATCCAAGTTTCTCATTTAAATTTAGGCTTAGAAAAGGCATGGTAACCCAACCCTTAGCCTTAGACCTACAAGTACAAGGTCATGACAATATCGAGATAAAAAACTGACTATGTCAATATGGTTGACGAGATTTTTTTCAGAATTATTTTATGAAATTAAAACCTATTTTAGATGAGATTGTGTAGATTCTAAATATGCTTTTTTTTCCAATTGGATTATTTTTTATTTTTCAATTAATTTATGATGAAACAGGTCCATAAACTTGAATTATCAGGGTTTTTTAGTATTTTAATAATTTTTTATTAAAATAATTTTTTTATTTTTTGTTTTTAAGAAAGCGTAACTCAGACAATTCTTTTCAATTTGAAAATAAAAATAAAAAAATGATAAGTTTAGGTTATCTTATGATGACGTACATGATTTTTCAAAACACCAAATATGGCTAGTAAAAAAATAACAAAAAAAATATTCAATAAGAAATTACAAAAAAATATGGAAAGCATGCTTAAGTGAGTTAAAAATATTTTCCCAAAAGGATTTAGAAAAGTATGATTATTTAGGTCAAAATATGGATGACGTACACGTGCATGGTATAGTAAAAAAAAAAGTGATTTTTAAACAATGGGTTTTAGAAACACCTATTGAAAATCAATTTGTATCATCTGGGTATTAAAATAAATTACACACTTGGAAACTAGACTCCGAGTACTAAATTTTATGATTAGTCTTTTTTTTAAGATTTCATCTCTAAGTGCTTCAAATTTTAAGGTCAAATGTGACAAATTCTGAAAAATCAGGGAAAACACTTCCACTTTTTGGCTAAAAAGTGGACTCAACTTCTTTCCAGCACCCTTAGAGATGCTTGATGTTTCAAAAGTGTTCATGTAGACTCTGCAAGTGTATTTTAATGTTTCATTGTTCAATAATACATTGAGTGTGGATGATTTTAAAGGTTGGGTTTTTCCCTCTTTGAGGGATTTCCCAACGTATATCTTGCCTTGTCTTGTGATATGTCTATGATCTTTATGAAGATGATGCAATGGATAGAGGACAAAAATATGAATATGAATGCAATTAATGAACAATTACCTTGCCTTTTACCTTTCTCACCTCATGGATTGAGTTGAACTAGATTCATCCATGTCTACTTGATGTGTTGCTCGATGATATTGTAGTTGGATGGAATGTGGTTGTTTATACTAGCAACATGATGTTGGGATTGAGAATTGATAGAGTAAAATAGCAGCATAAGGATGTGATGAAGGTAGATGTTCAAAATGAGAGTAAATTCCTCACATTATAGTTTTTTGATGGGGGAAATCAATGGCCAAGATGCATTAACTAAATGGAGGGTCCAGATTGAATGAGATGATGAAGGCTTTGTTGGAAAAATGTTGTCATTGATGTCAAAAATTTTGTATGAGAAATATTTTGCATGAATTCAAAGGTGGATCTGTGAAAAAATACAAAGTTGCAAGAAGTTGCTTCAATATTGCAAAATGGCATACATTATTGTTCCAAGCTTCTACCATCAACAAGTGGTTACCAATGATAATATTTTCTGTGGCGTAATCAACATTTATTCCTTCATCTAAGTGATATCAATATTTTGGCGAGACTACGGAACTTGTCCCCTCAATTTGGCAACAACAAGAGTTGTATGTAAACGATAATGTGGATTGCATCAGGCTGACAATTTTTTTTTGGAGTGACAGTATTTTCACTCCCTTTGATATGGCAATGGGCGAAGTCAATGACAATGCTTGTAGCCTGGAGATTACTCCACATTGAATGTATGATGACCACTAATGTGTCTAGTGGACCCTACATGGCGATGGTTGTGCAATCAAGGTGGGATTGAGCGTTGGAGGATAGTGATGTTTGGTGACGTCAAAAGGTGTATACACAGTAGTAGCCCGACTATCCATTGAGAAAATAGTGGGGCCCAATCAAGACCTGCAGGGAAGCGGGGATTGGTGGAAAGGTGATGTGGATAGATGGCTTAAATGACAGGTGAATGACATGGAAAATAATTACTTGTTGATTTTGCATTGTTGTTGCAAATCAACGAAGACTATCGCTGAGATCCTATTCATCGTAGAAACATCTTTGGAGTCGATGTGTAGTTTAGTGATGTGCGATGTGGTATGGTCATCACATCTATATCTTCACATCGTTGAAATGGAAGATGAAGGCTTATCAAAGTAGCGATAAAGTGATGGTTGCTACATCGCTTAAATGAATGTGCATTCACTAAATTTACAACAATATAGCGATAAGATAAAAACTAAATGAGTAAACGAAAAACATTGATTGATGATGTGCATACGGAAGGCAAATAGAATGACGATACATGGCAATCAATCATTCATTGATTTTGCATCCTTGTTGCAAATCAACATTCAGTCAATCGATGTCTTTGACGATGGTGATTCAATGTAAAATGATACAGCTAGAGCATGAACTCTTGGCATAGGAAGACACAAGTGTTAGCATGAATTCTTATGTAAAAAACACAACTATGAATGCATTTGATCCAATGGAGAAGTAATGACACATATTCTTACATCAATGAACAAGGGATGAGATTGATCCAAGGAAGAGGATGATCAAATATAATCACTTGCATAGATTATCAGGTAGATATCTAGCAAGGATTTTGTTGGCTATTGGATGAAGATGATGGTTCTAAGGCAAAGAAGAACACACAGTTCGAATTGGAATCCACTGCACAGAAAAATGTTGAAACAACATAGAAAAACCTAGAAACAACCCGCCAAAAATGAAATGATTCATTGAATTTCAATTAGGGTTACAATATGATTTGTGTTACTTATTGAAAAATATATAATTTGTTATATAATAGGAATTTAGAGATATGAATTGTTTGGTTCGTGTGAAGAAAGACAACAATCAGTGAGTGAAGTGTGTTACTGTATCAGTTTGTCAAAATTTGGAATATACATTTGAAGTTGTTTACAGTTGTGTGTCAGAGTGAACAGAGAGAGAAAAAAATTATGTACTGAATTGATGCATTATAGGTTTTGTAGAACCAGTTTATGCATACTTGAATTTGTGAAACTGTAGAAGTGGTTTCCTTATTTTGTGCTGAGTTGGAGCTCAGAGCAGGGTGTTGAAGCATCCTTGAAGTTGTAGCTTAACACCCTTGAAGTTGTATCTTCTAAAATAGGGAGTTGGGGTTGGAGCCCTTAAAATTGTAATTGAACTTCATTGCTTATGAGGTTGGATTAGGACAGTAGATCCTAGCAAGATTTCTCACCATGGTTTTTCCCATTTAGGGTTTTCCACATACATCTAGTGTTATGTGTTGTTATTTCATGTGCATGTGTGATTGTTATATTGGTTTATGTTTTGATCTGCACATTAATTATTTTAGAAAACTATCTGCTTGAGGGTCTTAAGGATTAAAAGTTTTAAGATCTATTGATTCACCCCCCCTCTTAGTAGATTGTTGTGTTCCAATAATTGGTATTAGAGCCCTAAGTTCCCTAGGAGAAGCTTAATCATCTCGGGTAGATCTTGGATAAATGAACACAATGGCAAGTCAGGAAAGTTCATGCAAGCCACCTAGGTTCGATGGAACAAATTATGCTAAGTGGAGCTCATTGATGAAAGGATACTTAGGTTCGCTTGGACATGATGTTTGGATGTCAGTCAAGAACAAATACACTATCCTCTAAGTGGAGCTCATTGATGAAAGGATACTTAGGTTCGCTTGGACATGATGTTTGGATGTCAGTCAAGAACAAATACACTATCCCTGCTACTCCTCCTACTGATGTTGTAGGAAAGAAGGATTATGAGAATAATGAGAAAGCTTGGTTTGCCATTATGAACAATTTGTCTTATTTTGTGCATAGCAAGGTTATGCATTATGAAATTGCTTACGATGTTGGGGAAAAATTAAATAAGATCTATGAAGGGGACATCAAGGTAAAATTGGAAAATCTACAAATGTTGAGAGAAAAATTTGAAGGCTTGAAGATGACTGAAGAGGAGAAAATTGCAGACTATCTTCTGAGAGTTGATGATATAGTGAACGCTATTAGAGGATATGGCATAGAAGTAAAAGAAGATGTGCTGAAATTTCTAAGGTATATGACAACTAAATATGATTCCAATATTTCTTCTATTGAAGAAGGAAGGGAAGTTGATAAACACACTCTTGATGAGTTACATGGCATATTTATAGTATATGAGATGAGAATGCTAGATGTCGAGCCTTCTAGGAGAGAAGCTGCTTTTAAGGTTGCTAAGAAAGAAAAGGATGAAGCTGATAATAAAGACAAGGCTACTGTCATTGCATCAAATCATGAGGAAATTGATGAGGAAGAAGTAAATTTCATAAGAAGACTAAGGAGAGGATCCAAAAAATATAAAGGTAAGCTTCTCTTCAAGTGAAGGATAGGTCATTTTGATTCTAAGTGTCCATATGATAAAGAGGACAACTCCAAGAAAGAAGAAGATAACAAAAAGAAGAAATCATTTTATCCTAAAAGGAAGAATTTTGGAAAGAAAAAGAAGAGCCTGTACATTCATGAAGAAAGTGACGCATTTGATGCTAGTGATAGCTTAGATGATGATCAAGATCGTGCTCTTGTAATGAGAGAAGTTGGAAAATAATTCCTCTTCATGGCCAAAGACACTAAGGATCAGAAGGATGCATAAGTTAAGGACTCACATGAAGAAGAAGAAGAAGCGGTTATTGATCTTGAGGGAGAATTTATTAGTGCTCTTGAAGATCTTGATGAGTTAAGAGATAAATATGATAATCTTAAGAGGGGAAACAAGAAATTGAAAAATAATTCTCAAAAGGAGATTGAAAAATTAACTCAATAACTTTAGGAATCCAATCAGTTGGTGGTAAGTTTGAAACTTCAGGTTGAAGAAGCTAAAAGAGGTGAAGAAGTAATGAAGTCCAAGCTAGAATTTGAAGTGGATAGATGCTTGAAGCTTGAGGCAGAAATAGTTTCCTTAAGAAAAGAGTTGGAGAAAGCTAATGAGTAGATCAATAAGGGTCTAAAACTAAAAGGTGGTTCAGACATTCTAGATGAATTGCTAAGTACGCAAAAGCCAGCTAATAAGGAGAAATCGGGCTTAAGTCAGGAAAAAGGGAAGAGCTCATTTGTTGATGCCTCCACAAAACTCTATGAAAGATTTAGAGCAGAAGAAAAATCAGTCCTTAGTAGTGAAAAATATGACAAAGGGGAAGCCTCTAAAGATGAAAATAAATTTGATAAAGAGAAGAAATTGGTTGAAGACAAAAAGGACAACTAGACAGTCCCTGATCAACAAACGAAGAAGCATAACACAAAAAGAACAAACAATGATGGATTCACAAGAGTACACTATCTAAAGAGGAATAAATAAAGAAGATCTCCTCATCCAGTTGAAGGAAATTCCATCACCAGGTACTCATCATACTTCAATGGGTATTGCTATACTTGTAACAATTTTGGTCATAGGGCTAGAGAATGTATAGTTATTCCAAGGAAGAATACAAATTTTGCAACAAATAATCTATTTTCCCCCTTGTTTGACCTGAATATACTCTATTATAATTGCAACAACTTTGGTCATGTAGCTAGAAATTGTAGAGAAAAATTTATAAGACCAAATGCTCAGTCTGAGAAGAAGAAAAATACATCTTCCAAAGTTGAAAAGGAAGCTGAGGTTTCTAAGAAAAAGGACGAGAAAGTTTAGAAGAAAACTAAGATGACGTGGAAGGAGAAAGAGAAAAATTCCACCCAGTCTATGATTTCCCAAACAACACTCCATGCAACTGAACAAGATTTGTGGGTAATTGATAGTGGCTGCTCCAAGCATATGACTGGAGATAAAAGTAAATTCATTGAACTCAAAATGAGAAAAGCAGGATCAGTAAGCTTAGGTGATAATACTATTGTCAAGATCCATGGTAAGGGAATTTTGAGCATAGATGGGAAGAATAAGACTAAAGACGTGCTCTATGTTGAAGGTCTGAAACATATTAATGATATCAAGTTTCCACAATCCATAATGTTTCTCAACAAGTTTTCTGGATTTGATTGTGTGAGAATTTTTACAACGTTTCGGATCACACTCTGTGATCCATCATTGGGATGAAGCAAAGAGCTCTAGGAGAAAGAATGAAAGGATGCAGACCAAGCACTACTTAAAAAGAAAAGAGAAGGGGGAGGAGAGAGAAGGAATCATGAGGACCAAGGCAGACTAGACAAAAGAGAAAAATGAATAAATTAAAAACAAAAGGAAGAAATAAGAAAATAAAATAAAAATTATACACTAAATACAAAGAATACATTAGAAACAAAAAAAGAACATAATATATAAAGAAATTAGAAAAAAAATACAAAAATAAAAATTTCCAAAATAATAAAATAGACAATAAATATAGAATCTTCTTAGTGTCAGCTAGATGTGTGAAAATGGGTACAAGGTTGCATTTAACTCTGAAGGCTGCAAGATAAGGAAAAATGGCAAGATGATTGCTCAAGGAATAAGAACATATAGTAATCTCTACAATCTATGTGATGTAAAGGGTCAAACATGTCTAATCATCCAAGCATATGAGAGTTGGTTGTGGCATAGGAGACTAGGGCATGTAAACTTTGACAATTTGCTAAAGATAAGCTCAAAAGAACTGGTCAAAAATATGCCTAAGATAGCAACGTCTAGAAATAAAATTTGCCAAGGATGCCAACAAGGAAAGCAAACTAAGTTTAAGTTTCCTACAAAGGATTATTCAACTACAAAACCCTTGGAGATAGTTCATACTGATTTGTGTGGTCCCATGAGGACAAAGGGGTTGCAAGGTGAGAGATATTTTATGTTGCTAATTGATGACTATACTAGAATGACATGGATCACATTTCTAAAGGAGAAGGTAGAAGCGTTCGAGAAGTTTACATTTTTTAGAAAGCTGGTAGAGAAGAAGACTGGAAAAAAAATTAAGTGTCTCAGGTTAGACAAAGGTGGAGAATTTACATCAAGTGAATTCAAATAACATTGTGAAGATCATGGAATTAAGCGACAATATTCAACACCTAAAACTCCACAACAAAATGGAGTGGTAGAAAGAAGAAACATGATTGTGAAAGAAATGGGTAGAGCTATGTCAAATGAGGAAAATTTGGGTGATAGATTTTGGAAGGAAGTAGTTCAAATGGTTGTGTACATTCATAACAGAGCCCTGCTAAGAGAAAATAGTGGCAGAACTCCTTGTGAGTTGTGGTTTCACAGGCCTACATCTGTCAAACATTTCAAGGTGTTTGGTAGAAAATTCTATATCAAGAGAGAAGATGAAGATTTAGGAAGCTTTGATTCAAGATGTCATGAAGAAATATTCTTAGGTTACTCAACTTAGAGAAAATATTACAAGTGTTACAACAAGAGACTGCACAAAGTAGTAGAAAGCATAAATGTTAAGGTTGATGAAAATACAAATCAAGATAATTAATAGAAATAACCTTGAGATTGAATCAAATGATGATGATGTAGGTGTAGCAGTTGAAGAAGAAGAACAAGAAGAGAAGAATGAAAAAGTGGTTGAATGAGCCCCTACAAAATATGTGTAAAAGGATCATCTTACAGACCAAATAATTTATGACAAGAATGAAGGTGTGCAGACCGGGAGGAGACTTGCCAAGGATAAGGAGCAAGTAAATTTTTCTCTCTTATCTCAAATTGAACCAAAAAGCTTTATTGAACTAGTAAGCATGAGAGTTGGATAAAAGCAATGGAAGAGTAACTCAATTAGATTGAGAAGAACAAAACTTGGGAATTGGTTCCTAGACCATCAAACAAGAATGTAATTGGCACCAAATGGGTATTCATAAATAAGCTGAATGAAGATGGAGCTGTGGTTAGAAACAAAGCAAGGTTAATGTGCAAAGGATATGCACAAGTAGAAGGGATTGATTTTGAAGAAACATTTTCCCTTGTTGCAAGACTAGAAGTGATATGAATGTTTCTTGCATTCACAGTCTACAAGGAATTCAAAGTATATCAAATGGATGTTAAATATGCATTCTTGAATGGAAACCTAGAAGAGGAAGTATATATTGAGTAGCTAGAAGGTTTTTAGTTGTCAAAGGGTGATGGTTATGTTTGCAGATTGAGAAAAGCGTTGTATGGTCTAAAGCAAGCCCCGAGGGTATGGTATTCAAGGTTGAATTAGTGCTTGCAACAAGGATTTAAGAAGTATTGTGCTAATAGCAATTTATATCTTAAATCTGAAGGTGAGCATATGATCATTGTTGTAGTATATGTGGATGATATCATATTTGGTGGTAGCAATGATGTAATGTGCAGAATATTTGCTACACACATGCAAGACAAGTTTGAAATGTCCATGCTATGTGAACTCAAATTTTTTCTTGGTTTGCAAATTGCACAAACTGATAAAGGTATATTTATATCACAAACCAAGTATGCAAAAGAAATGCTTAAGAAGTTTCACATGGAGGATAGTAGACCAGTTTGTACTCCCATGATTACTGGTTGCAAGTTAAGAAAATCAGATGAATCACTTGATGCAAATTAGATGATGTATAGATCAATGATTAGAAGTCTACTATATCTAACCGCATCAAGGTCTGATATAATGCAAGCAAACTGCATGGTTGCAAGGTTTCAGGTTGCACCAAAGGAATCTCATGTCAAGGCTATGAAAAGAATTTTCAAGTATATCAAGAGTATTGTTGACTATGGATTGTGGTACCCCAAAAGCAATAATTTCACCTTGTAAGAGAGGGGGACCACCGCATGCAAGACCCTAGGTCACGGAGGGTCAAGATGCGAGAGGTTGCCCTAACTTATCTCAACCAAATGCGATGTTTGAAAATGAGGATGAGGATGATGAGGACTATGAAGTCCTACAACCACTCTGCAATCCTGAGTTTTGAGGAGGGTTAGGCGAGCTGGTCTTTAGGTTCGACTTTGTGCCTCAGGGAGCTCTCTGCCCGAAGACAAAAGCATAGTCTTTAGACGATAGGATGGCGCACTGGAATCTCTAAAGTGCGCTAGCGTCCGTACGGCTAGACAACAATAGAGAAAAGGTCAAACCTGCTAAAATGACTAACATCCTAGCTGACTAACTAAAGGGCCAAAATGATATGACCAGATAAATTAAATATTCTCTAATGTTATAAAGAAAATATGCAAGAGTGACGAAAATAAGGAGAATCTCACCAAGGAACTCATTCACCAACTGGTTCTCCAAAAGCACGTCCACCTGCACACAAAAAGAGGAAAAATGTTGGGTGGCTGTATAGGGGCCTGCCTCAATCAGACCCTCATTTAGGTGTTTCCACCTCCATGGATAGCCAAAGAAACGAGATAAAGAAATAGTATAGTAAAGAGCAAATAAGCAATACAAAACAATGTTATGCTACTCAACCAAGTGATAAAGGAGAGGAGAGGGAAACTTACCACCTCCACCAAGAGCACTCAAGGTTGCTTGGGGGAGAAATGAGTGTACTCGAGCCTCTACTACAATGATGTGGTCCCAAACGTGCTCTACCGAAGTGATGGAGTGTTGCTTTGCTGCAATGGAATGCATGAATGCTTGGAGTGAGTGAAAGTGAGTGCTTGAAAGTGAATGTGAGAGTGCAAGAATGGAAGCTTGATGTGGTGAAGAGTTGGAATGCAGGTTGGAAGAATGAATTTGAAGGAAGGATGGAGAAAAATGGCCATATTCGGGTCGTTCGGCCGAAGAGGGTGTTACAACTTCACCTCCAATGAGAAGAGTAACGCCTCTGCAAGTTCAGCCGTAGGAATTTTCCAGGGACGTAAGCGTGCCGTGCAAGTGTCCCCGATAGAAACTCCTCCACTAACACTCAAAATAGGTGCCAAGTGGGATGCAATGCGCTCAGAACCATGAAGTTGAAGAAGAAAATTTCCTTATAGGTTCTCGGTCCTGTAAGGAAGGTGTCCCCCAAAAAATCTAGCATGGAGGAGACCTAAAGGAAGCACCCTATAGGCTCTCAGTCCCATAGGGAAGGCATTCTCCATGAACTCAAGCATGAAGAATACCAAAAGAACTGCCTTATAGGCTCTTAGTCCCATAGGGGAGGTATTCTCCACGAACTCAAGCATGAAGAACACCTAAAGAAGCACCCCACAGGCTCTCAGTCCTATAGGGGAGCCACCCCTAGGATCTCTCACATGGAGGAAGCTCAAAGGAAAGCATCCTACAAGTTCTCTATCTTGCAGGGAGGTATCCTCCAAGATCTCTCACATGGAGGAAACTTGAGAAAGCGGACTTTGCAAAGTCAGGAAGTGGCCACGTGGGTGAGTAAATAGACAATCACATGGATTGTTGACAATTTTGAAAACTTTCGAAGGGGGTCCTTTCGGTACCCGTCGTGAATAGGGGGTCCACTCAAGGGACACACAGTCCAAAAGTAAATATTATTCTTCCTGAATCAATCCTTCATCAAGGAATCCTTTTGAAAGATGTTCACTTCATCAAGGAATTTGAAAGGAAGAATATGCCCCGATGCGCGGGGAAGGTCTTCAAGTCCTTTCTTTGTGAATCCATGATGAAGGAAACATGTTTCGTTGGGGTTCCAACTTGAGAATGCAATTTCAAAGGGTTGCACGGATTTTTGATAAAAGATCTATTGTCAATGAATACATTTTTTGAAAAATTGAAATGTTAAAGATAAGGCGTTGTCACACATGAAAGGGACAGCTCAAGCAAAGAAGAGAGAAAGATAAAGAGAAAGCAAAAGAGAAAAGAAAAATACAAACAAAGGGCACAGGAGGATCTGGTTTAGCGGGGTCAGATCTGTCTGAGCTCATATAATAATAGGTAACCGCAATGCAAGGCAAAAGATCATCAATCCCCAACCAGATTAGGAAGAATGCATGAAAAACAAAGTAAAAATAAAAAATTGGGTTAACATGGAAGGGGAGCCTAAATGCCCCCAACACTTTTTCATCGTCCCCAATTTATCGAAAGTCAAGCACAAACATGAAAGAATGATGATACAAATAGAAGAAGGTTTATGACACAAAAACCACGTCTGTATCCAAGCACCAACAAGGGTGACGAGGGCCATCTAGGCACACATAGCATGAGCACGGGGGAACACATCACAAAACACACACACACAAGATCAAGAAAGGGGGCCTCCTCCTAACATTGATTAGCCAAGAGGTCATCCGCTTCCCAATCTAAATCCTCATAAGGGGAAGGAGGACGAGCCTGCAATGGCAAGATGTTAAGAGGACGAGCGTCTGGCCCTCCTACAACAAGGGCCAAGGAAGAGGGCCCCTCAAGGTCCTGTCCACCGAGCTCTTGTGGAGTCAAAGTCAGCGATTTCGTGAAGATTGTAGACAAGGTCAAAACCTTGTCCACAAAGTTAAACATGCACCCAACAAGAGCGCTATGTATTACTTCAACGGATGGGATGGGTGGCATCCGAGGTTCACCGCTAATCTCGTCGAGTGACTCGGGAGTAGTGACAAACTCAGGGGAAGTCGGGACTGGTTCCATCACTAGGACAAAACAAGTCAACATAGGACCACCTTGTGAAGAAGGTGGGCTCCTCTTACGTCCTTCGTTGCTAGAAGGACTACCCTCTACCTCTTTCTGTGTTGGAGGAGATGAACTCCTAATAGACGAAACTAGGGGTGCAGAGGAAGAGGAAGAAAGAACCACAATGGACACAATCGAGGTATTAATCATGTCCACGGGTTTCAGGAAAAGGCTGGATATCCAGAACAAAAATCAGCAAAGGCGACTCCACCGACGAAGTGATGAACACTTGTACCCGTTTAGGGTTAGGCACATTCATGCTCGCAACGAAAGCTGAGAGTGACACAGGACTAGCCTAAAGAGAAGTAGAAGGAAGGGAGGAAGAAGACACTACAGGAGGTCCTGAAGTAGGGGCAAGCGTTTCTTCCTCCTTTATTTGTGAGGTGGCCTGCTCAGCCAAGAGAGCCTTTCATCGGTGCTTGTATTCACATGCAAGGCAGTTTCTATGGCTCTTGGAGTTAGAGGCCGAAGGCTGTGAGGGAGCAGAGGGTTACTGCTCAACCATAAGAATGTCCACCATGGTCATTTCCGGTGGAGGGACTGGTTCCTGCATGGGAGCAGAAGGAACATGCTGAGGAGTGACAGGAGGAGTCAACTTGAGAGCCTTGGCAACGGGCCTATTTTCATTCATTGCCTTGGGATTAGGAGCGGTAGGAGGCCATGGATCGAATTCTCTATGAGAACCTTTCTTTTTGCCATATAGATAATACCACGATCCGGGGTGTTCATTAGGGAGGTCTGCGATCCTAATCTTGGGCTTACGCCAAGGAGGGATTATCAGACTGAGTGGGTAACCACTAGGCCAACTCATCCAATACTCTTCCCAAGAAGGGGGAGAGGACGGGGCAGACCGGGAGGAGGTAGCCTTCTCTTTACCTTTACGAGAAGGAGAGTGAGCCGGTGTGGACTTCTCCTTCCCTTTGGGGGAAGGGAGAGTAGTCAATGCGAGCTTCTTCTTCTCTTCTCGGGAAGAGGAGGTGACCAATTGTTTTATCATGGAGAGGATCAAGTTTGGCTCCCCTTTTCCCCCAGTTTTATACTTCACATAGTTCTTGTAAAGTAGGTTTGTTCTTGGAGGGAGTGGACCGACTGGAGAGGGCCATAAGTGATCCAATGAGTATCTAGCACAGGATACCAAGGGCGGATATCTGGTGTCATGTACTACATGCACAACACCTTCGTGGGATAACTTTAAACACTTGTGGATAACATAGGCTATCCCATTCATGGAAGTTAGCCAAGAAATGCCTAGCTTCACTCTGAACAGATCTGATTCTGGGATAACATCGAAAGTTGTGTCAACAAATCTAGGTCCAACCATAATGAACAAGGTTATTGAGCCATAGGGTTTGAGACTCATACCATCATGTGTATGAATGGTAGATTTTGTTTCTTCATATTTTTCCCTTTGCAATGAATTTATTACTAATGTTTCTTTAGTAATAACATTCACACAACTTGCAGGGTCAATCAAGACTGCTGTCACAATGTTACCATTGACACGAGTGGGAATGTAGAGAGGCAAAAGTTTGTTGTTTAAGGGTAAATCTTGTGATGTGAATGTAATGTTCGGCAAAACCGGGTGTAGGTGGAACAGTGGAAGTTACTGTGATGATATTAACATAGGCCTCAAGTTGAGTGACATAATCAGTGGGATCAATAATCATGTTAGCAGAATGTGACGGAAACGGGTCCGTGTATATCTGCAGTTCACTATTAGCTTTCGCCACTGATTTTTTATTGTTCTATTTATTCCCATCGAGATGAATGGTACCGTCCTTGATGCGGTCCTCTATCTCATGACACAACCACATACAACGTTCAGTATCATGTCCATTAACACGATGGTACTGGCAATAAGTGCTCCCATCATACAAATTAGGGTAAGGTTTCTTAATAGGCTTAGGGGCCGATAAAGTTATGATCTTATCCTTCAACAAATTTTGTAAGATGAAAGTATAAGATTTTGACAACTTCATGAACTTTCAGTTGTGTTTGAGGCCATTGCCATCAACATCGGTTACTACATTCACAACGGATTTTCCTTTCCAAGAGATTGATACGATGGACTTTCCCTCAGAATGGGAGCGCGAGGAGGAACCCCTGAACTGAACAACCATTTGTTGGTACTTTCGTAAAGCTGCACACAAATGTGCGAAAGAAGGGTATTTCATCAAGGAAAACTTATCTTGGAAAGGTCTTTGTAAGTTGCCTATGAACACTTTTTGCACGTCAGAATTGGGTAGCTAATATGAGATTTGTGAAAGGAGCGCTTGGTAGCGCACTATGAAATTAGTAATCTTTTCATTATCACCTTGTTTACATCGAACGAGATCTAAAAAGGTCATCTTCGACCCGATGTTTTCTTGGAACTATCTTAGGAATTGATTAACAAGTTGGTCGAATGAGAAAATAAAATTTTTAGTCAAGGAATAGTACCATTCAAGTGTTGTGTCCTTGAGAGATCGAGGAAAAAATTAGGCCATCAACGCATCATGATGGAAGAAGTTGGTACACAGGGCATTAAAGGCAAACACGTGTGTTTGTGGATCTCCCTTACCACCGTTCTTCTCAAATTTAGGGATCTCCATTCCTTGAGGGAAGGGAGTGTTTAAGATTGCAACCGACAATGGACTATGTCAGAAGAAAGGCTGGAATATAGGTTGGGAAGAGGCCTGGGAAAGGCTCACTAAATGGCTTTGCATCTTACCCATATTCTAAAGCAGAGTGTTTAAAATGGGGTCTTTAGAAGATAGAGGGCCGGAGGAACCTCCTCCAGAACCACCGCCAAGCTCACCTCCAGAACCACCACCGGTATGACTTCTGCTAGAGCCACCACTAGAGCCATCGCCGCTAGTAGGGCCTCTGCCATAACCACCACCATGACCTCTACCAGAGCCACTTCTGCTAGCACCACCTCCGCTGTCGAATCCACCGCCACTACCAAAGCCTTCACCACTCAACCTACCAAATCCTCCACCGCTAAAGGTGACAGAAGGGATGAAACTAAAGCTCAAAGGGAGTTTATTCACTTTGACAGTTTTGAGTTGCTCAGGGGCAGAAGGGATACTGATAGAAGGCACCGCGTTGGCCATGTAAATGGAAGTGGGAGGCATCAATACCCCTAACTATCCCTCACGCTCTTCGAAAGTGACTCCTTGTGCAAAACTAGGGTTGCTCGAAGGAGTACACACTTTGGCAAGACCGAGGAGACTACTTAGAAGCTCTATGCCCATTCGATCTTTACCCATCATGTTTTTCAATTCACTAACAACCCAAGTGGCTCTAGTCATCTTCAGATTTCTTTCTAAGTGGTTTTCTAAGTCGCCCAATCCTTTAGCAAGGGCGAAAATGTATTCTGCAGGGCTCTGAATGGCCTCATGCTCATCCACTGATGATGGCATAGGAGACGCAGGAGGAGTGGGAATGTGATCATTTTTGTCAGTGAATCCCATCTCATTCCTCGATAACTACTCCTGCGCAGCCAAACTAACGACAAGACCAGAGAAAAGACCTGTAGAGAGACCAAGTGAGACCTTCATCCTTTCCATCAGAAGGTGTCGTACACTTCTCCTAATGATATACCCAGAAGTTGTGGATTGGGTTGTGATGCTCATAAAACTTAACAATGCTCAAGAGCACAACAATCACGAAGTAGCCATGAGAAGTTTCAACACCAACAGATGAATAGACATTGGTTCATGTCAGGTTCATGAAAAATGTAAGAGAGGGGGACCACCACGTGCAAGACCCCAAGTCACAAAGGGTCAAGATGCGAGAGGCTGCCCTAACTTACCTCAACCAAATGCGTTGTTTAGGGTATGAGCATGAGAATGATGAGGACTATGAAGTCCTACAACCACTCTGAAATCCCAAGTTTTGAGGAGGGCTAGGCGAGCCAGTTTTCAGGTTTGATTCTATGCCTTAGTGAGCTCTCTGCCCGAAGACAAAAGCACAGTCTTTAGATGACAGCGCGGTGCACTGGCATCGCTAAAGTGCGCTAGCGTCCGTATGGCTAGACAACAAAAAAGACAAGGTCAAACCCGCTAAAATTACTAATGATCCAACTAACTAACTAAAGGGCCAAAATGATATGACCAAATAAACTAAATATTCTCTAATGTTATAAAGCAAATATGCAAGAGTGACGAAAATAAGGAGAATCTCACCAAGGAACGCGTTCACTAGCTAGTTCTACGAAAGCACATCCATCTACACATAGAAAGAGGAAAAATGTTGGGTGGTTGTATAGGGGCATGCCTCAGTCAGACCCTCATTTAGGTATTTCTACCTCCATAGATAGCCAAAGAAATGAGATAAAGAAATAGTATAGTAAAGAGAAAGTAAGCACTACAAAACAGTGTTATGCTACTCAACCAAGTGATAGAGGAGAGGAGAGGGAAGCTTACCACCTCCACCAAGAGCACTCAAAGCTGCTTGGGGGAGAAATGAGAGTACTCGAGCCTTTTCTGCAATGGTGTGGTCCCAAATGTGCTCTATCGAAGTGATGGAGTGTTGCTTTGCTGCAATGGAATGCTTGAATGCTTGAAGTGAGTGAAAGTGAGTGCTTGAAAGTCTATGTGAGAGTGCAAGAATGGAAGCTTGATGTGGTGAAGAGTTGGAATGCAAGTTGGAAGAATGAATTTGAAGGAATGATGGAGAAAAACGGCCATATTCAGGTCAGTCATCCAAAGGGGGTGTTACAACTTCACCTCCAATGAGAAGAGTAACGCCTCTACAGGTTCAACCATAGGAATTTTCCAGGGATGTAAGTGCGCCGCGCAGATGTCTGCACACCGTGCGGGCGTCCTTGATAGAAACACCTCCACAAACACTCTAAACAGGTGCCAAGTGGGATGCAAGCAATGGGCTTAGGTGGAATTAAGCCTCTGAACTTGGTTTTCTAAGGTGGGTAAAGGAAAAAAGGGGAATTTGCATAAGGGGTACAAATTTTCTCCTATGCACACCTTAATAGCATATACAAATGCCAATTGGGTAGGAAGTGTGGATGATAGAAAGAGTACTAGTGGTGGTGCTTTCTTCTTAGGAAAATTTTTGGTTTCTTGGATGATTAAAAAGCAAGTGTCTGTCACTCTTTCTATAGCAGAAGCAGAAAATGTTGCAGTAGCTACATGTTGTACTCATATTTTATGGATGAACGAGACACTAAAGGACATCAAAATGGACTACAAAGGATCTGTCTCTATTCTTTGTGATAATTCAAGTGATATCAACATCTCAAATAATCCGGTGATGCACTCGAGGACCAAGCATATATCAATCAAGTATCACTTCATTAGAGAGAAGGTTTCAGACAAGGAAGTCAGCATGGAGTATGTTCCTACAAAGGAGCAAGTGGTTGATATATTTACAAAGCCTCTTCCCACAGAGTAGTTTGAATACTTGAGGCAAAAGCTGGGAGTAGTCTCTCCCACATCCTATCACTAAATTTTAGTGATAGAGCATACATGCTGGGGGAGCTTCATTGATTATTTCTTTAACCTTGGTCAAGGACAATGTGATCAAGTTAGGTAAATCTTGTTTTACAAATTTCTAATGACTTCATGGTTGCGGAGTGTAAAATACCCTCTTTCTCTTTGTATTGTTTGTCAAAGGGGGAGCATATACCAAGGGTGAATGTGCCCTTTTCCATTGATGTCAAAGGGGGAGAGAGTTGTGCAAATGCTCAAAGATGGAGTATGGGAGTATAGAACAGATGCTTAGATGTTGATCTAGAAAATGATTTCACAGTTGTTATCACAATTGACAATATGGATAAGCATTAGGTTGGTTGAACAATAGGTTTTTCCATCAATGAAAAAGAGAGATTGTTGGAAAAATAAAAAGTGTCATATGAGCAATATTTTGCATGAAGTCAAAGGTGGATCTGTGATAAAATACAAAGTTGCAAGAAGTTGCTTCAATATTGAAAAATGTCATGCATTATTGTTCCAAGCTTCTACCATCAACAAGTGGTTGCTAATGATAATATTTCCTATGTCGCATAATCAACATTTACTCCATCAAAGTGATATCAATATTTTGGTGAGACCAGTGAATTTGTCCCCTCGATTTGGTAACATCAAGAGTTGCATGTTAAAAAATAATGCGGTTTGCATTGGGCTAACATAAGTGTTTCAGGGTGGTAGTATTTTCACTCCCTTCGATATGGTGATGGGTGAAGTCAACGATAGTGTTTGTAGGTTAGAGATTACTCCACGTCGACTGTATGATCATTGACATGTTTGGTGGACCCTACATGGTGATGGTTGTGCAATCAAGGTGGGACCGAGTGTTGGTGGATAGTGACATTTGGTGATGTCAAAAGGTGTATACGCAACAGTAGCCCACCTACACACTGAGAATCCAGTGGGGCCCGGTCAAGACTCGTGGGGAAGCGGGGATTGGTGGAAAGGTGATGTGGATATATGGCTTGGATGAAAGGTGAATGACATATGGCTAATGATTACTTGTTGATATTGCATCATTGTTGCAAATCAATGAAGACTATCACTAAGATCCCATTCAACGCATAAATGTCTTTGGAGTCTGTGTGTAGTTTAGCGATGTGTGATGGGGTATGGTCATCACATCTATATCTTCACATCGCTGAAATGGAAGATGAAGGCTTATTGAAGTAGCGATAAAGAAATGGTCACTACATCACTAAAATGAATGTGCATTCACAAAATTTATAGCGATATGGCAATAAGATAAAAACTGACTAAGTAAATGAAAAATTGTTGATTGATGATGTGCATACAAAAGGCAAATAGAGTGATGATACATGGCAATTGATCATTCATTGATTTTGCATCCTTGTTGAAAATCAATGTTTGGTCAATCGATGTCTTTGATGATGGAGATTCAATGTAAAACAACATAGCTAGGGCATGAACTCTTGGAATGGGAAGACACAGGTGTGAGCACGAGTTATTATGTAAATAAACACAACTATGAATGTGTTCGATCCAATGGAGAAGTAATGGCACAAATTCTTACATCAAAAAACAAGGGATGAGATTGATCCAAGGAAGAGGATGATCTAATATAATCACTTGGACAAATTATCAGGTAGATATCTAGCAAGGATTTTGTTGGCTATTGGATGAAGATGACGATTCTAAGGCAAAGAAGAACACACAGTTCGAATTGGAATCCATTGCACAAGAAAATGATAAAATGGCATATGCAAAAGAATAGACAACATACCATCAAAGATGACATAAAATATACCTTGGGAAAACCCTCAAGAGGGAAAAACCCATCCTCCAAAGCATCCATAACTCATGCACTATTCAACAATAAACATTACAATACATATTCAAAGCTCTCCATGAACACCTTTGAAATATCAAGCCCTCTATAATCACCCCATGTGAACAAGCATGCAACCACACATCCCATGCCATGCTTCAACCCTCACAAATGCTAACAAGACATTCTCTCAACCCCTTAGCCAAATATCCAAGGCAACTATCCAACCTTAGACAACTACCCATGTGTTTTCTTTTATAGAAACAAGCTCACACAAAACCACCAAGTGGTATTACATAAAACCATGTGAATAATACCATGAGCTTACAAAACCATTAACCCCTCATTTAATATTGGTAGTAAGTTTTTCCAATATTAAATATTATTCCCATGTGCAAGCCCACATTAAATATTTAATACAATGTTACATGCAACACATAAAGTGCCCCCAAGAATGCTAGACCCATGTGATGCAATTGTCCCTAGATTCCCTAGGTGCATCACATAATAAATAAATAAATATTACATTATAACATTATACAATGTGGAAAACACAGATTTTCCTAACATTCTCCCACTTGTTGTAAACATTGAATAAGGGTAAACAAGTAAACTCAAACATGAATAAGGGAACAATCCCTCTAGCCACATATATCATCAAGGAATCAAAGTGCTCCATGTCCTCCATCAAGATACCTAGAACAAGAATCAAGGTGACCACCATCTCAAACATGAATGCTCCCATCCTCCATCATGCCAACACACAAAGATAAGAAACCATCCAAAGAGATGCCACACTATCTGTCACAAAGAAGCATTAGTCTTGCTTCCAACTAATATCCCAATACACAAACACTCAATCCAAAGGTAACAAGTATGTGTCAATAGCTATCAAGATATAATAACCATAGTTGAAAATAACACCCACAACAAATGCTAACACATCAAACTATTCATACTTCAAATTTATACAAATCATAACAAGTGAACCTCTCGCCATCAAGATATACAACCCATAACATGCAATCACAAGCTCCAAGTTCCAAACTTGTCAATAAAGAACATACACAACTAGGAACTCCCACTACATAGGTAATGCCAAATCTAAAAATGATCAAGGCATCTAAAGGTCCACCAATAGCAACACATAGAAGTGTAACCAACATCATATAGTACCAAGGAAAATCCACAAAGATATGTAAACCATGCAAACTAATACACTACAATCCAACTCTTACCACGAGTCCCCATAGCTCTCCCAAGTTCTTCACACCCAAAAAAGGAAAGAGATAAAGAAACCTCGATTTCATCATCAAAGAACAATGAACAAAACATGAACAAAAATATATCTATCACCATAGCACCACACAAGATCTCAAATCTAATGTCATGTGAATACAAACATTCATAAAGTAGAACAAAACCAAAGAGAGAACATGCAAATACAAAACTATAGCATGTCCTTCTACACACACCTCTAAATGCTAAGTTTTGATAAGAATGATCTCCTCCATAAAACCCGAAAGAGAATAGCATTACCCACATCTAACCATAACCAATATGTATGCATCTCAAACCAAAGGAAGATCAAACCAAATCTATTTTGTTGGAAACATGAACATGATGGTGCATGGATGGTGTATGGTGTTGTCATTGATGGAAACCCATTGTAGAAATACAAAAAAATTGGTTCAAAGAAGACCAAATGGTGTGGATAATTGGCTAAGTCTTAGAGTGTGATTTCAGTGTTATAGTGAACAAATTTTATGGTCTGCATTGCTTCGTTATGCAATATCTTGTCATGTGGTTTTGAGGTGTTGATGATGTGTATTGAAGGTTTTCAGATCCAAAGTTTCAAGGTTGTATGTCTTCCGTAGTTGAAGATAATGTTGATAGAGTATCAAGCTTTGTAATGGTAGTGTTACTATAACATGCTCAACTGAATTTTCCTCAATAAAGTAAGAATTGACATTATGAATATAACATTTATGGCATAAATCCCATAGCTATTTCTATTTAGCAATTTCATGTCCATAAATATGAAATAGAAAAGAAAATAAAATTGTATATATATTCATTTCCAAACGTCAATAGTCAATTTACAAGTTGACTTGGCAATCAATCACCTCAATAGTCAATACATCATTTTACATCAATTTTATCGTTTACATCAATTTCGTCAAATACATCTATTACATCAATGATACAAGTACAATAATAGGATTCCAATATGATTCCTTTTTGACAATTCGCCTCCACTGGTGGATGAGAACATGGTTGAGGTGCTTTTCCACCCAACCACGAAGTGATGCTTCCTTAGAATTCTTCAGTCCATCGAAGAATACCCAACCATGCATGGAACACTTAGCAAGAGATATAGTTTGCAAGGTGGAATTTGTGTGTGCCTAACTACATGCATTTCTATATACTGTTAGAATATGCAAGTTTTATGTTAAGTAATTAATAAAATAATAGAGAGAGGATAAATATTAAACAGTCTTGTTCCGTAATAATAAATAAATTGACTGCAAAGCTTGGCCAAGCTCATGTTGCATAAAATGCAGCTTAGGATAGATTTGGAAAAGCAAATCTACACTCTCTGATACCATTCCCGAAAGAAAAGTTCATCATATTAAGGGGTATCCCACCCTTATACCATCTATTAGCATGAAATTCTAGAGTGCTACAGTCTATCCCAGTACTCATGTATCATTACATTCCATCAATCAATCAAGTAAACCATAAATATTCTGGTATAACCATTCATCTTATTCATCATATATCTAGTTTTCCTAAGTTCTATATCGCAACTAAACACTGTTCCACTTATACAATTCTGTTCTTGCAAATGAAAAGTAAAATAGTCACACTCAAATGAGTAATAAAATATGATATAAGAAGGTATACTACATGTATGTCCATGTGCATAAATGATGCATTTATGCAGGTACACATATATGCCTGAAAGTAATCACAATTGGAAATATGTGTATACATTCTTAAGTTTTAAAACAAGTATTCCAATCTGTACGAAAACTACTCTCTATTCATAATGAACATTAATCTGAATAGATAACCAGATTGTTCATGCAATAAAGATGGTTTTTAATTTAAAATGAGAGAAAGAAAAAGTACACATGTTCATCATTTTTCCACTAGTTTCAAATTTTCTTCAGATTTTCAAAAGGTCAAGCCTCTAATTTAACCTAATCAAGCATAGAGTTGATGTGCTATATTTTCTAACATTTTTGGTTTCTGATAATTGTTTATTTCTATTCTAGATCATAACATCAATATACCATTCAGTTTGTTCCACTTTCATCTCAATTAATGAAATAGAATAAGAATTGAAAGATATTACACAAAATTTATAAGCCATTATTTTCACACATCCTGGTTCAATTAACCAGAAAACTTGGGGTTGATACACATGGTATCAAATGGAAAATATGCAACATAAATTCCCATTCTAAGATTCCTTTATGGCTGTCGATCCTCATTCCTGAGGGGATTCTTAACCTGTGAAACAAAAATGCATAAGCCACTGACAACTGAGATGGCTTGACATAAGAGATTCGGGGTGTGTATGCATATATATATCCATTCGCACACACACACACACACATATATATATGCATTATGCACACCTTATTGATAAAGGGAAGTTCATATGAAATGTTGCGAGGGTTCAATATCCCTTGGCCTGTTAAGGCCATAATGTATAGGCAGTGACATATTACCTTGCATGCACCATCTTGTAGAGAAATCCTTTTGTAAATATACAAGCATTATAAATCCACATATTACTGCATGTATCAGGGTCATTCGACCTTGATACCATGATGGGACAACACATAATTGATACCCATTTAACAATACTTACACATTAACATATTTTCAGCCTGAGTGGCTTCAACTCACCATCGAAACAAAGATAAATACATTGGTTCTTGATGATTTTTTAAGAGCGATAAGCATCGCTCATTGGTAACTCTAATATTGGCGACGTTGTCACCCAAGGATAAATACATAAGGGCAGAATGATAGAAATCATTCAAAGCCAATCCTTGGCTTCAAATGGTTTCTGCCATTCAGCCTCCACCACATTTGACATGGATTCTTGATCAAAATTCATGGTTTGCATAACTACAATGAATATTACCTCATATGATGAATTCTAACTCAATAAACACAAAATGAAATAATGGCAGTTTTGATAATCTGTGGGCTAAGCCCATCTACCAGCCTCGCATCGATCATGCATAGCATGTCGATCATGACACACAGTGAGGGGTCGTTTGGGTTATCACCCTCATATTCTAGGGTTTCTTAACTTAGCACAACAAATGATAATATGATAAACAAAACCACGATTATAGTGGTAAAGAACAAACAAGAATAACATTATGGAGTTCAATATCCATTGATCACACAAGAGGAAAATACTTGACTCAAGATAGAAACAACAAAATGGTAATTGATTTACCTCAGTAAACTGCTCAATGTCACCTTGGCTTCTCAGTCGATTAGAAACAACCTTCTACTTTTTCCCCCAAAAAATACTGATGATTTATTTGCTTGATTTTTTCCTCTATTTGAATTTCGCTCACCACCTTCTCCATTCATTGTTTGGGCTATTTTTGGGGTGTGTTTAACATGCCAACCTCTCTTAGCTGCCCACTTCCCTTCATTACCTCTACATGCTTTGGTAGGAAATCAACCTCTTCAATGTGAAGGAATAGTTTTTTACTATTGCTTTTATTATTCTTCTCATACATTCAAACATATTCAAATAGAGGAATTTTTATCAATGAAAATCCTTAATGCACATTTATTTAGGTGTAAATATATATATACGTATATGTATATATATATATATGTATGGTTATAGATGCATCTATATATATATTTATATATACATTTATTATATATTTATATAAGGCACCACATTGTTATTGTTTTCCTTTTCAAGAACTTATGTTCTTGTCAAAACTTGATTAACATATTTGTTCTTTCCATGTTAATTGTATGAAATCAGTCGAATTTCATTTAGTTTTGAAATGAATGTAGTAAAACAAGCTACAAGATGAATAAGTTTGTCTTTTTAACCAAATCACAATTTTCATTCAAGCAAGAATGTTATCCATCAAATGTAAATCAAATACACATGTCATGTCCTACTGTGGTGTGTGAGATTTTCTTACTGTCTGTCATTCAGCTAAGCATTCCTACCTCAACCAAGTTCTTGTTCTTCAACCCGTTCTTGCACTTGCCAACTTTAACAGTAATCTTTAACCGATAATCATTGTAAAATAATTCTTTTAAATCATAAAATTTGTAAAATAAATCATTTTCTATATATTGCATTTTCCAAATTCATAAACAATAACTGATATATATATATATATATATATATATATATTTATTTATTTATCCATTTTTCAAATTAACATTATCATATGCAAGTAGGAAAAATTGAGATGTGACAGTTACTGGTACAAAGTGCATATTGGAATGCATCACATTCCATCATGGATGAATATTATGTTATGTAGTTTTGTGGAAGTGTTTACATATATCAGAAGTATGTGTGCTCCAAGTGGAAAGTGTTTTGGTGGTCTACGTGTTGATTTGTGAATGAACAGTTGGTTCATTCAGTTATTGCTTCACTAGTTTTGTTATGTGGTGCCGACCTAAGGATTTTGGCATCGTGTGGAGTTGAAGTAAGGAGCAGATTTATGGGAGTGATGATAGGTCATGTTGATTTATTTTAGATGTATACACATTTTGGTTCTCTCCACAAGGCGTGTGTGTTAAATTTTTAAGCCGTCAGGTTATGTGGAACACAGTTCATGTAATTAGGCTGACCTAATTGATGTTTTGGTTGGTTGTGGTATATATACAAGGTTGATTCATTGTGAGAATGATGATTATGAGTGAGAGAAGAGTGTGCGTGTGAAATCTGATGTAATGTGAAGTATGAAGTGTGTTAAGTTAGTTTTCAAAGCTTAATTGGAACTATATCTTCAACATGTTGTAGATGCATTATTAGCAATTCACCTTGGCAGTGAGCCATTCTTTCTTTCTGGATAATGAGTCCTTAGACAGTAAGTCCACCATTATGTAATCTATGTTGTAACCAATTATAATATATTATGAGCTTATCCTTATAGTAGTTTTTCCCTTTCAAGGGTTTTACACGTAAATATGGTGTTCTTGTGTTCTTTGATGCGATGCATGCTTTATATGTTCCTTTCTATTATTGCAAGTTTAATGTGATGCTTTGAATAGATGTTTAAATTGATGAAGTTAATAAATTTCATTGAATACCGATTCACCTCCCCCTTTTTGTATTCCATGTGTTCAACAATTCGTATTAGAGCTTGGTTCCTTCTATTAGCTGGATCATTGAGGTAGATCTTGGAGGTTGAACACATAGCTACAAGGAAGTATCATATCCCTCCAAAAGAGATTATACCCGAAGCATTTACTAAAGAAGATTATGAAGTTGATATGCAAGGAGAACTCAAATCAACTCTTGATGATCTGGATAAAGCATAATGTGAGAATGAAAAATTGAAAGAGAAGATTAAGGATGCCAATGAGTGTATCAAAAAGTTGAGGAAACAACTCAAGGAAGATAAATAAATATTCAAGGAAATAAATGAGTAGCTCAAGCAATCAAATGAGACAATCACTAGTCTAAAAGTGCAAGTTGAAGAAGGAAAAGGAGTTGAAGATTGCTTAAATGCCAAATTGAAAGATAAATCTGAAGAATGTTCAAAACTTGAACAAGAGATTATGACTTTAAGATCAAATGTAGAGAAATAAAATATTTAAGAAGACAAATTCAAGAACTCCACCTTGCTTGATGGAATGATTGCAAATCAGAAGGCTTCTAAGGATAAAGAAGGATTAGGGTTTGAAAAAGGAGAAATTTCAAAGGACAATCAAACTTCAAACAATGTTGAAAAGAATAATGATAAGAAGAGCAATGTCAAACAAGTCTAAAACCAGAAGGAAGGTTTCAAAAGACCTGTTAGACATCATGTTGCACAAAGCTATTCATACTTTAATGGTTATTGTTACTCTTGCAATAATTTTGGACATAGAGCTGTAGAGTGTAGAAGAAAAATGAATCACAATGTTCAATCCTTTCATGGTTAGTGTTTTACATTCAATATATTTGGTCATAAAGCTAGTGAATGCATAAGTCAAATGATGAATGGTTACAATAAAGTTATGATGTTTCAATCTTTCAATGGTTACTGTTATACATGCAATGAATTTGGGCATAAGGATTTTGAATGCAGATCTAAAGTGGCAAGAATTAAGTCTATTCAACAAAAAGGTGTCATATGTCACAAATGCAACAAACTAGGAAACATAGCTAAGTTTTGTAGAAGCAAGAATGTGAAACCCTCTGTTTCATAAAAGAAGACTAATCTGATAAAGAAGGTTGATTTGGTTGAGATGAAGAAGGAAATGAACAAGACATGGAAGAAAAAGGAAGAGAATGAGATGAAGGGTGAGTTTGTGCCAGCCCCTGGTGCAGATGTTTCCTCCAAAAACTAGATAAAGAGCTTTGGCTCAGGGGGAGTTTTAACAGAAAACATTCAATGTCCCTATCAAAGATGTGATGTTGATGCCTTTAACACATTGGTATATGTGTAGATTGACATGGTTGATCTGTTGATGGTATCTCTGATGTGAAATATCCCATTACAAATATTTGTGGACTGAATGAAGGTGCCTATGATGACAAAGTGAAAGTTTGCTAGTTTTTTGACCTAACTATATTTGTTGCAATCAATGCATATTAGGTCACAAGAAAAGACTTTATATGTAATTTCACATATGTTAAATTCATTTGTAAGTGAGAAATTGAAGTGGAGAGTAGAGAAAAGGAAATTTGAAGCATTTTTGAAGTGTTTTTTGAAACCCTACTGATGAACTCCAAAGGTATTTATTAGTTATTTCTTACAAACCCTAGTTTTGTGAAGATTCAAGATGTTTACTCCCCATGTAATTGATGTTGCGGAGTGACCGAGACCTAAATTTAAGAAGCACCCATTCAAATATATGGAATCAGATCCTAAAGGTGCATTTTTTAGGGTTCCATATGGTGTGATGCACATAGAGGATGTGCGGATGTACATTCATACTAAAATGGAAGAGTATGATCATCTAAAAATGGTGGAATACTATGTGAATGTGTTGACTAGAGATGACTTTGAACTAAAACCTGAATATGAGAGCTTAATGGAGAAGAAATTGGATATATGAAATAACTTTCCCAATTTTTTCTATGAGTATGAGTGGGTTAAATATGTGTTGAGTCAAATTCACGGTAAATTCATGTGGTTGGATATGTCGTACATGATAAACAAGGAAGCAATTAGGTTTATTATAGGGTTGTGCTCAAATGGACCAGTTCTGACACTAAAGGCCATAAAGAACGATGCACAGTAATTAAGCTCACCAAAGTGAAGTTTGAAAAACGAGCCCTAACGATGAATGATATAGATGATCCAGTGGTGAAGTATATGTCTATGATGATTGGGTACAAATTTTTCTATGCAAACAGAGATAACTCTATGTCGGCCATCGTAATCCACATAACTCATCAGATGGTGAAGGATAAACATTGATTTTTGTGACTCCTAAGACAAAAGTTGATGGAGAACTTGCAGAAGACCAAAGAATCAAGGTACGCCTTCTGGTATGGTACCTTAGTTATTTGTTTATTATTTTACTTTCTTAGAGAAGTGCCCGAAGCAAAGAACATTGTATGGTTAGATAAGATTCCAATTTCTATTCAAATAAGAGATCATTTGAGAAGGTTAGGAAACCTAGAAACCCATAAATCTATGTTGTGGGGTTTCTTTAAAACATTTCAGGGCAAAATGCAAGAAAGGTACAAAATTTTGATAAGTGTAGTTGAAAAGTATAAGAGTGATATAACCTTCATGGGTGAGTCCTGAGTCAAGTCACCCCTACTAAGTCTAGCATCCTGTCAGGTAGACTCGACTGGTGCAGGCAGATGGAAAAAAGAAAAAGAAAACATAAAATTTGAGTTCAAAGTTGTTTTTTACTTATATTTCCTCTACATCCCTAAAAGCAAGTTCATTTCATTTTGTTGGAAAAATAGGAGGAGAAAAGAGAGTTGTGAGGATAAATAAGAGAGCATTGTAGGGCAACCAACAAGGAGGTAGATCATAAATACATCATCAAATTGCATTTGGGAAGCTTCATACCAGCAAGGAGATGCATTGAGAGCTCTTTACCAATGATTGGGAGGAGTTTGCATTTCATTTCAAGCTTAATCTGAGAGGTAAGCTTGATTTTTTTGGTTTTTTTGTGTTTTTTAAGGAAAAACTACATTGTTTTTTTGAGTTTACATTTCTTTTTGGAACAAAGTTACAAACCCCTTCTTTTTTTTAACAAATTTAGAAACCCTACATTTTATTTTGGAACAAACTATATATTTTTTTGAATTAGTTTAATAATTATAAATGAAAATTCATAAATCAAAATGTTCAATTTTTGTAATTATGTATTATTGCAACAGCCTTGATTTCCAATTCAAATCATATTTTTCATAATGTCTACAACCCTAGTTAGAAAGGACCTAGCTTGGAAACATGCTGAAATTTTTCCTGAGAAAAAAAAAAAGAGGAAAAATGTAAATATTGCAAAACACTTTTTTATGGAGGCATTGACAAATTGAAATACCATCTTGCATGCATACCCACCCATGATGTTATGGGATGCTCTCAAGCACCTCCTGAGGCTATTCGTGAGGTGCAAGTATAATTAGAAACATTTGAACTAAAAAATGATTGAAAAAGAGGCAAAGGGAGGAGTTGGTGTGCATTAGCGATATTGGAGAGGCTTCTTCCATGCCTCCATTTCATCCTAGTGCTAGTGCTTGTGCTAGTTTTGGTGCTAATGCTAGTGCTAGTGGGAGTGTTAGCATTGGTCCTAAAGTTCGTAAATATAGGATGGATTCATATTTTGTGGCACACATTACTCCTAGTTCCCAATTGTTGCTTGAGAGCATGGGTTGTAACAAGGATGCACATGCTGTAGCTAAACGATCAATTGCAGACTTTTGGTACTATGCATGACTCCATTCCATGCAACCAAGTAATTTTTTTTTGTTTAATTATTTTAAAATTTATAGTTTGATTCTTTGTCTCATGAATTTTTATATTTATATTTATGTCAAATTCAAATTTAAAGTTAAACTCTCCATTTTACAATACTTATTTAATTTAATTATGACATGTGTTAGGTCTCCTTTTTGGAAAAACATGGTTGATGCCATAACTATTTTTGGGGTGGGGGTTCAAAGCCCCTACTAAAGATGACTTAAGGGGCCCACTTTTGACACAAAATGTGGCTAATGTAAAAGCCCAAATAGAGGAGCAATGCTTGATATGGATCAAGAAGGGTTGCACCATCATGACTAATGGTTAGAACAATAGGAAAAATAAGACGCTGCTGAATTTTCTTGTTTCTTCCACAAGCAATTGTACTTCTCTCAATGCATTGAATAATTTGAAATTTGAATTTGATTTAGTGATTAATATTTTTAATTTATGTTTTATTGAATCATTGATTTTGCTTCTTTTTCAGGTGGCACCATGTTCGCCAAGTCAATTGATGCTTCAATGCATGTAAAAATGCCACATACCTTTGTAAGGCTTTAGAGGAGGTCATACTTGAGGTGGGTGAGGAGAATGTGGTTCAACTGGTGATCAATAATGCAACAAACTATGTTGTTGCAGGTAAACTAGTGATACAGAGGCACCCAACAATAATTTGGACGCAATGTGTTGCACATTGCCTTGACCTCATATTGGAGGATCTTGACAAGCTTCCATGGATCAAAACATGTGTTGATATGGCCAAAAATATTTGTAAATTTACATACAATCACACATGGGCCTTTAGCCTAATGAGGCAATACATGGGGTTGAAGGAGTTGGCTCATCCTAGCATCACTAGATTTGCTACTAATTTCATCACATTACAATCCTTGATTTGGTCAAAGGCAGCTTTGAGGCGTATGTTTGTTGGTGAGGAGTGGACTTCCTCATCGTATGTTACGACCACTACAAGGATTGATGTGGAAAATTGCATTTTTGATGAGCCAAGCTTTTGGGCACTTGCTGCAAAGATTGTGAAAGTAAAATTTAATTCTACATTATGTTTTAATTTGTATTCATATTTTTCTTTTATTTATTTATTTTCGTTCACACTTATGTTAAGTTAATGTTTCACAATATTTGTAGTTCATCGAGCCCTTGGTAGTTCTCCTACGAGTTGCTAATGGGGAGAAGCTCGCAATGGCATACATATATGAGGGCATGGATAGGGCCAAGGAGGCCATTAGATCCATTTATAAGGGACTCGAGGATAAGAATTGTCCCATTTGGGAGATCATTGATAGGAGTTGACACCGCCAACTTCACAAGCCCCTCCATGAAGCCACTTATTTCCTGCATTTGACATTCCAATTCTACCCTGATTTCGAGGTGGATGATGAGGTTCTTAGTGGGCTCTACTCAGTGATAGAGTAGATGGAGCCTAGTGTTACTTCACAGATAGTCCACGAGATATAGGCCTTTATTGATGAATAAGGAGACTTTTTTTCTCATCAAATATGCAAAGATAGTAGGATGACATTGCAGCCAAGTAAAAATATATTTAAGGGCATAATTTTCCTCTTTCTACGGGTGTGTGCAAGAAGTTGAGTCCACTTTTTGGCCAAAAAGTGGAAGTGTTTTCCCTGATTTTCAGAATTTGACACATTTGACCTTAAAATTTGAAGCACTTAGAGATGGAATCTTGGAAAAAGTCACTGATCATAAAATGTAGTACGCAGAGTCTGGTTTCCAAATATGTAATTTATTTCAATATCTAGATGCTACAAATTGATTTTCAATATGTGTTTCTAAAAACCACTGTTTAAAAGTCACTTTTTTTTTACCATACCATGCACGTGTACGTCATCCATATTATGACCTAAATAATCATATTTTTCTAAATCCTTTTGAGAAAAGATTAGTAGCTCACTGAAGCAAGTTTTTGATATTTTTTTGTAATTTTTTATTGAGTATCTTTTTTTGTTAAATTTTTATTGGCCATATTTGTCATTTTAAAAAATTGATGTGTACGTCACGCATAAGATGGCCTAAACTTAACATTTTTTGATTTTTTTTTCAAATTGAAAAGAATTGTCTAAAGTACGTTTTCGTGCAATTCGTTTTGCAAAAAAATATTTTAGTAAATAGTTATTAAAATAGTAAAAAACCTCAATATTTCAAGTTTATGGACCGATTTCATTAGAATATTGAAAAATAGAAAAAACAATCTAATTGTAAAAAAAATTACATAGTTGAAATATGCATTGTCTCACCTATAATGGGTTTTAATTTCATCAAAAAATTCTACAAAAAGGTCTTTAAACATATGTCCAAAGTCACTATTTTCTTGTGACATTACATGACCTTCAAGTTGCAAGTCAAACCAGGTCCAAATCTTAGGTTCGGGTCCCCAAGCCTTTTCCTGAACCGAAAAACAAAGCAAAAACCTGACCAAAAATTAAAATTTTAAAAAATAGGATCCCGTTTCATAAAAATATTTTGTTTTACTTAAATGAAATGGGATCCCGTTCTATAAAATGAGATCTCGTTTTGCAAAACGGGATCCCGTTTCTTAAAAGTATATATATATATTTTTAATGAAACAGGTTGTTAAAAAATGAGATCCTATTTTAAAACGGGTCGTTAAAAGACGAGATCTCATTTTTTAACGGCTCGTGTATCCCATTTTTTAACAGCTCATTTAGAAACGGGATCCCGTTATTTAAGAAACGGGATCCCATTTTTTAGAAAGCGGGATGCAATTTTTGGCTCGAGACCCTGAACCTAAACGGGATCCTGTTTATCAAAAATAGGATCTCATTTTCTTGAAGCCGATTTTGGGTTTTTGTCTAAGGAAAAACTTCCATGTTTTGTGGGCTCGTCTTCTTGCATTTACCCTTATATTATTATTAAATGTTGAAACTTGAAACTTAAAGTTGGAAATGAGATTGATTTTTTTTCTTTTTCTCATCTCATATAAATGGTGGAAAATATTTGGTGCTAAAACACTAAATATTTAGAAGATTGTCATTCACATATTGAGCCAACCATGTAGTTCTTTTGGTTGTGATCACAATTGGCGTATGTTTGAGCACATACACTCCAAGAGGCACAATAGGCTATCCATGGAGAGGTTGAATGATCTAATGTATTTCCATTACAACCTTCTTACTCACAAATAGATTTTTGACCATGACTCCACCTCGATCACGCTAGAGGAGGTCGATCTAGAATTTGAGTGGATAATTGAGGCTACAAATCTTGTCTTTAGTGATGAGGACCTTGATTGGGTTGACTAAGAAGATAGAGAGGTCGAGGCTGTAGCCATGATAGAGGAGGAGGATAGAGCATGAGCAGACACGGGCACAACTGACATTGGTGAGGGTGGCATGGAGTCATAGGCAGAGATTATGGCTGCTACATCATCTGGGACCCACCTTAAATGCCTTCATAGGAAGGATGTAGGCTCCTTTGAGCCATAAAGTTCTAGTTATTGTTTTGATATTTCATATTTTTTTGGAGTATTTGATGTCATGGATTTCATATTCTATGAGTTTTGTATACATTTGACTATATCTATATATCTAAGTGTGTTATTTCCTTCGATAGCTAAGCTACAATTTACGTTTATACTTATGTGATTGATGTATACTTGTGTATGTGATAAAATTAGCTTCTATTTGATGATGTTATTGTGTCTTTATAGTTTATTTAATAAAGGGTGCATGAAACAATTTATAAATCCTTAAAAATCTCTAATTTTTTTAGGTTTTTCACTTTGTCGAGTCTGCATCAAGTCTAGGCACCAAGTCCCGAGTCTTGAGTCAAGTCACCCTCACTAAGTCTGCACCGAGTTTGAGTCTCAAAAATACCCTCATGTCTTTTCTCTTTTTTTCTTCCACTTGGAGGAACTGCCCTCTTTTCCTATCTACCAACATTGTGCTATATCATTTTGCTTCCTTCTTGAACCAACATTATAGATCTATCTTTGATAAATGACCCTACCATTTAAATATCTTCTTTCAACTCCAAGCACCCAACAATTCAAGTTCCAAAATGCAAACCCCATATGAATAGGACTGGTTGGAAATTTCCAAATAAAGTGAAGAGTCATAGTTAGGAGAATGAATAGATACCTAAAAGGAACAATTTGTTTCCCTAGCAAAAAAGAAAAGAA
This sequence comes from Sequoia sempervirens, assembly GCA_007258455.2. NCBI lineage: Eukaryota > Viridiplantae > Streptophyta > Pinopsida > Cupressales > Cupressaceae > Sequoia > Sequoia sempervirens. The sequence goes on from VDFB02113039.1 coordinate 170,433, forward strand.
AAGACAAAAATATGATTCTAATAAGCAGTTAATCAACCACCAAGAAGGAAAATAATAAATCCTAGCAAAGAAAAGGAAGTACAATAGTCACTCCAATTTGAAATGATCACCAAAGACCAAAATAATTCAAATATGAGGGTCATGAGGACATTCATAGATCTAAACAAACAAAGCAATTCACCAAACAATGTAGATGGTGTGACATATGAAGGAGTACCCACCAACAAAGCATAAGTTTGTCACAAAATCAACTACCATCACATCATCATAAAAGGGAAAAAAGAAGAAGACAAGAGTATTGAGCCACTTATGAAAGGTAAACTAATTTCATTCAATCTTCTAACCCTAAACAACTTTTCAATTGCTAGAAACAATAATAATTTCCCCAATGACAATCCTAATAGAAGAATGTTACTCCAATTATTTGCATGAAGTAAAAAAAATCCCTAAGAGACCTCATACCATTTAGGTGCAAAACTTAATACCTATAGTGACCTTTTTCACACATGGTAGTAAATTGCATGCTTGTAACAACTTGTAGCTAACCTAAAAGAAAGTTACAGTCAGTTTGTAGACTTATAGAGAACCTATCTAGGTAACTTGTAGGAAACCTATAACAACAACCAAAACTTTTAATTAAATATTTTTTTACTTTTTTATTAGAAGTGTAATATACAGATCTAGATGCCCCTATATCATACATGTATAAGAATTTATTTATCATAGTGCTCATAAAATGAATCTAAGTGGTAGAACCACCCTTACAAATGTGTACAAGCCTCAACATTCTCTATTATTGAATTTAATCATCAAAAGAAACATATTCCTTCACCTCTTCCAACTTTTGGCTAGGCCATATTCCATCCTCCTCCACCTAAAACATACCCAAAGTTTACCCTATTGATTTCACCTAAGTTCTAACTCAAAATGTGAAAAGTTCAAGTTCTCAAAACATGGAACTATTTTTTTTCCTTTTTAACAACAATACATTTGTATATTTGGAATAAACCATTTCATATTACATTGCATAATTGAAGTAACATTACATATTCCCAAGTAATGAATTCATCTTTCAAATACAATTTATAAGTAGATTCAAGATCATAATTACAATTGCATAGCTTACAAGAGTTTAATGGTACAAGAGTATGATGGTCAAGATGTCCACATATAGAACACACACCTTCATCTTCTTATGTTTCACAATCCTCGACTGCCAATTGTATGAGGGAAAGCATCACACAAGCACTTTTCCTCTAACCATGAACTTAAGCGGTCCCTCACACATCTTCCTAACTAGTAAGATGGCCCCACCCTTCAACAAAGATTTTGGTATGGAAACCCTCACGAATAATGCCTACCTAAGCATGGTGTTGTGTCCTACATAACTAGTGTTTTCATACACTGGATACTTTCCAACTATGCATGACACTCCCTACTAGCTATGCAATCCTGACTCATAGTGAACCAAAAAAGTGTATGCAGTGACTTCTACACTTACTTTGGCCAAATTTTTGATATATGTAAGATAAATCTAATCCACTTCTATGAAACAATGTTGTATGTTCAAGCACCCCCTCGCTCAACTTGGAAACTCTATTGACCTTAGAAAAAATATTGAATAGGTTTGACCTCAAGATAATATAAACAAGATTTTGTTCCAAAAAGTGATTACACACTTAAAATGATCTAACTGACCAAACAGGTTTAACCCAACCTCTGGTTCATCCTAACCCTAGGAATAAATAGTCCTACTTTTTAGGAAAAATGGGCAAACAAGAATGTAGGTTCCCCACTCATGGTAAAACTACCAACATGGGTATTCATAACCTCATACCCTAGACAATGGTGACATATTACTTCTATCACAATATTAATCCTTTTATTTTCTAAACAACATAACTTTTGCAAATAATATATGTAACATACTATAGCTTAGATATTATCATAATACCTTCTAGTTAGCTTCACTTAACTATGTCAATCATGGTAGGTATATATATCATGCTAATAAGATTCCTTAAGCCAACTTGTATATATTCTAGCTATATGTATAAGCACTATTGAAAAGTTATAAAAAACAAACAATGATTGAACAAATGCTTGCAAAAAAATCTAAAGCACACCTGGAAAAATATAGCTCCCAACAAAAAACTTGCAAATCTATGCTCAATGCAAAGACTCAGCTTGCTGCCTCCTCCAAACTCAACCTATCTCCACTCTAATCCAATATTTATGCTCTCAAACTCACAAACAATCTTCTCTCAACTCACAATAGAATCTACTCTCAATTCACAATAAAACTACTCTAAAAAGAATGCAAACAAATAACACAAATGCAACAGAAAATGAACATAGCAATCAACAATCAAACACCAACTACAACCCTCTATTTATACAAATTTGGAAAGTGGCCTCTAGCTAAAAGCTAGCTAAGTTTTATGCCACCTTCTCTTCCCTTTGCTAGTCGTGGGCTTGGCTGGTTGAAATGGCTGCAATTTTATCTCACAAAAACTCTCAAATGCATCCTACAATTGCCACAACCCAAGTGAATTCTTCTTCCTGTGATTTGTTGTACAATAAATCAATTAAAAGCTCTCATTTCATAGTGCACATGGAGTCCAAAACATTCTCAATTTGTTACTCTACCAAGTCGTGGTTTTCTTAGCTTTGCACATGTTATTTTACTCTGTCAAATCTCCCTTTTTGGAGTTGTGTGTGGGATTATACTTTCCTATTCTTATCATGGATTTTCCTACCTTCCAACTCTTGCAATTTGGCACCTATATTGGCGGCTTAAGGTTCTATAACAACTACCTTTTAAATGTTTTAAAAATAGTAATGAATTTTATAGGCCACCTTTTCCATATGTGTGGTAGTTTGAATCATTCCAATGCATGGTGTCTCAGCCTTTACATGGCTGTTTATGCATACTTTGTGACAACATTAATGTGCTTGTCTTATGTGGTAACATATTCACTCCCATTGCATTATAATATGTGAGTGATATTTTAATATAACACTTCATATTCATATATATATATATATTATAGTAACTTATTATTATATAATATATGTATCAATATATATTCATAATCATTTATAAATTCATCAACTTAATACATTTATATATATGATATTTAATATATATATATATCTATATGAATACACATACGTATGATGTATCTGTGTATAGTTATACGTAGGTATTTCTACCTACGCATGCTCATATGTACATACACTCATATGTATATATGCATTTAATATATACGTATCCATTTATATGTATATTTAAATACAAAATATATATCATGCTCAATAAAAGGATTTTAACACTATGACTCAAATCGACTAAACAATCAAAGATAATTAAAGAAAAACATCCAATCATTCCTACCAACTCGAAAAGCTATCACCATGGTTTAACACTTACTGACACATAGCTCAAACTGACTTGAAAAGGCTTTTCTACCTAGGCAGTGAGTGTGTGCATTTACTCAAGTAGGTACACCAATGGTTCCCATACCAACTTCTTCTCCTGGGTGATACTCTCCCTCTCCTCACTGGAGGGTTCAAATCTTTCTTGCATCCAACTTAGTGCAACATAAACGAAGTTAGCCAATAACATGAAAATCATATTCATCATATATCATTTGCATCATTAAAGAATTTACAAATCAATCACATCATAATGCATTTTGATACATCTCACACATTCATTGAAACATATTTACTCATAAAAAGTAATAGTAACTGGTGAATACACAATGGGGTGTAACACCATCAATTTTGGTCTTTCACTTAGATTCCCCTTCTAGACCTTTTACCACCAAAATTCAACCTCCTCCAATTACTTCTCTCTCTTTGTATATCCTATTGTGGTTTTTCCCTGCTAAGGTATATTCTCTTCCTCCAAAAGTCTCTCCTTCCTCCATCATTGCTTCTTCTTCCACCCAACTAATTCTCTTAGGTGATGTTTCCAACTAACCTCTTCATTATATACTCTTTCCTTTGAGTTCAACAACCCACTAGTTGTCTATCTCCACTTAGTTATGACTACCTTCCTATTAAACCATGCTCTAGTGGTAATTTCCCACCTATACCTACCTAATCCCATTGAGAACCTTCCTCCTATTTCAATACAATTTTTATTTTGTCTCAAATAAAAAAATATTCACATGATGTATAAATACTCACATCTACATATAGATCACAAGAAACAACAATTTTATTTGGCCTTCAACATTCATATTTTATGTTCTCACTATTGCACCTACACATAAATAAATGCAAAAAAATTTATGGAAATCAAGAGTTTCCATTGGCATCTCATCCAATTATGCTTTCTCTTTTACTTCACAACATGATAAATCTTCTATTGCTACCATATCATCACCATACCTTATACTTACCTTTTTCATCTTTATTGTCTTACAAGAATGTTCAACTCTTCACCACTTACTACATTATTATCATAACTTGCTGCCTCATAATGGGTTTCCAAGAATCCACTAATTTTTTCTCAACCTGACGAACCTTTGTTATTGTTAAATGTCTCCTTCGAAACCATTCATTCTAGAAACCACCTTCTTCAACAACTCCTTTATCACTATGCTTTGTGACTTCAAGTCACTCTCTTCTCTTTATGGACTTCTTTCTTAATCTTCTTTTGTAATTGTGCTCTACCCATAAACAAATGTTGGAGAACAAATCCTTAATCCCTCTCAAGTGTTGATTGTCTCCCATTTGACATTCTACTTGTACTAACTTCTAGAATTAAAGCCCCTTTCACAACTAGCTTGTTTCTTTGCGCTATTAGGGCTTTACACTCCTCTTTCCTCTAATCTGTGGCAATTATTTTATATTATCTTATTTCCAAGATATCCATTTTTTATTAGATTTATCTCATTGCCTCTACAAATTATGTAGCTCTATGTGTTCTACTCCCTCTATGTGACGTCCTCATAACTTCATGTCCTCTACCCATCTTGTCTAGATGGATAACAATCAACCTTTCTCTTAAGTTATTTTCTCACTATCTTGCAATGGAGAACCCTTTAATTAAAAAAATATTCTACCCTATATTTCTCCTATAGAAGATGTCCTATATGCTTTCTACCCACCACAATGTGGAAAAAAACCCACTACAAGATTAAAATTTACTCTAATACCACTTGATGTAGTCTAGATAAAGGGATAAAATAAACAATTGGCTAAACTTAGCACCCTAACACTCACCAACACATGCACACACCAAAAGTAATCAAAGACAACATTACTTGCATTAACTCATGAAATATATATTTTAAAAGGCGTATAAACATGCTCTAAGAGCTTACTAATTGAATAGTTCAAAAATGAACCAAAGGAATGTTTCTTTGTCCTAGAGGGTTGAGTAATAGATTAGTCTACTACTCCAATTTTTTCCTTGTCTCTTTTCTCAACATAGTTGGCCACATAGCTTGAATCCCTCTCTTTGTCTTTCTGATTTGTGATATGTCAAAAGGAACAATGCTACTTTGTGAAAGAAAGGTCATCACTCTTATCTCGATCTTGATTTCTTCTGTCTAGAGGATCCACCCCAATTTCCTATCTACCAATGTTTCCCTCTATTTTTTCACTTCCTTCTTGAATGGACGTTATAAAATTATATATGAGAAATGGATCAACCATTTAAAATGATCAATTGGAATTCCAAATGTTGAACAATTCAACTTCCATGGCCACTAATAGATAGCATCAAATAAAAAATACCTACCCTAAATGAATATGATTAGTTTACAAGTTCCAAATAAGGGAAAAAACACTATTAGGAGAATGAATAGTTTCCCAAAGAAATTTTTTTGTTTCCCTTGTATTTTCAAATTAGGAAAAGAAAAAATCACAACCCTAATTAGAATTTAATTATCCACCAACAAGGAAACTAATGATTGTTTCCAAAGAAAGGGAAGTCAAATATCCACTCCAATAAAAAATAATTGTTAAATACCAAAATAATTCAAAAGTGAGGGGTATGAGATTATTAGAACTCCAAAAAAGCATAAAAAATATAGAAAACAACATAGATTTTTTAACCCAACAAGAAAGATAACTCACTAGCAAGGCACAACGTGATTGTGGACATAATTTCCCCCACATAATAATGAAAGGGAAAACACAACCAAGACAAGAATATTCAACCACTTATGAAAATAAAACTACCTTAATTTAATATTTTGTCCCAAATAACTTTTTAATTGTTGAAAGCAATAATAATCACCCCAATAACAATCATGATAAAAGAATGTTACTCTAGTGACTTGTCTGAAGTCAAGAAAAAACACCCCTAAGATACCTTATACCATTTAGGTACAAAACAATGGTAGCAACTTGTTTCACACCTATGGAAATATGTAGAAACTTGTAATTGACCTATAGCACAATTACATGTGGGTTTTTGGTCTTAGAGAGCACATGTAGCACACCTATAACAACCTTCTAAGTATGCATTTTTTGAGACACATCAATCAAAAATTTAAACAAACTTTTTTTTTGGGTGATACAAAACCACTTGTGGAATAAAATGCTCTTGCATCACAAATCCACACAAATGTGTGCCAGATAAACCCATAGTAGTTAGTAAAACAAATTGGTGAAGGTTTAAATTTGAATTTATATTTTAAAATTTTGACTCATATTTGTGTGCATAGAAAGGACCTAGGTCAATTCTACACCTGTAGATTTGATTTAGGGTGGAAATAGGGGGTCTAAGGAACAAAATCAATTATTGGGGATGAATGATGGTGGGATCAAGCTAGGATAATGTCATGATTTAAACTTCACTCAAGAATATGCCACTTGTAGACTCGTTAAATTGTATAAAGGACACTCTAATTGAAGTGGGCCCAAAACATAAAGGAAAAGAGCAAGGGTATGCAATTTTCACCATTATTATAACAAAAATGCAAGAATGTGTTTTATGTTTAATCAACTTTATCTTGATTTGTCTATATTTCAAAAAAAAAATCTCTAAAATATTAAAGATAGGTTTGATAAATTATAATTTTTATGACTAGTGGTCTCAAAGAATGAAGAGTGACAATAATACTACAAGTCAAATTTGGAAGAGGTAAAATTAGCATACATGTCCCTATAAATATGGTTGATTTCCATCTTTAAACTAAGTTGTGACTAAAGGGACGATTACAACTATCAACATTTGCATTCATTGTAAATATCTTAACATTATTTGTGTCCTTTATAAAATGCACATGGTATGAGTTGGATCAATTCATGTTGTGTTTTTGCACCTCACTCATGCTATCCTTACATTATTTTGTAGGGAAATAAATCACACCCTATAGTTAATTTAGGTCTACTAAAATAATGTTAATTTTAATATCACCTAAGTAAAAGAGCCAAATTTAATAAAAGTAATTGCAAATGAGAGGGTTAGGATAGCTAATGAGGGTACTCCCCTTACAAAACCACACACACACAACTAAACAAGAGAGATGAACAAAAAATATAGAAAAAAACACTTGCTTTCTATTATCTTGATGACGTGAAATTATTGTTGGTATGTGGCGATTGATCATGCAAATATTAAACACTCGTCAAGGTTTTTCCTGTTAACATGTCAAGGTTTTCCCGCTGACACGTCAAATGAAAAAATGACTTTGTAAAACCCTAATTCTGGAAGCTTCCAAAAAGCTTGTTATAAGTGGCTAGGATGTAAGTTGTGGTGTGTGTAATTCACGAGATTGTAATCTATTTTGTACTAGATAATAAAATCATTGGGTGGCTGAGTTTTTGTGGATGTAGCCCATGTTGGGTGAACCACGCTAAATTTATGTGTTAATCTCCTTTGTGTTATTCTTCATTGTTATTTCTAGGTTATTTAATCTGCATATAATTGTTAATGTTTATTGCTCCAATCTGCTTGAACCTTAACAATTACAATACTAAAAAAATAACATACTACAACCACATGGGCCTTCTCATTACAAAAATCTATAAGCCAAAAACCACTATCGGAGCTCCCTTCTGTAACCTCCGTTCTCCCTCTTTATCCAAGAAGTGTAACTGCCTTAGAATATTCTAGAAGTTGTAACCCCATTTTGGTGCCAGAAATTCCACCATCTATTTCTCGCTCTAGAAGATTATATATATATATATATTTACAGCTTCTCGGGGTCAACTTTCGATCCAACCATCATATTTTTAATTGTAATATATCATTGGAAATTTGTGAAGAGATCTACATCCATCTTTCAGAAAATCTATAAGATTAGAGATTTTGCACCCTATTCTAGGGCTCCGAAGGGCCTCAATTTTTAGTTTTAAACTTTATTGGAGAAATTCCTCAAGATGAAATTTTAATATCTTCCAAATGGTACAAGATTTTGAGATGATTCTCTCACCAAAAACATTAATTTCCAATTTCACTCCTTGGAGTCAATTTTCATGTCCATAGGAACTCGAATAGGGTGACTTACTAAAAATAGAAAGTGACTATTTTTGGCTATTTAAAACTTTTAACTATCCCAAAGATTGTATAAGTCACCATGGGCCTCAAAACAACTAAGGAAACTACAAAAAAAATGAAAATTCAATATTTTTGGGTGATGTGAGATTGCCCTTACACCACTAGATGCTCCTGCATTAGACACACAGGGTAATTTGAAAAGTGACCCTATCACTTCTTAGATGTTAGAGGGAAACCAAGATGGTTAACCTCAACTTTAGATAACCATGACGAATTTTCAACAAGTCTTCCTCTCCATTTCACCAAGTACTCTGTATATTGCCTTTTTCTTGTGCTTCTACCCACATGGTTATCCAAAATTTCTTCTATCTCTTCCTTTTCTAACGTAAGTGCCGGAATGTTCCACTGTGCCTTTTCCAATTCATTCTCCTTAACTCCTTCATGATATTGTGTCAAATCAACAATGTTAAACACAAGTGAAACATGAATCTCACTTGGCAACTCTACCTCATAAGTATTTCCTAAATCATGTTTCTTTAAGATCTTGCATGGTCCAAACTTCTTCATCTTTAACTTATTGTATGTACCAACTAGAAACCTCTCCTTTCATAAATGAACCATGACTTCATCTCCTACCTGGAACTCCTTATACCTCCTTTTCTAATCTTCCTTAGCCTTATACTAAGAGTTCATCTTATTGATATGTTTCTTCACCTCTTAATGCAAATTCTTCAGGTGCTCAACAAAATCTTAAGCCTCGACACTACTTTTCTCTCCCCTATCTATCTTTATCAGTTCATAAGCAGTTCTTGGACTACTCCGATATCAAATTTGGAATGGTGATTTACCAGTGCTCTTGTTGATAAAAATATTATAAGAAAATCCCACCTGTGGTGTTTATCTCCTACTAAGCATCTCAACAAGTTACCCAAGCTCCTATTCACCACCTTTGTTTGTCCATAAGTATATGGATGGTGTCCAAAACTAAACTTCAAATCAATAATCATCTTATTCCACAGTGTCCTCTAAAAATACCCAACAAACTTGGTATCTCAATCTGAAACTATGCTCTTGGGTAGACCATGTAGTCTCACCACTTCTCTAAAAAATAACTCTACAACATGAACAACATCACTAGTATTATGACACAAAATGAAGTGTGCCATATTCAAAAATATATCCATCACCACAAATATGGAATCATACCCTCTCTATGTCCTCAACAATTCAAGGACAAAATCCATACTAATGTCCTGCAATGGCCTCTTAGGTACAGGTAATGGTTGAGACAATCTAGTATTCTGACTTGCCTCTTTCGCCTTCTAACATACTCTACAACTTTGCACAAACTTCTTCACATCTTGTTGTAACTATGGCCAATAGTAACACTCACCAATAATAGCAATGGTCTTATCTCGACCAAAGTGTCTAGCTAATCCTCCACTATGTTTCTCCTTGATTAGGTTATCTCTCATGGAACTCCTTAGAATGCATAGCTAATTCCCTCGAAACAACATACCATCTTGGATTGTAAAATCCAACCATATCTTGCTATCGAAAGTTATAGGCTCCATACAATCTCTCCAAGCCTCTGCAAAATTAGGGTCCTCAAGATACAAGCTCTTGAGTTCATTGAACCCAACAACTTCAATCTACATTTTCGTTAACAAACTTTGCCTCCTACTTAAGGTATCTGCAACTCTGTTAGATCTTCCACTCCTATGCTTAAAAAGAATGTATAACTTTGCAAAAATTCAACCCATTTCAAATGTCTTTGATTCAACTTCCCTTGACTATTTAAATATTGTAAAGCCTGATGATCAGTAAATAAAACACTCTTTTGGCAACAAATAGTCTCTCCATTTCTTCAAATCTTGAACTATAGCATAAAACTCCTGATCATAAACATAACACTTCTTTGCATTATTCAACTTTTCACTAAAATAGGCAATGAGTTTACCTTCTTAACTCAAAACAGCTCCAATGGCATTGCCACTAGCATCACAATCTACTTGAAATACCTTGTTGAAATCTGGAAGTGCCAAAACGGGTTGCTTTGTAACTTTCTTTTTCAACATATCAAATTTTTTTTCTGCTCCTATATTCCACTTAAACTCTTTTCTATCACCTCTCATTGTTTCAGTTAGAGGTGCACAAATACTACTAAAACCTTTGATAATCTTTCTATAAAAACTAGCCAAACTATGAAAACATATCACCTTAGTAGAACTCCTTGATGTAGGTCATTCAATGATAGCTTTTACCTTCTTTGGGTCCATCTTAAGACCTTTTGTTGAGACAAAAAATCCCAAGTATACCAACTCTCTTTTCACAAAACTATACTTCTTCAAATTGATCAACTTCTCCTCTCTTAGCTTCTCAAAAACTTTTCTAATATACATCAAATGCTCATCCAATTTCTTACTAAAAATTAAAATGTCATCCAAATAAACAATGAAAATTTTACCCAAAAACTCTTTCAGTACCTCACTCATGAACCGCATGAAGGTGCTTGGTGCATTGGTTAGCCCAAAGGGCATGACTAACCACTCGTACAAGCCCTCTTTGGTCTTGAAGGATGTCTTCCATTCATCTCCTTCTCTAATCTAAATTTGGTGATAACAAATCTTCAAGTCTATCTTTGTGAAGTACTCAGCTCCACTCAAACAATCCATGATGTCATCCATCCTTGGCAAGGGAAATTTATACTTGATGGTGATCTGGTTGATGGCTTTGGAATCTATACACATCCCATCATTACCCATCTTTCTTTGGTGCTACTAGTGCAGGTACTAGACATGGACTCAAACTCTCTTTGATCAGTCCCTTTCACAACAACTCTTGCACTTGTCTATTCAACTCTTCACTCTCCACTGGAGTAATACGATGAGCTACCTTATTTAAAAAATTGGCTCTAAGAATCAAGTCCATCTGGTGGCTAATCTTCCTTACTAGAGGAAAACCTTTAGGCACATTATCAGAAACAATATCCTGAAACTCATTCAATCAATTTGAAACTTCTACAGGTACCTCATTAGTATCTTCTTTATCAACTCTAGGGATCAATACGAAACACATATGCTCGTGTCTTATACCTTCTAGGAACTTTCTTCCATCAAACAAATAAATCCTTGTAGTACCGCATACCTTTTTTGTTGCCTCCTTCAAGGGTTTCAACTTATGACGAACACCATTCTTTGTCAAGGAATAGGTGTTGGCATGTCCATCATGCACCACTCACCAATCAAATTTCCACGGTCTACCTAACAACATGTGACAAATATTCATAGGTATAATATCACACAAAACCTCATCCTCATAGTTACCAATCTTAAACTTTACCAAACATTGCTCATTGACCAAATCCCTATGGTTCTTTTGCAACCATGCGATTCAATATGGAGTTGGATGCCTTCTCCTCTCCAAATGCAACTTAGTAACCATTTCCTCTAAAACAAGATTATCAGTGCTACCTCCATCAACAATAACATTACAAACTTTACCTTTGCACTTACATCAAGTGTGGAATAGGTTCTTTCTTTGATATGGTTCCTTCTCTTCATTCAACAAAGCTTGTATGACAACAAGGGCCTCTCCTCTTTCAGCATCTTCAGAATGTGAAGATTCAACATCTTCATCTACATGCACAACTCATGTGTTTCCTTCAGGTCTTCTATTTTTCCTCCCTTGATGTTGAGGACACTCGTAGGCTCTATGTCCTTCTTCGCATTGAAAACATGTTCCATAGAAGCCTCCTCTTCCTGGTCCTCATCTAGATCTTCCTCTTCCTCTTTGGTCTCCATTATTTTGATCTCGAGGATGGTAGGTATTATATCCCTTATGGTTCTAACTGCTACTAGATCCTTCAGTCTTCTTTTGATCTTCACTTCAACCTCCATATGACCATCCACTAGCCTTTCCACCACAAGCTTGTTCAACTTTTCTTCTACCTTCAAAGCAAATTGATATGCATGTTCAATGGTAGACATCCTTACCAAACTAAACTCCTCTTGGATGCTTGGTTCAACCCATAAATGTAATAGCCAACCTTCTCCTTATTGACCTTAGAATGGCCTATTCTGATCAAAACCTTGTAGAATTCTTTTGTGTAATCTTTGATAGACCTCCTTGCTTGCTTCAATCCTTGCATCTTTAACAAATCCAATTCATAATCTACAAGAATGAACTACCTCTTTAGTTTCTCCACCATCCAATCCCATCTGGTTATCTTCTCTTTAGCTCTTTGGTTTCTCTCCAACTGGACTTCTTTCCACCATATGCTAGCATGGCCTTTCAGCTTGGCCTTTGCAAATTTGACCCTCTCCAGATCTTCTATTTCCTCATACTCTAAATACTCTTCCATGTCATGGACCCAATCGATCAACTCCTCTGGATTCAAGTTTCTAGAAAAATTAGAAACTTATATCTTCAGCCTCTTTCCAATCTTGGAAATGGCCCTAAGTAGTCTGACTTCACTAGGATCTATTACATCATGTGCTTCTTCTTTCAAGAGCTCTTCATTTTCAGCCTCATCTTCAATTTCATCTCTTCTTCTAGCATCAAGTCCTTTATGCAACTCCTCTTGTAGTGCTTGAAATCGTCTTTGGAGGGCTCTAAACCCCTCTTCTGTTACCCCAACATTTCTCCCACCATGATTTCTTTGTGGAGGCATCTTTTCTCACAAACCCACAACCACAAGTCCTGGTGTAAATTGCCTCACATTCAGAGATCTGTCTACACAATTAGGAACTCTTGCTCTTCTACCACTTGATGAGGGTACTCCCCTTACAAAACCACACACACACAACTAAACAAGAGAGATAAACAAAAAATGCAGAAAGAAACACTTGCTTTCTATTATCTTGATGAAGTGAAATTACAATACTTAGATATTAACATACTACAGCCACATGGGCTTTCTCATTACAAAAAATTGTAAGCCAAAAACCATGATCTGCACTACTGGAGCCCCCTTTTGTAACCCATGTTCTCCCTCTTTATCCAAGAAGTGTAATTACCTTAGAATATTCCACCATCTGTTTCTCACTCTAGAAGATTTTTTATATATATTTACAACTTCTTGGGGTCATAACTTTTAATCCAACTGTCAGATTTTCAATTGTAATATATCGTTGGAAAGCTTGTGAAGAGATCTCTAGTCATCTTTCACTACATCTATAAGATCAGAGATTTTTCACCCTATTCCAAGGCTTCAAAGGGCCTCAATTTTTAGTTTTAAACTTTATTGGAGAAATTCCTCAGGATGAAAATTTAATATCTTCCAAATGGTAGGGTATTTTTATAAGGAAGTTAAGGTAGTAGAACAACTTCCTACACTAATCTTGAGAGGAGAATAATGCAAAACTTTTATAGATCTATAACAGTTAGATAACCTTAAACAAAAATAACCATAAATATCATGTATACCACAACATAATGATTTACGTGGGGAAAACCCTTTCGGGAGAAAAACCCCACACTCCAAAAACTGCCCAATATATTATTCAAAATAATGAAGATTACAATATACTTGCAGAGCAAGCTTCTCACAGGAGTATCACCATCCAAAGATCCAAAGGCAACATGACCGCTATCACACTCTTAGAATACATTACAATACACAGTTGTAATACAACGCCCTCATAAAATAGGGTTTCCTTCTAGGGAAATTCAAGCTAATAAAATGTCAACTATTAGATCGAAGACATAATTATGAATGATATAGATTTACAAAAATAAAATATAAATATTTTTTTCCTTTTGGGGGTGCTTCCCCTGCTGGGGCATGCTTCCCTCGGAGCCCTCGCATGGGGGAAACCCCCTGGCGCCCCATATCATCGACGTATCAACAACACTGTATGTAGTTGCAAAGTTGAGACACATTATCCCAACAATTTTGAGGTGATTCTCTCACCAAAAATCTTATTTTCCAATTTCACTCCTTGGGGTGAATTTTCATGTCCATAGTAACCCGAATAAGCCGACTTACTAAAAATAGTAGGTGACTATTTTTGGTTGTTTCAAACTTCTAACTATCCCAAAGATTGCATGAGTTGCCATGGGCCCCAAAATAACTAAGGAAAACTACAAACAAAATGAAAATTCAATATTTTTGGGTGATGCGAGATTTCCCTTACACCACTGGATGCTCCTGCATCAATAGCTTAGCTCTATTTTTTCAATTTGAGGTGGTGACAATGAATGTTTTTTTATAACCATTCTTGAAAATCAAGATATGGCTTCTATTATAGACTAACACTATTTTGACTATCAGAATTCTAATTTACACTAAGACTAAACTATTCTCATGGATCTATCTAAGGAAACTTTGTTTTGAATCGAATTCACCCTCTATTGCTTTACTTTATAGTACTTGTTTGTTGAGAAGCATGCATGTTTCTAACATGAGTATTGTTGAAAAGCACACTAAGGGAATTGTTGGTGTGCAAAGAGAAGATTTAGAGCTTAGTGACAAGTTAGCACCCTTAGTTTGACGTACAATGTTGGAATACACATAGGAAAGTATGTAAATGCTTGGGATGATGTTGTAATATAGTATTTGGAGATGTGAGATTCCAATTATAAGATTCAATGTAAACTATGATCTAGGATTGTCCTTAAATATAAGATCCTAGATTCCTTAATTTGAAGTGTTTTGTCACCCAATCCAATAGATAACAATCATATATTCCAAGAGAGTTGGCTCCAACAATTAGGAGAAGGAATTTACACTCATTACACAAGACTGCAAGTGTAGTTCTATCCAAGGGACATATTTTCACACATGATCTAGTCCAAGGTAAGTAGAAATCAAAAGTAAGAGTCAATCTAAACCTATGGGAGCTAGGTAATGTTAATTGACATATATGTTGGAATTGTGTGCCTCAATCTCACAGGCTGAAACCTCTAAGTAAGCATGGTCGCTGTGACTACTGAGATGTCTGACTGATGGTGTTTGGTCGGAGAGAATCTTGGCGAAGGATGTTATCATTGTGACTTGTTGTGTTCGGTGTAACCCTCTACCGAGTGGGTTGGTCTAGCCAACAAGTTATTCTTATCGAATGTCGGGGAGACTCTGGGTGACAAGTGGTTTTGGCGAGAGGTGTGACCTTGGAGACTCTTGGCGACAGATGAATGTCTCACCGATGGTTATACACTCGAAGTCATCGGGGTGACATGAAGGCTCAGTAAGAACTCTTGCCAATGGTTGATTGTCTCGCCGATGGTATGGTATTTTGTCGGTATGACTCCTAGCGAAGGATGGACTCGGGGTGACTTGGAACCTGCGGGGTGACTCTTAGCGACAGCCTAAGTCTTGCCGACGAATGTTCATATCGGTATGACTTGAGGACTCATTATGACTCATAGCGACTAGCAATTGTTTGGGTGATGGGTCTGCTAAGGATATCAATGAAAGGTCTTGCCGATCGTGTTGATAGAGTAAGTCTCACCGATGGGAGTGTTGATGTCGACGTGACTTTTGAACTCGTCTTGATCTCCTGCCGATAGCAGTGACTCTTGCCGATAGTGATGGATGTGTAATCAGTCTTGTAGCATCGGGGAGACACGGCTAGTGTCTCACCGATATGTGACACATTTTTTTGAACGCCTTGACCATTTGTCTATCCTACATGGTTTATCTTCGACCAATTAGAGAAGCATAATGGGAACTGCTAATAATTCGACTGTTGCAGCCGTTACTATGAGGAAGATCAACAGACTGTGAGCGACATGGATATACTCTGTAATCAAAGATGATGAAGGATTGGATGAACAGTTGGATGAGTAACAGTGTGAGATAACGAAGTGTTGCTCAATTGAATACAAATTATTCTGAGTGAATTATGTGGATGTTTTTTGAGAGCATTTTTGTGTAAGGTTGATCAGTGAATATTATGCTGTTGTAAATTAACATTAGAGAGTGAAGCCTATACTCTGTATGTAATTTGTCTATTGTAATACAAAGGGGTTTTTCTTGGTGTGGTGGATTTTTCTCCCGTAAGGGTTTTCCCACGTAAATCTGGTGTTCATCTGTGTATGTTCATTTCTTTGTTTCTATTATTTCTTTCATGAATATCTTAATTGAACTGTAATTGTAAATTTTTAAAGACACCTCTGCATTCTTGCCTGAGGTTTTGGCGTTAGGAGAGTTTGTTCTACACCTATTCTTTCCTTACAATATAGGATCAAGGCTTAGGTCAATTTATGTCTAAAATAGGAGAATTTAAGTATTAGGACATTGTATTAACCACATAACCAAAAGTAAAACTAAGGGAGAAATAGTATGCTAAGATGACCTAGTAGTGGGTTTTCCCTAAGTAAAAAATGTGCATCTATTGTTTCATGTATGCTAAGATGATCTATGTGTTTTCATGATGTAATTTTTTTTATATTGATTTGACAAGAATTATAGGTGGTGGCATTTGTATTGAGGGTTTGTTCAAGTCATTTCAATGTATAGTGTTTCTAATAGTTGTGTAGGAATACCCTCCATGCTTACAAATCAAGTGGTATCAAAGCAATTGTATCCCTTGGTAAAGTATTTGTTGTAGGGTTAGCAAGTATATGGCATCCACAAGATCAAGTGGAAACAATATCACATTTAATCTTGAAATTGGAGTGAGAAAGTGGTTAAAAGAGCAAGAATGACAAGAGAAGATAATGGAGAAGTGAGGTTATGGAAACTCGAAGAGGATTTTGCACATATTCTTAGCATAGAGTAGACGGTGGATAGATTGAAAAGTATGATGTTGGTCCTAATCTCTAAGTTACAAATTTTGAAAGAAAATAATTTATAAAAAGGAACCAAAGAGAGGAGATATGGAGCACAATGAATCCTCTAAGGGAAGATTCTTTAAGACAAAGATTTTTTTTATATTCATTCTTATGATTGTGAAATTAGTGATACAAAGTTGGACCAATGGGTGTCCCAAATGGAGGTATACTTCAATCTTCATTAGTTATCTCACCAATAAATTTATTTTCCAAGTTTCAATATTTTTGTGCATGCTCTTATATGGTGTGAGAGCTATGCACCCTCATTGGAAGTTCCAAAAGTGCAACCAATTTTGAAATGGGAATAATTTGAGGGGATTCTATGTAAAAAAATTAAAATTCATATGCCATGAAGGAATGGATTATGCAATGGTACTAGAGATAAAGGAAAGGACAAAGAGTGTGCATGTCACCAAAGATTTTAGAAAGAGGGAAATAAAAATGGAAAGAAGTTCACATGAAGTATGTTGGAGAACTATTTGGACACTTGAAGATGCATTTTCTCATGGTCAAGCCATGAAAGATATGGAAGAGACATATCCCCACACACACAACCTTGAGTTAGATATGAAGAGGAACTCTTCCAACAAGAGATAGCAAAGTAATGAGTAGTAGTTTTGTGGTAATAAAATGAGGACAAAAAAGAAAAATTAAGATGAAATTTGCCTCATCAATTAAATCAAAGAGGAGAGGTAAAGAAAGGTTTCAATGTACCTATTATGATAAAAATAGGCACTCAAAAGATAGATGTTGGAAAATACACCTTAAATTGGCACCTTCAAATGAGAAGGACAAGCAATCCAATGTGATGCACAAGGCATTTGATATTAAGTGTACTTCAAATGGAGATGAGTGATTTTCATGTGCTATTCTCAATAAGGGAGTACAAAAAGTTGGAAATAGCCTCAACAAAGTAGAAGAGTTAACAAAACTTTTCCAAAATAGGGTGCAAGTGAAAGGTATGAAAATTAATGATATGTTTCGCCATATTCTCAAGAAAATAATATTTCTAGTAGGTTGGCTTGGGCTTGGAGTTTATAAATCATCCAAGTCTATATACCTTGGGATGGTTCTAAAAAATATCAAACACAAAGGTGCAAAAGAAATGAAAGTTGTGGTTTGGTCTACACTCAAATTTCATAGATGAGGTATTGTTTGATGTTGTTCCATTAGATGTGATTGATCTGGTTTTTGGGAGTACCTATTTGTACAAGAAGGATGTTATTTATTATAGGAGGAAGAATCAATATAAGTAAACATTGAATGAAAAATAATTTGTTTTGAACTTGTATGAGGGAAGGTTGAAGATTGTTATTGGTGGCATTTCAAATCATAGAAGACTAATCAATGCTAATGGAAGAATTATTTCTTTTTTGGATGAACAAGTGCATGAAGATGTTGGTGTTTTAGCTTGAAATGAGCTCCATATGTGCAAGGAGAAACAAGTATAAAAGGATGCAAGGTTGTACCATGGTATCAAGCAAATGCACTTTAATCGATTTTAGGTTGTAAATTTTACATAGAAACAATATTATTCTTCAATTCCACCATCCACTCGTTCAATAGGATATTACAAATATATAGGACAAGTATTCTAACTCCTATAACAAGTCCACTAACTTCTCACACTAAATATAGGTGGGTTGTTCAACCACCTTAATTCTCTCCCTCCTATTTTCACTCCTAAATATCTACGTGAGTTGTGTTATCAAATCACTTACATTATTAGGTTCACAATAATATAATGTTGTTGTTTCTCAACAACTTAATATTAATTTACATAATTCCATTTTATTACACATGCTAATTTAAACACCCATATGAACACTAATTCCTAACACCCCCTAGTGTGAACATGGGGAGAAAGTACATCACATGGAATAGAAACAAAATCGTATGTCGATGCATACTTTTAGGTTTGCATACTGCTATCTAGATCTTGCGGCACATGATCACCTACATACAAGAATTTATCCTACTTTTACTTCTGGTGAACTTATCATCGACAAACCACACTTCCAAGAAGTCTAGCTGTCAAAGGATCTTTGTAGCCAACTGATCTCCTATACAACTATTTACAATATCAATGATCTCTACATTCTCCTCTTTTCAAACTTAACAGGGGAATATACAATATTCTCAATTGTAGCCACTATTGTTGATTGTTTCCACTCAATCTCCAACAACATAGGAAAAAGTCATTTCCATTGGAAGTTGCCTTTGACTTTAGTCGGTTTGACACACATATAGTTGTCACTAATACAATTTTGCAACCCCATTGCTAATAACTAATGAGAGGTTGTTGAATGTCCTCTAATCTCTTGTGTCTCTATCCTCTAGTAGGTTTTCTACTTAATCAAAAAAATTGGCTTATAGACAACTGGGTTATAATGCCCCCACAAAATAATGTATAAGTAATAGTACATCCAATTACAATTGAGACAGTTTTTATTTTTTTATAATTTTTCAACATTTTTGAATTTTGATAGACATACTTTTGATGAAACAACAATTAACAACTCTTGAAAATGAACCCTATTCTAAAATGACACAACTTTACTTTAACTAGACACAAAATATCTCTATAAAAACTAAGAAAACATGTTAGAGGATTTAAAAACTTAAACTAAATAATACAAAATTATTATCAACTCAATACGAATCGACTTAATTACAAAACACAACTTTACAACTAAACCTAATAAGGGACATAATACACAATAATGCACTTGAGCCCTTGATACACATTTCTTTTGAATCATTTTTCCTTGGTTCATTCGAGTCAAAAAGCTTATTACTGATTGCACTAGGCACTAGCAATCAAAGTACTATAGCCTTTAGATCAACACTTTCTACACCGTGTGCAGCAACGACGCCATTAATTTTTGTGGGCCATTGGTGTATCAAAACTCTCCATTGATGGTCATAGTGTCTGAGTTCATTTAGATAGAAAAGACCACCTCATAGCTAAAACTACATGTAGATATGGTGTTGTCACTAGTGGTGTGATACCTCCATGATCTTGAGTGCATAAAAGTGTCTTTCATTGTTGCAAAAGAATATTTTAGTGATTGAAATGACATGAAATATGAATTAGAAGAATTATGTACTTCAATGTCGAGATCATTAAAAGAGCATCAATCTAGACTTCCATAAGAGTCGTTTGACTTGTTTATAAAGAGCTCAATGGTTCCAAATTTGTGGGTCTCTGATATAGGCTCGTAAAGCATAGCTACCCTGCACACCAAAATGCAAAGATGAGAGCCTTCACAAAAAATTCAATAATGACCACAATCAAGGAGGACTCATAAAGACATTCACCAAAGAACCATATGCAGCTCCTAGGTTTTACTACACTTCACATGCACCATAAAATCTCAAACACTGTTATTTGACTATACTATATTACATACTTGTATATGAGCAAGCGTTCCTACTGTTGAACACTCAGAATACTGAGAGGGGGGTGAATTAATATTCTATTAAACCATTTAAACATTAGCCATCCAATTATCAAACTATATTCAGCTGTTATAAGGAAATAAAGCATGAAACATCCATAACATCACATAACACATGAACACCAAGATTTTTATGTGGAAAACCCAAAATGGGAAAAACCACGGTGAGGGTTAGCTCACAATACATTATAATCGATTATAGTATATTACTGAAGTTCTCACTATAGGTGGACTCACTGCCCACAATTAAAAAATATAGAATAAAGAAGGTGGATCACAACCTATCTTGAACTGTTACAAATGCATCTACAATATGCAAGGATACAACTCCAATGAAGCACAATAACAATCTTTGCACTGATCTGGATCAATGCTCTGCTCTACTCTGCATTCACACACCTTACAAATCAATTCACACTAGTCTACTCAAATTCACATCATACACAATCCATGTCGCATCTATATCTCATCACTTGTCACAAAACACTGAAAACAATCCATCATATAATATCGACATCAAGTGTAACATCAATTAGGTCGGCCTAATTAGATGTAACACCAAAAATATAACTTTTCGGCTCAAAAAATTATCATCCATATTATTACATAGCACAATTCAAAATTCAAAATATCTTAAGATAGGTTGACATAGACCTAAGATAGATCCCACATAAAGGCTCAACACATATTAACCCTTCACATACTCATCAAATGTGTTAGGTCAGGACACCATAGGACCTAAACAAAAATCCTTCAACTGTTCATCCAATTCGCAACACATGGAATTCAAAACACGATACCATTTGGAATTCAAGCTCAATTGACATCTAGAAACTTATCTTCAACACTGCAACATCAAAGACTCATCTGCGAAGGAGTGCAGAATCTCCCACACAAACACACTATTTAGGAAATGACTATGAAATGCCAGACTGAACTCTACCATTCATATATCTTAGAATGCTTCACCAAACCAGATGAAATCTTGGATTTAGATGCATCTAACAACCACAAAAATAGGTTAGAATTGTGTGCAGACCCAAAAACTGATACACTATTATAGTGAACTAGCAGTTCTGACACTTAGTCATATTTCCACACAATTGATCTTTTTGGACCAAAACTTCTTACACAAATGAATTAGAATTAGCACCTCAAAAATTTGTTAGGATTGATCAGAGTGATCCACAACAATGTTGACATCAATGACAACACTGTATTACATCATTATGAACTTTCTTCACGCTCATGTTGCCAACTAGCATGATCATTGACAATCTCCTCAAACTTCCAACAATCTCCCCCTTTGTCATTGATGCCAACATGCCAAAAATCTAAAAAATGCTCTCCAATACTCTCCCCCTTTGACATTAAGGGAAAAGGGTGCCTATACAAAGCTGTTTTGACTCTTACTGGAGCTCTCCTTGAATGATGTAGCCATATATACAATTGTGAAAACAATTGACTTCCTTTCAGTCATGTACAAGAGCAACTCTATATGTCTGCATTTATACAGGTAGTATGAACATAAATGCATAAAAAGATAGAAAATGAGTCAATCAGAGGTGGTTGATGCCTATAATTTCTTCACCTAATCTTCCTAAAGCTAAATCTTCCTTTGTGGAGTGGTGCGGACCCAAAAATTGATACACTATTACACTGAACTAGCAATTCTAACATTTAGTCAGATTTCCACACAATTGATCTTTCGTAACCAAAATTTCTTACACAAATGACTTCCTCAGCACCTCAAAAATCTGTTAGGATTGATCAGAGTGATCCACAAAAATGTTGACATCAATGAAAACACTATATTACATCATTATGAACTTTCTCCATGCTCATGTGCCAACTAGCATCATCAATGACAATCTCCTCAAACTTCCAACATCTACAACTAGGAAGCTACAAGGAAGCTATCTAGAATGGATTACACATTCACATACACAAACTCATAGTTAATTTTGACATAACTAGGTGGGATTAAAATCTCACCAGCCCATCTCTTCAACCTAATACCATAATGGAAAACAAGGTGTAAATTTTACACTGAAAAAATATTATTCTTCAATTTCAAACTCCACTCATTCTAATTCCTATAACAACTCCACTAACTTCTTAGTGGGTAGTGGGTTGTTCAACCACCTTAGTTCTCCCCCTTATTTTCAATCTTAAATCTCTACTTAACAACTCACTTACTTTACTAGGCTCACAATAATATAATATTAGCACTTGCACCTAAAGGAGGTTCAAGAATTATGCCGATAGAAAATTATATGTATGTTAATGTGTTAGAGAGTACGTGTTTGTGCATGCAAATTCTAGTTGCATGTGGCTGGATTAAACAATTAATAATAAATACTAAATTAGTTTTATTTTTTGTTTATTATTTTATTAATATATGTTTATTATATTATCTTATCTTATTATTGTTAATATATAATATTATTACATTTGTATATTATTAATTAATGATTGAGTTTAGTTAGGATTACTATTTAAACTAAATAATATTTATTTTGTAATTAGATTATGGTTAGCCTTCAATTTGATTTACAATTTAATAAAGGGTTAAGTTAGGATATGATTAAATTTGGCTTATTTTATATAATATATTATTGCTAATATTTATATAAATAATATTATAGTTACTGTGAATAAATATTCAAAAGGCTCCCTTTGGGTATATCTTCGCTCTAAGTATCGGCCCGCGCATCGCAAAGTTGCCTCCTTGGCCTTTTTGTCAAAGTCTGTGGCTCCCTCCACGTGTCTGTTTTGCGCTCCCCAGAGGTTTCCTTTCCTTCGCATTTCGGAAATCCCCACTATGCTTCCATGTGTCGTAGCTGCGGGCTTTTTTTATCGTTCCTTTTTTGCTTCGTCATCAGGCCCCGCTCGAGTGCCACATAGCTCTCATTCCCAAATAAATTTTCCAGGCCCCAC
Source organism: Sequoia sempervirens (assembly GCA_007258455.2). Taxonomy (NCBI): domain Eukaryota; kingdom Viridiplantae; phylum Streptophyta; class Pinopsida; order Cupressales; family Cupressaceae; genus Sequoia; species Sequoia sempervirens. The sequence goes on from VDFB02113039.1 coordinate 194,076, forward strand.
GATCGACGTCTGCAATGCACTTTTGCTACATGTCTGCTCCGCGCAAGCTTTTAGCCCAAGGATGAAATAACTACCGCAGGCAGTGAAATTTTTCCATGCGTCTCTTCTGCGCACACTACTTCAGCGCCAAGGATGAAATGAACCAAATGCTGCGATTGGCCGCCGCGTGTCATAATTACTTTACGAGATGATGACACTTGTTTGTTTGACCTTGTCGGGACCACCGCCATCATTTGTAAGGGATGCACTTGAGCCTGGAATGACTGGATGCTTGGTTTCAAATCTTTTTTGTTGCAACGGCTTGGGGAATATACTCAATCTACATCATTGTCGGAGATCGTGAAATCTTTTCTGTTACGCCTCTGCAAGCGGTGGGAGTTTTTTGCTATATATACTTCTCTTTGTTTTGAGGAAAGGGTCTGATTTTGGAAGGAACACTAATTTTAGGAAAATACACCAGGCCTTTATTACTGTTTTGTTTTTATTGCAAAATACTTTCAGACTGTGCCAATTGTTCGGCCTTTTTGTTCTTTTATGCTATTCGATTAAACTTTAAACTGTGTTGCTATTGTCTGGATATTTCATTCGAGAACTTAAATATATATTGAATGCAAGTTTTCTGACCTAGATCATGTCTCATGACTCTTCTTGGCAGTAGGAATGTATGCAATGTTATTTTATGTCAATGAATGGATTATCTATACTTTAATCTTTCAGTTTCTGCCTTGCTGGAACATTACAAACACCAATCAGGTCCTTAGATCTATGATTTATCTTGCCTATCATTAAGTCTTAGCACATCGCCTTAGGTTAGACTTTATTTTATTATATTTGTTTCCTTTTCCCTTTCCAAACCCCCATTATAGAAGAAGTCGGATTTTCTAAAAATCTAGAGGTCACTCAATTTAGTGCAAAAGGTCCCCCATAAACTGAGTTTCCCATAAGACACTGTTACCTTGTCAAATTTTGGCATCAACAGTTTGTTCTTTTTCTGGCATGCCCGGTGGGACAGAGCTTAAATGAATTTGTGCTTTAGAAGGGTGTATGAGTCATCGGCATGTAACTAGATCCCAAACTGCAAACAACCCCAGTTTACTAGTACTGCCACTAGGAACAGTGCAAGCCGCAAGTCAGTTGGTAACCATTCCGCTCCTACCACCCGTTCCTCTAACCATGTTGCCAGCCGCCAACATAAATTATGTGGTATGGGACGCCAGAAGTCCCCTAGCAGCTCCAGTAGCACCCGTTGTCTGGGGTGCTATCCCAGGCTTAGCTATGAAAGCTATACCCAAGTTTACCAGAGATGGCTCAAGAACACCTGCAGACCATTTGTAAGATGTGGTAGACGTGTGTCTGGTGCACGGGATCACTGAGCAGAATGTAGCTCTAAGGCTCCTCGCCGTATCTTTCAAAGGCAAGGCATTGGATTGGTACTGAACACTGCCACCTAGCACTATCCGCACCTGGGACGAGCTCAGAGATCCATTTTATGAGAGATTTTCAAATGACGAAGATTGCTCCTCGTTGTACCATTAATTATCTGTCATAAAATGAGCTCCCCAAGAGGCTTTAACTGACTTCAATGCTCGATTTCACAAAAATTGGCAGAGAATCCACGTTGCTATACGCTCGACTCCTGAGTTGGCGTTGATATTTTATCTGAAGTCCATCAACCCTGACATTTCTATGATGATCAAGTCTTTAGGAGGAGCTACTCTACTGGATGCTTATGGTGTTGCCATCAAAGCCGAGAATCATTTGATAGATTGCATAAATTTGCTTCCTCAGCCTATCATGTTGATATTTCCTGAAATATTGATGCCCGCATAGGAAGTCACATCGACATGTGCACTCTCACCTCCCCAATCAATGTACACATATACGGCAGTGCCGCAAAATGTTGCCTCTACATTCGGTTCTCTTAAGGATGAAATGAATGATCTTAAAGAAATGTTGCGGACTATGGAAAATGATATAACCACCCTCAAGCGGAACCAATCAATGCCTCTGAAGCTTGCCTATCAGAATTATCAAGGAAGATGGTCTTCATATCAGCAGAATTAGTACCATGGTAGTTCCCGCACTAATCCACCAGCTCCGACAGTCAACCAAATAGTGCCGGTGCGTACTCTGCTGACGAGTGCTTCACCAGGCTTGAGTAGGGAATTGACTGCAGGACATAATAACCTCATTGATTATATCAATCTGTGGTGCTTCCCTTGCAGTGACACGCATATTCCCTAGAATTGTCCATGTGACAACTTACAACAAAAGGTGGCAGAGCAGCGCAGCCAAGGCACGACGTCAAACCACGAGGGTTATGTATATGCCTCACCACAAATAGAGAGTGCAGTTCTTACCGCACAAATGCAACGAATGTCTCTAGAAAAATAATCCAACATCGCTCTTGATCACGCGCTCTTCTCATGGATGGAAGAAGAAGAAATGGTGTTTACTAATGATGCATCCATATCCAAAACATCGCAAGTGCAATCCGACTATAACACTCGGTCAAAGAGGAGATTTACAGGCGAATCAGTTGCTCTGCAACTAGTCAATCCACAACCTAAAAGTGCTTCTGATCAGATATCTGGCACTTCCTCTACGCCAACGCAATATCCACCATAAAGGAAATTATCATAACAAGAGCAAAGGAGTAGAAACCTCCAATTTTACCACCTTTTAACGTGGTGGAACAATTAAAGAAATCATCTGCTAATGTCTCTCTATGGGACATTCTAGCTATCCCGAAGCAAAAGATGTTATTACAGAAGGCACTTCAAGCAAAGATCAACGTAGCGCCAACAGAGCAATTAGCCAATGCAAAGGTTGTTAATCAACTATCTCCTACTAGATTCCTTGCAAACAACACAAAAGAGGCCGATATAGAAGTCGGAGATAAGTCGAAGCCCCAACCCTTCTTCTTAACTCTCATTATAGGGAAAAAGTTATTGCACAATGTTATGATTGATTCTGGTGCTAGCACCACGGTTATGCCTAAACAAATAGTTGAAGCTTTAGGACTCAGCTATGAACCTATGAAAAGGGGAGTAATGCAGCTTGATGGGAACAAAGTTGAAACCGTAGGTGTGATCAAGGAACTTCCTTTAACTCTATTTTCTTGCCCTAGTATCACTTTGTCGCAAGATACTGTGATCATAGATGTTCCTCCCATGTTCGGCCTTTGTCTGTCTCGAGAATTTACTTTAAAGGTGGGTGGATACCTCTCCTTGGATTGGTCACATCTAATTCTCAGAACCAAGAATAGCGCAAAAATGAAAATAGAGTTGGAAGCATTACATTCTGAATATGGAGCAGATGAAGCCATGATCAATTTTGAAGCTGCACATACCTCTATCACCAAGCAAGAAATGTATGGCATTGAATTACTAGAGGAGGAAAAGATGACCGAAGACCGAAATGATCAAGAGGATGCTCTGTTAAGTGAACACATGGACAACGACCCTTTCAGAAATTACCATGCTACAAGATTGGGAACCTATGTAATCTATGATGAAGACCAAATGCTCCCGAAGGTTGCCAAAGAGATCGAAGGTGGTCAAGCACCTGAGCTATGGACATTGAAATTTGACGGGGCAAGATGCAAAGTAGGTGTCGGAGCAGGGATATGTTTGATATCCCCACAAAATGAAAAAATAATAAGGTCTTTTTGCTTCTAGTTCACTTGTTCGAACAACGAAGCCGAATATGAAGGGTTAGTTCAGGATTTAAGCCTTGCGAAGCGAATGGGCATTAAGTAATTAATGGTGTTCAGAGATTCTGAAGTGGTTGTCAACCAAGTCTGGGGAATTTCCGTGGCAAGGAATGTCCGCATGAGATCCTATCGACATCGAGTTTGGGACCTAGTTGAGGGTTTTGAAGCCTTCAACATTCAGACTATTTCCCAAGACCAAAATGATGACGCGGATCGCATGGCAGCAATCGGATCCTAGTTCGATCTTATTTCCAACCTTATACATAACAAACACTCTGTACGAGTAATAGTCTGACCAGTGGTTCCCGATAATGATGAAAGATGGCAGGTGTTTGAGAGTGATGAACACCTTGCTTCGTTCATCGAACAGTTAGGGGAATTCGTTAATCAACTCCAACCAAAGATTGCAAAGGCTTATGAAGGACAAATCATGCAACTCAAATCCAACAAACTTCCAAAAGGATTGGTTACTCTCGAAAACCTTTTTGATTGTGATGATGCAAGAAATGATAGACGAAAGTTTGTGGCAAATAAAAGTGACTACATAGACCTTCGGGTCTCGGACGGAAAAAACCTTCGAGTCAGGAAAGATGTCCCACACCATGATAGAGAAAGGCTCATCAATTTTTGCAAGAAATATCAAGGAGTAGTGGCTTGGTCCTATGATGACCTGAAGGGATATGATCTTGACATCATCCAACACACAATCGAGTTGACAGAAGGTGCAAAACCAGTCTGACAAAAGAAGAGGCCAATGAACCCCAAAATTGAAGCACTAATGGCGCAAGAGCTAACAAAGCTAATCGAGTTGTGGATCGTCTTCTCAATCAACCATAGCACGTGGGTATCCAATCTAGTTCCGATCCGAAAGAAGAATGGAGATATTCGCTTATGTGTAGACTTCTGAGACCTGAACAGAGCATCCCTGAAGGATCATTATCTGTTGCCTTCTATGGAGACAATCCTGCAAGCAGTAGCAAGATCGAAAATGTTTTCTCTACTTGATGGCTTCTCCGGTTATAATCAGATCCAAGTTAAAGAAGAGGATCAACACAAGCCTATGTTCACTACAAAGTGGGGAACATTTGCATATGCTAAAATTCCTTTTGGTTTATCCAATGCAGGGGCAACATTCCAATAGGCAATGGACGTCGCTTTCAGTGAACTGATCAATAAGATTATCCTAATTTATTTGGATGATCTTACTGTGTTTTATAATTCTAGGGATGATCATTTTGATCACTTAGAAATGGTTTTTCAGAAATGCTAGGATTTTGGGGTTTCCCTGAATTCAAAAAAATGTGTATTCGGAGTGTCGCAAGACAAGCTATTAGGACACATGGTGTCCAAAGAAGGAGTTTCAATTGATCCCGACCAGGTGAAAGCCATCAAGGAACTTCCCCTTCCGGTTAATAAGAAAGGTGTTTAGTCCTTCTTGGGAAATGTAAATTTTGTTAGTAAGTTTATTTCCGACTTTGCAGGAATAATTAAGCCAATCACCCTGATGCTTAAAAAGGATCAAGCATTCAAGTGGACAAAGGAATCCCGAGAAGCCTTTGAAAAGGTTAAAGATGTCATTTCCGCAGCTTTGATACTGGTTAATCTAGATGTATCTAAGGATTTTATAATGTATGTATTCAGTAGCAAGTCCAGTATTGCTACTGTCTTAACTCAAAAGGATAATGAAGGAAAATAAGAACATCCGATGGCATTCTACTCCCAGACCCTGAAGGAATATGAGATGAATTATAATTTCCTCGAAAGGAAAGCCTTTGCAATAGTGAAGGGACTTAAAAAATTATGCCATCTAATTTCCTGCAACAAAGTGATTGTCTATGTCGCGCATTCTAGTGTGCGCGAATATATCATGGAGGGAGAAATCACAGAAAAAAAGAGCTAATTGGATCACCAAGATCCTTGAATATGACATTGAGGTCAAACCCACTAAAATCGTCTGTGGAAGAGGATTGTGCGAATACATGGCGCACGACGATGAGATACCCGCCAAAGAAGAGCAGTCAGAGCTTGTTTTGATAAATGAGCCAGGGTCTGAGGGTTGCTGGCTAGCAGACAAAGTGAGGTTTATGCAAACAGGAAAGTATCTACTAGGTCTTTCCTCCCAAAAGAGGAGATACTATCGGCTGTAGAATTACAGATATGCGCTAGTGGAAAGGATCCTTTTCAAAAATAATTTCAATGTTATCCTCTTGTGAGGTGTGACTGTAGAGCAAGTGAAGAGAATCCTCAACACTTTCCACACCAACGCTGCGGGTGGACACTTCTCCGCTAAAACCACCGCCATCAAAATCATGTGCGTAGGTTACTATTGGCCCACACTTTTCAACAACTCTCACTCTTTGGTGAAGTCCTATAAGGAATGTCAGATCTTCATAGGCAGAAGGAAGAATTATGCAATGCCTCTCAAGCCTATAGTGGTGGATGAACCATTTGCACAATGGGGCATGGACTTCATTGGGATGATTAATCCCACTTCCAGTGCCGGGCACAAGTGGATTCTGACCACTACAAATTACTTCACAAGATGGACAAAGGTCGTTCCGCTTAAAAACATAATAGAAGCAGAGATAGTGGATTTCCTCGAAAAGCTGGTGACAAGGTTCGGTCCTCCGAAGACTATCATTTCTGATAATGTCAGAGCTTTCCTAGGCACAAAGGTATGTCACTTTGCATTAACAAATGGCATATTCCTTAAGACATCATCGAATTATTACCCATAGGGAAACGGCCTAGCGAAATCAACAAACAAGAACCTGGTCAGGCTCCTTAAAAGAATTGGTTCAGAGCACCAGAGGGATGGCACAAAAAACTTCGAGCAACACTTTGGGCAGACCGCATAACTCCTAAGCAAGTCCTTAAGACTTCACCTTATGAGTTAGTATACGCGAAAGAGGCATTGTTGCCTATATCTATGGAGATTCCAACGCTTCAACTGTTGAAATCCCTTGAGATAGAACAAAATGGTGCCATGGAGGTTCGGCTTGCCGAACTGTGAGAAGTACAAGAAAAAAGGGAGAATTCCCTAATAGCCATGACAAACCGCCAGCAAGTGGTCAAGCGATGGTTTGACAAGAGGGCTTCCGACCAAGGCCTAAAATGTGGAGACTTAGTGCTAAAATATAATGAAAGGGCTGCTAAGCCAGGTTAGCATGGAAAATTTGATAGCCTATGGGAGGGCCCCTTTAAAATCATTCAGTGCAAAGAGCATAATGCTTTCGAGTTAGAAAGCATGGAACATGAAACCTTGGGAATCCCGGTAAATGGGATTCATCTTAAGTTGTTCCATTAAGTGCCAAATTTTATTATTGTACATATGTTAATATGCTTTTATTTTCTTTCCCTTTGTGTTGGTCGGTCTTTTTAGAAATTAGTGTGTGTTTCGGAAAAAAGCAACCCATCATTACAGAGAGTAGAGCAGTAGAGTTGCTTTATAGAAATAATCAAGAAAATACACCCATATGCAAAGGAAATATGCAAATATGCTAATAAAAAGAACCCATACAACAGATATGCAAAAAGAAGAGAGTCATGGATTTTATAAAGATATATGTCATTATATATATATTCTTTCATTTTTACATGGCATAAAATGGTTGAGAGAGACGTAATTCAAAAAGTATATGATTATACATGCTATTCTTTTCATATATGCTCTATCTATGGCATTTTTTAGGCTTATATACAAAAACTGGAAACGAGTGGTATTCTTAACAGCAGAAAACAAAGAAACAAGGAGGCATTTTATCCAAGAGCATGGGCAATAGTAATCGACGCATTAACAGCAGCGCCTATCACGTCTTCATTAGCAGGTACTTCAGCAGCAGACGCAGAATCATTTGGAGCAGCCGCCATTGGCGGAGGGAACACCAGGTTCCTGAAGTCAGTGTACCAATCAATGTTGTAGAATGGCACTACGTTGTAGCTGCGAAACAGAAAGTGCAAGGCCTGGGTAACCCTCTGCTAGTGCTTGTCACGTGTTTGGAGGTGGAATCCACTGAGGAATGGCAGCCATACGACGACCGTTTCTTCCTCGATATAGCATCGGAGGTCACTGGTTGTTGGAAGGCCTACCCCATATGCAGTGTGAGCGACGACCTCACCTAGACCATTTAGGTACTTTTTCGAAAAAAATCCCTTGACCAACTTTCTAATTAGAGGCCTGGGGATACCAATGTCTAACATTTCAACGCAACAAAGTGCGAGCAGATATCGGTGTTTACACAGTATTTGTCTTCATACTCTATGCAGTCCTTACCCATAACCCATTTTATGGCTATCAAAACTAGGGAGTGTTTATTTTTGGTCATCCTTTTCAAGCGCCTAGTTGAAATCTCTCTGAGGAAAGTTGTCTGAGACTTGTAAGAAACTAGCCTAATGGGAGTATCCATGGTACTGACACAAGGCTACTACCTTCTAACTACTCCTAAAACTTTCCTACCACCTAGCCTATGAGAAAACTCACTTGTTGAAGCTAAATACTACGCCAATGACCTATTGCTAAACTTTTCTCAAATGCTAAGTGTGATTTCCTCACTACTTAGCAGCCTATTTATAGAAAAAATGAGAAAAAGCATGCTAATCTGTTTCGAGAAAACATGATGATAACCAAGTGCCAACTTGAAAGACGTGCCTACGTTTGCTCGCATTTCCTAACTAGTTGTGTCTGTAAAAGTACGGCTCAATGCATGCTAAGTTAATAAGAGCTAATTAATTAGCTTTAAAATGGTGGCGATCATCGACAGTAAGCTGCACGGTCCATAGGCTATTGTGTCACCTCATAGGAACTTCCCTGAACCCAAGGTAGGATTCATATCTTTTCAGGCGGTGGTTGTTTGGTTTGGCTTAATCATTCCATCAGGGATATTAATTGCCAGCACATACTAATGCAGGGCTAGAAGGCAAATTGTTGGTTCAAGTTTCAAGGAAATCACAGCGTATCACACGGTTGCCAAATGCAATAATGAATTCTTGCCACTTCGAAATGGCAAGTAATTCATTTTTGCATAAGCCAAGGAATTAACGGTACATGCCGGATTAAATGCAAAAGCATACTTTCCTCTACCATCTCGAGAAAAGATAGCTAAAATTTTGCATGAGAAGGTTTTTAATGCTTAATGTCTTTTGAAATACGCCAATCCAAGTGAAGAGAAGTTTTAGCATATCCAAAGTCGAGTAAAATTACAAAGAATTCAAAACCTGCAGAAGCTTTCATCTGAAGGAAAAATGTCGGAGAGTTCATCACAACAAATTTAGGAGGAGGTTGGCCAACGCTTGCTCAGTGCTATACGGTTGCCACGATTTGTGTATATCTATGAAGATTTATCATATGCTACACCTGGTATACCAGGCAAGCTGAAGAGGGCAAATACAATACAGCTGGATAGGCCCAAAGATTGCAAAAAATAGAAAAGGGTTGAGGAGGAATGGGATAATATTCATGACCCACGCCTCGCAAGAAACCCTAAGTCTTTAAGAGAAGCAACCTGTGCAAAGATGAGGTCACCTAAGGGAGCCACATCTACAACAAAGAAGGTTTGGTACAGTGGTCTTCCACAATACATGGTCCCACTGGTACATTATTGTTCGGAGATAGTTGATGTCACCATTCAACGTTATAACCTGAGCACTCACTACATTGACGGCCAAACTTTAAGTGTTCACATCAGCCCACAAGCCATTTGGCACATGCTATGTATCTCGGACCCAAGTACCAAAAAGGAGAAAATTGAGTCCTTCTCTCCTGCCAAAGTAGAAAATACGTGGAAGGCGATGAAAAAGAGCTCAGATTTCCTAATAGAGGAAATTGGTAGGAAGGGAATCCTTGGTGCCAACCTTTCGAGTATCCCATTGCCGCATGGTTCATTTCACGAAGACATGCAAGATGCCTTGTCAATGCTAGCGTTTGTGTGTGGTCAGAACTTCGACGAGATGGTGGAAGCCTTTCAACTAGGGTTGGCTTTTCAATTCCACAAACTCAATATCTTTTGGTATGATTTCGCTGAATTCATGGTGGAGGAAATGATATAGCAAATAGAAAATTACCCGGTGGAGGGAAAGTTTAGATTTCTCTCCTTCCTGGTTCACATGTTCCTACATCAAAACCATGATTTCTTCGGCAGATATTTTGAATTGTCAATTTCTGATGAGAAGCAAAAGAGGAAGCCAGTATCCACATGGACACCCTTTATTTCCATGACATATGATTACTATGCATTTTTGGATTATTTTATAACTCTGGTCTTGCAAGATTTACGAGGAGGTGACACAGTTTGACTCAACATAGATCAGGCCGGATATATGCTGAGTTTCACTCCCGCTTGTGACTGGTTCTTCAGAGCGGATTTCACCATTCTCCGGATGTGGGGCTTCATCGGTCAACCTTTCCTACTTCCAACGTATGTCACAAATAGGGTGCTCGTGTTTGAAATGTATCGGCAGGTGTGTGTCATTGATTATACCTTTTGCAGTAACCCAAGTGTTAAGAGGAAAGGATTATTTGCTTGTCCAAAGAATTTCAAGACAGTAACTCTGTTAAAGAAGCAATCGGATCAATTATTGCAGGATAAACTGGCTCATTTAGGATTGGTTTTAGTAGGTGATAAATGGGATTACAACCCTTTCAATGACTTGTCGTAGCCGCACATGAAGGTTACTCATGTTCCTCGACCCTATTGGGAAAAGACGCGCAACCCGCAGGCGGATAAGGATGAAAATTTTGTTGAACTAGCGCGTGTTCCCACATAGGATAACAGAGAGCCATGGCACATGTTTTACTTTGTTGTGGCGGTGGCTAAGGATAGTGTCCAGATGGACCACACCATGTACAACCAGCTGGTAAAGGATAAGGAATGGACTAATGAGAATATAGAAGCTTTTTGGAAATATCGCCAAGAAACAAGGCAATTGGATGCCCCTTATGAAAGCTTGAAGGGGGACAAAGAATTTGAAAAATGGTGGGATGAGGAGCATCCCAACCCCGACTCTAGCGCTAATAAGGCAATGACCCGGAAGGTGAGTCTGAAGAAGAAGAAGAAGAAGAAATAGCGACTTCTGCATCCTCTGCACCACAACAGAAAAGCTTTGGACAACCCGTCTCTGTAGCCACCAATGTGCGGTTTAATGCATCAAGGTCTTCGCATACTCTCACTTGGGCCGCTAAGGCAGCTAGAGTACTATAGCAATAGCTGGCAGTAATTGCCGAGGCTGGGGAAACCCCGCCCGCAAAGCAGCAACATACAGAGGCCATTACTGGAGAGAGTTCGCAAGAACCCGCCGGAAGACAGGTGCTTGCAACTAGCCAGGAGCCCGAAGATGAGGAAGAGTCGCTAACGATTCTGGAGCCACCATCGACTAGTCAACAGGTAAATTTTGCTCCTTCTCTTACTTCTCAATCCTTGGTATCATCTATTATCTCTGCAGCAATCCCCACCATGAGTGTTGGTCCACCGTTTCCCAATTTTGATCCAAAGCATGCAGGAGGTTTCACCCAATTCTCACAGGTCACTCCACTCACCTTTACCCCTCCACGAAACCTTACGCCAGTTGTCACCGCTCAAGCCCTCCTTGCCTCGCTTTCTGAAGGCATACCTGTTGTCGGCACCCCTACGTCTACTATTGCCGCAAACCTTCCTCTTCCCTCACAACAGGTCGAATCTACGATGACAACTCCTTCACCATTCCAACCCACGAGTCCTCCCGCCGGTTCACCAATTGAGTCGTGGCAAGTGACAAGCCCTTCTGCTAGTTCTCAAAAGCTTTGGAATGTGCCCCCTTCTCACTGCAAACTGTTACTCTCCTGAAAAAACAAATGTCTGGGCCTATCAAAATTACCTATCCATATGCCCTACCCTCTGGTGCTCCTTTCGCAGGCGGGCTAGTCTCGTCGCTAGTCTAATTCATGGCGTAGATTGACTCTGAAAAGGAAGCACATACAAACCGAATGCAAAAGCACAAGGCAAAGGATGATAGTGCTTCTGCTGAGCCGAAAATGCAAACTCTCTATGATGAGACCCAGAAAGAGCTGAAGTTTACAACCATGTACCTGTCGGTAACCAAGCCATAGGGGGAGATGCGTCTAGAAGACTGAAATATATGCGGTAGGGCTTGACATGAAGGTGGCTTGACCACAAGATAAGGTTGAGCTTATGGAGGAAACACAACGGGTGGTCACCTCCGACTTCCTTAAAACTGGTCGCCAGCTGAAGAAAAGAGATGAACAACTTAAATCAAGAAAGGAAAAAGCTAGTTTTTTGGAGAAAAAGGAGAAATCCCTAGAAGCGGATGTTGCACGTTTGACAAAAAGGGAACTAGCAGCAGATAATGAAAAGAGAAGACTTTAGGGAGAACTTGCGAGGGTTCAGACTCTCGACCCTGCTATGGTTAGCGAGCTGCGTACTAAGAATCTGGAGGCAGAGCAGAATTTGCAGCTAAGGGACAAGGAGCTAGAGCGGCTTTGCATTGAATATAATCAGGGGATAGCACAAAAGAATGAGGCTTTAGAGCATTAGCAAGCTCAATATGAGCAAATGATATAGGGGAAAGATGCCAAGTTTAAGGATCAAAAGGTCCAATTAGAAAGAAAACTTCAGGAGACAAAGTCCTCTCTTGACGTGCATTTGGAAAACCACTCCCGAGCTGAGGAAAACTGGCATAAAGAAATGAGTAGCTCCGCAGAGCAACTGGCATCTAAGAAAAGAAAAAGGGCAGAGTTGGTCGAGGCCATTAACTCAAAAGACGCGAAGATCTCTTCTCTTAAAAGCTCGCTCTTGTCCTGCCCTGCGCAGTCGGATCTTATTCCGTTGGTCAGGCAGTTGTACATTTCTCATTAGGAAAAGATTAAAACTTTTTTCCTAGCACTGCAGCCCACCCACCGGTTCATCGCCAAAGCATCAAAACTGAGCCAGGAGGCTCATGATACAATTGAGCAATTCCCACGGTTTATCTTGGAAAAGGTTCTAAAAGCAAAAGATCTACTCACCGAGCTATATTCAGTCTCTGATGAAGACCTTGCCAAAGCAGGAATTGAAAATCGGGATGTTGCTGCCTAGACGAAAAACAAGTTTATCCATTGCCACTCTGCCTTCTAGCGCACTAAAGTGGTTGCTGCTACTCTGGACAAGACAATGGACAACATGCGGGAGAGTTTCTCCAAGTTAAATGGGATGGGTCTGCCGTCTTCGTTCCTTGAAGATGGCTCTATTGCTACAGCCGAGCAAATCGCGGAAAGAATAGAGGAGAAGAAAAATGACCCCTATGCTTTCCAGACTTTCAGCCATCCTCCTACCGCAACGGACATTGAAAGAGTTATTCATCTGCTTGCGCAGCTACTGTTCCATTGTGAAGCAAGGGTCGGCTTACCTGATAAGCTGCCTCATAAGGAAATGATTGACCTAGGCGGAGTGCAGGAGAATTTGCGCAACATAGTAAGGCCATCCGAGGACGATTGGTCGCCTCTGCAGGCGGCTCTTTCCAAGCTCTGACTTCGTCACCTAGTGAATGACGCTTTGGTCTGTAAACCAAAGAAATTTTGGGTTCTTCGTTCCTCAAGCGAAACGCCCCTGGTAGTCGCCAAAAGTTGTGAATAAATATTCAACAAGCTCCCTTCGGGTATATCTTTGCTCTAAGTATCGGCCCACGCATCGTAAAGTTGCCTCCTCGGCCTTTTTGTCAAAGACTGTGGCTCCCTCCACGTGTCTGCTTTGCGCTCCCCAAAGGTTTCCTTCGCATTTCGGAAATCCCCGCTATGCTTCCACGTGTCGTAGCTGTGGGCTTTTTTGATCGTTCATTTTTTGCTTCCTCATCGGGCCCCGCTTGAGTGCCACATAGCTCTCATTCCCAATAAAATTTGGTAGGCCCCAGGATCGGCGTCTGCAATGCACTTTTGCTACATGTCTGCTTCGTGCAAGCTTTCAACGCAAGGATGAAATAACTACCACGGGCAACGAAATTCTGGCACACGTCTCTTCTGCGCACACTACTTTAGCACCAAGGATGAAATGAACCAAATGCTATGATTGGTCGCTGCGTGCCATAATTACTTTACGGGATGATGACACTTGTCTGTTTGACTGTGTCGGGACCACCGCCATCATTTGCAGGGGATGCACCTGAGCCTGGAATGACCAGATGCTTGGTTTCAAATCTTTTCTGTTGCAACGGTTTGGAGAATATACTTAATTTTGCATCATTGTCGGAGATCGTGAAATCTTTTCTATTACACCTCTACAAGCAGTGGGAGTTTTTTGCTATATATACTTCTCTGTTTTGAGGGAAGGGTCCGATTTTGGAAGGAACACTAAGTTTAGGAAAATACAACAGGCCTTTATTATTGTTTTGTTTTTATTGCAAAAGACTTTCAGACTGTGCCAATTGTTCGGTCTTTTTGTTCTTTTATGCTATTTTATTAAACTTTAAACTGTGTTGCTATTGTCTGGGTATTTCATTTGATAACTTCTATATATATATTGAATGCAAGTTTGTTGACCTAGATCATGTCTCATGACTCTTCTTGTCAGTAGGAATGTATGCAATGTTATTTTATGTCAATGAATGGATTATCTATACTTTAATCTTTCAATTTTTGCCTTGTTGGAACATTACAAATACCAATCAGGCCCTTAGATCTATGATTTATCATGCCTATCATTAAGTCTTGGCACATCGCGTTAGGTTAGGCTTTATTTTATTATATATGTTTCATTTTCCTTTTCCAAACCCCCATTATAGAAGAAGTTGGCTTCTCTAAAAATTCGGAGGTCACTCAGTTTAGCGCAAAAAGTCCCCCATAAACTGAGTTTCCCATAAGACACTATTATCTTGTCAAATTTTGGCATCAACAATTACTATTGTTGTTCAAATCCACAAGCCCACTAGCCCAGTGGAGATTTGAACCTTGGTGGCAATGTCACCAAACAAGTGTTTCAACCGCTACGAATCACCCCCAATTCTAAATATAATATTAAACTATTCTTATTATTAAATTATTTTTACTGTTATATTATTATGAATATTATTTTTTTAATATAATAATTAATAAATCTTATTATTAATATTAATAATATATAAGTACAAAATTAATATTACTATGTATTATGTAATAACATATAGAATTAATAATGTACATAAATTATCACTCATAATCTTAGAGCATATATATATTTTCAATAATCTCGTCGGCATACATTCTTGTGAGTCAATTTTTTTAATTTATAAAAGATTTATAAGAAAACCATTTTTTGTGTTTGTTTAGAAAAGATTTATAAGAAAACCATTTTTTTCTTTTATAAAAGGTTTATAAGAAAATATAATTTATTCACAGATTGTGGATGTTCTATGATAACAATTAGTTATATTTTGAAAGATTAAAATCATATGAATGTATTATAGTTGGCATTCAAACCATGTGCGATTGCAAGCTTTTAAATATTCTCAATGTTTTTAATTTTCCTGAAGTTCTGAAAATTTTGTATTATAAGTGAAAATTAATAAGTTTTAAGAAAAAGAACTATAAATATTGTTGTACGCAAAATTTACAGAGTTACATTATTACACATCAAAGCGTAGAGCCAGAAACGACAAGTATGTCTGCAAACCACAAAAAAATTGACAAGACTACAAGATTTACTGAAAATTCTTCATACAATCTTAGCAAAACAATTGACTGGACCCGAATTTTTACTAAAAATTCTTCAGAAAAAGGTAGATAGTTTATGAAAAACAATTAAGAGGACCATAAAATGTTGTTGTAAAATCTTCAGACGAAGGCAAAAAATCTATGTAACTGTCAACAATCATCAACTCAGCAGATTATAAATGTAGAATCCCACGCCCGCAACGTCTCAGGAACTACTTAATTGCAAAACTTATTGAGGATTTTACCGGATACGGCTAAAGCTAAAAAGAGAAAAACATGCAAGCCATAAAATTTACTTTATTAACCACTGAAAAAAATGTACCAAATTCCCTAAATCCTTAAATCTCTACCGAACACGACTATTTTGCAGAAAAAGAGATCTAAGAATTGCGACTTCCAGCAACTGTAAAGATTTTTTGACAGTTGGTTGACAGATTTTCTGAGCATCTGAAATTTGGTAACTGAAAATGGTTTACCACTGTGAGAGAAGGGTTTAGCAGCATGAGACAGGTTTTCGGTCAGTTGTGGACTGGCAAGTCCACAAGGAAAGCCTATAGGCTAATTAACAACTTAATATTAATTTGCATAACTCCATTTTATTACACATGTTAATTTAAACACTCATGTGAACACTAATTCCTAACACACTTTACGAGTGATAAGGAAAATGAGATCAATTTGAAACTATTAAGGGTGGTTAGCATTTCACCTTTCAATTATGACGAGGTGTTGTGAGGATCAAGTAAGGGGTAGGGTACCATGGTTGGTTCTTTGTTTCAAGGATGATTTGGCTTGGATTGGTTGTTGCCAAGTCACATTGTAAGTAGTCCTAATGAAGTTTAGGGATGAGGGCTTCATTGTCAATCTTGGTAAGTTTTGGGGGACCAAAAGCCTTCCTATTGGGGAGGCATGATCTAAAAAAAATTCAGTCAAAACCTTATGAAACATTGGGATCATGGTGTTTCACATTCATTGGAGTGTTGACAAGGAGCTAGGGAGATGGAGTTCATCAATTCTTGGTGGCTTATGTTGTAAAAAGGGTTGTAATTATGTCTAAAGAGGATCAAGGATGGTATGGGACATCTTCAAGAGTTTCCAAAGAAAAGTTAAAAACATCAAAACGACTTACAAAATGTTTTTTTAAAATTTGTTGGTTTGTACAGGTGATGAATTCACCACCTACCACAACAATCGCACCAACTATTGTAGTGGACACTAGATTATCACAATAAATTCATGTTACCCCTTGAAGGACCAACAATTTTGTCAAAACTCAAATAGAATATGGCATATGAAGGGTTTTTGAGGTTTGATTCTCCAATTTGTTGTTTGATCTTCCATTTTGTTTGGATGGAAGGATAGAGGAATGTTGCATATTGCTTTCCCACATCTTATATGGAGTTGTTTCTCAATTTGTATGTGGTGGTTTTTGTCCATCTCAACACTACTACAAATGTGTATGTGAGTTTTTCACCCAATCATTATTGGGTTTACAAGGAAACTTGTGCATTAAAAGTTAATGTTTCTTATCTGTTGTTTCAGTTTTGTTTAAAACAATACAATCTATATCTATTCCTTGACATATGTGTTTTTAAATCGATTTGACAACCATTAGATGTGGTTTGTAGCATGTATTGAGAGTTTGTTAAAGTCATTCCAATGTATATCCATTTCTAATGACAATGTGAAGAATATCCCTCACTTTGCAGATTTAGCCACCTTCATTTTCTTGTAAACCATACCATAAGTTTTAGTTAATACCAATATCCACAAAGGATTTAATACTACAAAATGTGTCTTTAGTACATAATTTTCGTCCACATGCATTGAACACTTTGGGTTATAAAATTAGTAAAGCATTTTATTTTGATTATTCAAGTTTCTAAAGCTGTTTTCATAGTACTCATGCAAACTACTTATGCAGTTCCATTCAAAGTGTTTTTCAAAATAAGTAATAGGCCAAGATGATAAAAAGATGTTAGAGCATAAGGACAAATTAAAGTCCCTATTGCTAAAGCTATATATATTTCATTTCCAAAACTTACGTGCTCATTCATTTTTTAAAACTTATTTGCACTCAAAAGCTTTAGCGAACACAATAATATTGTATTTGAAGTAAAAGTAATGGCTGACAAAAAGGTTTTGTAGTTAAAAAAGAAAATTAGGAGACATTCTTTAGTTAAATTTTCCTTAAATTACATAAGTAACTCTAGTAACCAAGCATTAGCCTTGGCTTTTCGAAAAACATAACAATGTTGATCAAAAACTGTCTCCAAGCATTTAATTGAGTTGAAAGAAGAGCATTTAGTAATCATAATTGAGACTAAAAAGGCTTAAAGGACAATTCACAAAGAGCTTGTTTGAAAATGCCCTGTGTCTGATTAACAATTGTTTTCACGGTACAGAATGGCAAGAGCCCTCTAAATTTATGATCTACAGTAACATTACAGTTGACAGAAAAAGACCCAATAAATGCTTCTAATTACAACAGATAATCCAGCTGTGCACAACACTAGCCCTGACCAGACACCTCATCGGTAAAAGGACTCCATCCATATATTCCATACAAATCACAAACTACAAATCATTTACGATTGCCATAGGAGACTTCGGCTCTGACCCATGGACCCTCAGCCGGTAAATACATGTATGAGAAGGGCTGCCATGATTGGAAAGTACATCTAGCTTTATCATGTTGATGAGTTTCCCTGTTGACTCAACTGGCAGATTGAATGTTTGTGCACTGCCTTTCTCAAGATCATAACTAAACTCTCCCAGCAGAAACATTTGCTCAGATTCAACTGCATCGTCCTTATATTGACTAAGCCACCCAAATATGCGAAAATCCTTTGGGGAACTTGATCTGTCATAAGCAACACTCTGAAAGGACCAAACCGTTAATCAGTCAACCAAATCTTGGCAACAGCAATACAAATGATGAAATGCTTACTCTATATTAATGTAATGCTCTGGAAGAAAATATTTTTTTATATTATTATAAAGGACATCTTCCAAATAAATTTTACAAATTTGGGAATGACTGAAGTTCAGGGTAATTCTGAATGACTATTAATTTCCAAAATTGGCCAAACCATTCCTTACTCAACAAAACATTAAACTAGCAATCGCACCTTGGTGTGCAATGGGTACGCCGAAGAGTTGTGGAAGGTCAATCAGGGAAAGTTTTGATCTATTTTTTGCAATTTGTTAATTAACAATCTTAAACACCTTGCAAAGGTTGTGAATGTCAAAGACCTGTTCATTTTCCCTCAACACCACTGCCAGGAGTGTGCAGCAGATTAAAAACTATCATGTTGGTCTGTAGGCATGTTGTGTAGTAACTCCACAAAAATTCCACAAAAATGCAATGTATCATGCAAATCCATCGCACAAGAGGCTTGTATTGCACACTTCTCAAATTAAAAATACAAATTACAAAATATGCATCATGAATTCATAGCACATTGATTAAAAAACACACAATTTCCTTTTAAAAATTTAATGTCAAAATTGTCTCCTGATATTAGTTTTCAATTAAATCATGTACACTTAAGATCCATATTGTCATGTACAAATGGTTAAGTGATGTTAATGCTAAAATAATTAATATTTTTTTTGGTGTCTACAATATGTACAAATAAGTAAGATGTGATTGTAAAATCTCATGTAAAAATGATCACCCCTAATATAGGCAATATGATAAGATAGCTATATATGAATGCTAAAAAATATAGATCCTCGTATGGTGGGGTAAATGCACAAAGATGGGGACCAAAAAGTGGCTACCCCACCTTTTTGGGCCCCTATAAACCTAAACACAAATCTGAAAATCAAATTTTGGCGATCAAAATTAGAGCAGATTCAATTCACCAGTAAATGGAAAGGACAGCTGAGAAGACATTGCTTATGAGTCATCGGATAACACTTATACATGACGCAAAAGTGATACTGTACGAGCCTTGACAGTCGACAGACATCTCTTTGGTTTGTCAAAACCCTTAGAAAGAAACAGGGCAGTAACACTTTTTTTGAGTTAAATCTCTAGGAATCTTATAAAAAATATTCAAAATCTCTGGCAGGTAATACGTCCAAACCACTGAGCTGGAAAACAAGATTTGAGATCATTTTGGGAACGGCACATGGGCTTGCATATTTAACAAAGAATCCCCCTTTCGAATCCTGCACAGGGATATCAACACCAGCAACATACTTCTAGGAAATGACTTTCAGCCCAAAATTGCAGATTTTGGACTTCGCCGGAAAGTTTTGCAGGCGAGAGAATGCTGAAATCCGGCTCCGTCACTACCACCAGAAAAAAATCAAAAACAAATTCCAGAACACGGGAATTAGGAGTAAAAACGAGTTTCTTCGGCTCTATCATTCCGTCCGCTGATGACATTAAATGCCTGAGAATGGAAGCAGGTTGTAATGGGGTGTTTGGGTGCCATTGTCTTGGGAGATTCATCCCACTCATGCATTTATCCGGGTGTATGATTTCTGTGTGCAAAAGAGAAAACCAGAAACTATTCCATATTTTGTCAGCTCGGCAATCAACAGACGAAACAGTTTCAATAGTCGGCATACGCTCCAACCCGTTGATCACCAAATTTAGCTTGAGCTTGTTCAAATAGGATACGCCTTCGGCATAAATAAATACAGCTCACTATAAATGAAGCAGAAGTTGCATTGACCAAGAAGTAGAACCATTTGGTGCAGCCCAGATCTTGACCAGTAAATGAGAAAAAACAATTTGCTTCTGTAGATTGTAAATCTGCTTGACAGTTTTTGAATTTCTACAAACATAATCTCCTGATAGATGTCAGTTAAGAACTCAATGATAGGCAAGGGCACCGCTCTCACTGAAGCAGGGGGGTACACACTAAATTAGATTAGTTGCCTTCAAAAAGCCTTCTCTCCAGAACAGTAAACGTGGAATCTATGCACTGATAAAATGCCACAATTGCTCAGTGGGAACTGATATTATAGCATATTATATTTATTACGACAATCATGTCTAGTCTTAAGATCATGAGGAAATGATAGAATTTCCAACTTCAGAGGGCTGCTCTTGTAAACAGCTTCTGAAGCAGTAACGTCAGGTAATCGATTTTGTCAGCAACTTCACTTGCCATATAAAGTTCCTTGTAAAACCAACAGCATCACGATTTTTCTTGAATTTTATAAAGAAAAAATTGTCTTGAAAATTTTATAAGAAGGTTGAAGATAACAAATGACTGGAAGGTATCAAAATTAAAAACATATAAGCTGTGATCATCTGGCACAACTAATTTTAAATTCACAGATTGTTCAATTAATCAAGGCAGAGCCCATTCAGAGATTTTGAAAATGAATGTAATGCAGCAAAGTGGGGGAACTATAGTGGATTAGTGAACAAGGTATGTCCAAGCTGGAGACAAGTCAAATGTTTGTGGCTGATCTGCCCTTTGATTAGTGGCTCAAAGACACAAGGAAAAATCATTCAAGCAATTTTCTAAGAGTATAACATCTTGCAATTACTGTTTTAGGTCTTCACCATAGTTATGGAACTCAGATTCAGCTCGGAGTTTGAATCAGGAAGAACAAAAGAACAAGCCAACTCAAGCTGCAAAAAACTAACACTCCAAAAAAGGGCTTTTTGTTCTTTGTTTTCCAGGCAGTCAAGTCTCATGCTCAAAAGTCCAAAGGACTAGAGTTTATGAAAGTCAATCCTTTTCACTTTGTTTTCGGTTGCTTAACACTTGAATTCTGGAATTTCATGAATAGTGTCTTAACACTCTGGTCTCCGACACAACCAAGCTGGCTTTTTAGAACCCAAAAAAATCAGAGATCAGGTATGTAAATATGCAAATAAAAAGATGTGAGATACCCTCCTCAAATAAAATTACAGTGCACAAGATTATTTCCAAAGATACCCTCATCCAACAAGTACCCAGCTTTAATACGCTCTGGGAATACCTATTTTAAACTAGATTATTCCTTGTCATGTCCCACCGTATCACATAGATTGCTAGAACCGGGTTAGATCTTTTCTATGCTATTTCCTTTATCCATACCATATAACACCAATTTTCTGTAAGAATAAAGTTATGCCTACTCTATGAAACAGTATAAAAGAAAAGTTTTTGACAGAAAATATTAAATAACAGTCATGGTTGTAGTAGCTCCATCCAGTAGTTTGTGCATATCCTAACAAAGGCATTGCTGCTTGTAACCATGCAAGGCATTACTTCCTATTACTACCTAGCTCAACTTTGATATAAGTACCTGCACAACTCACGAATTCCCGTCTCTCAAACAACTATCCTAGTGATTTAAGCAGCATGACTTTCAATCCCAAAAATAACTGTTTCTTTGCCCATATTCTAACAATCGATATATCTTGGATATCGTACAGTTTCTTATTTAACATGCTGAATCACTTCTACAAGTTATACAGTATGGAAGATGGTCAATATTTTTAGTAGCAAGTAGAAGGCCCAGGTCATGCTATCTCTGCTTTATCCAACAAAGTTGATTCATCATTGTTAAGCCTTATCATTTATTTGAAGATTTCAGTTTGACTTTTATTCCTTTTTATCAAAGAAAGTTATCACTCACTGCACTTCTTCCCACAATTCACAAGCAGATGCATGTAAGGCAAATCAAGAAGGCAACTAGTGCTTTCTCATTGAAACAACCATGTCTATGCAGGGGGTTCCCGGGAAACAGCCCCTTAAGAAGATGAGAAGGTTATTTCCCAATCCCAGAAGAGACAGACTTGACCTAACCTTCTATTTTCTTAGAGAAATGTGACCATTCCCAAATGAGAGAACCTGGGAAAGAGTGTTTCAATGAGACCAGAAATCCAAGGCTCATATAAAATATCTTAACTCCTTCCATCTCACTTCCCCTCATATCATTTTCTCAGATATTTTCTCATTATCTGCATGAGATTAACTTACATGACTGGTTACTACTCCACAGAACTTAAAAAAGCAATAATACACTCTTTAGAAGTCTCAAGGATATGCATTACAAGCTTTAGTACAGTAAGAGGGATTCCAGAAATCAGTCTCCCCAATAGTCTCCTCTGCACTAAGCCATCTTAGAATTAACCATCTGAAGAGCAGTAGGAAAGAAGAATTTATCAGTTCCACCCTTTCTTTAAACACTCTGCCACTTGCTAACCATATTTTAATGCCCGAAATCAAGAATTGCACACTCGTTTGTTCTGACATAATAGTTAATTGAAATCAAAATGCAAACAATAACATGTAAAAAAAAGGAACAATACAAACAGTAATGAAAGCAACAAAACCAGGATCTTTGAAAAATTTAAACATAAATGGCAAATGAAAAAGAAATTTGACGCTGTGTGAATGCTCAATTAAATAAACTAAGCAGTCATTGTTTAACTCTAACTAAGAGTGATTTGTGTATAATAGCATAAATCGAACCCACATTTCTAAAATTTACTCATTTCAAAACTTATTGGCAGTTATCTAAAATTTCTAAAATCTCCTAAGCTAGTGAGGGGAATTTCCAGCACCATCCCAAAAGCAGCTTCTAGAAACCTAAGAACCAAAAAGTAAGGGTTCCTATTTCCTGGATAAGATTCTAATTTATCCTGTAGCAGATTTTTCATCATCCTGTGGGACCTCCTACTCCATTAAAATAGATCCTCAATTCCCCTCCCGAAACCACTTAGCTTTCTAATCATCTACAGTCAACTAGCATAAGATCATTAAAAAAAAGCTACGGTAGAAAACTTCCGAATAGATAAAAAAGAAAAACACAGTAGGTCAAACATAGAAATAATTTAAACAGATAGAATATACCTTGGCAATATGTTCGAGGGTAATAGACTCTGGCAAAACCGAAGTCCTCAAAACAATGTCCACAAATACATTGTTACTCTTCAAGGGCAAACACTGACCAGGCTCCCCAAAACTAGGCTCTAGAATCTTAGATGCATAAGGATGAACACTGCCGAAACTTCTCCACAGAAAATTGAGAGAATCTAAACCCCAATTTTTTTCAATGCCAACAAAATACCCCTCAGAGTGCCTAACAACCTTACCTCCGGCTGACCCAAGTGCATAATCAACCTTCCCCAAGCCATCAGCAGAATGCTTTTCTATCTCCGCTTCCACAATCCGCTTCGCGACAGCCCTCACATCATCCAAACTCAACGCCTGTTCTTTCCCTTCAACAGCCCATTCATCAATCACAGAATTCACAAGCCCCAGCACTTCCCTCTTAGACATAATCCCAGTGTCAGCCAGCTTGAGCAAGGACTCCTCAATCTCCCCTGTATGTGCCTGCAAATTCCTCAGCTCAGTCAAAAATGTAGTCGTCTGCTCCTCAATCTTGTCCTCCAATTCCTTCCTCAGACCCTCCACCTGCTTCCCAATCTTCATATCAACCAACTCCAGCTGGACCTGCATCATTTTGGTGGTCTTCTTAAGAAACTCCTCAAGCTCTGTTATCCTGCCTTCTGACACAGAAAATCCTAGCGGCATCAGAAGCCCGGAGGGCTCATTATTCAAGTTCCAATTCCACAAGGTAGTCCCCAGTCCAGCCACGAGAATGAACACAATGAAAGCCTTAGTAAAAACACTGCCCAACTGCTGCAATCTTGCAGCAGCCTTGGGGTTACTAGGGTTACTAGGGTTAGGATTTCTAGGGCTTTGAGGAATAGGCGACTTGAGGGTTTTTCTGGCAGGAGTGGGGACATTTTTGCTACTCGGTATTGACTCCAACACAGTTTCTCCCCTTATGGTGTGGCTCAAATCCTTTCCGTAGACATTATCCGTTGCGGTCTGTGACAATGAAACATCTTCCTCTACTGCTACCGCTTCGCGGATTGCGCCTCTGGTGGAAACTGCAGCAGCCGTTCTTTTTCTGACGCTCTGCCGAGGAGGAGGAGGTGGCCCAGAGATCACAGTGTTTACAGAGGCGTTCGCGGTTACAGCCATTGTAGACATTTTGTAGGGTTTTCCACTCCACAAAAAGATTCAAACTGTATACCAGATAACTGCAATAAGCACAAAAGGGTTCTCAAAAATATATTTCAATGTGCAGAATTCCACTCCCTCCTCCTTGAATTCCGCTTCGCATACTCTCTGGAACGTCCGTTGCAGGAAATATTAAGAACGACTGATTTTTAATTCCTACTCGGCGAAGAAAAAGGTTCTGTAACTACCATACCAGAGAAAACTATTCAAATTTGAGTACCTATTTAAATAATAATTTTCGTGTATTTTGGTAGAGTGTACTTTGGTGTGCAATGTCAGCAGCTTTTCATTATAATGGATTGGATCCGTATGTGAGGTCCGCATGTCATGCCCATTGTTTCGAACTTTCTTTTTTCTTTTTTGGGAAATTATAGGTATGTTTGAACAGTGTTTTGGAGGGAATAGAG
Source organism: Sequoia sempervirens (assembly GCA_007258455.2). Taxonomy (NCBI): domain Eukaryota; kingdom Viridiplantae; phylum Streptophyta; class Pinopsida; order Cupressales; family Cupressaceae; genus Sequoia; species Sequoia sempervirens. The sequence continues at coordinate 218,844 of VDFB02113039.1, forward strand.
AAATTTGAAACCATTCCTAGGACTATGGGAAAACAGTTAATGCACTTTGGAATTTGCAAAAATTATTGTCTTATGTGACTAACAACAAAAATATATGTCATGCTTTTTAGCTTATCCATTGTAGTTTTCGATACAGCTAAAAATATATTCCCATGTTCTTAAACTTCTTAAGAGCAAAACAAGATGGACATAAGAATGTAAAGTGGGAACCCCATTTATTTGGCTTTCTTAAAGTTAAATTTTGATGGAGTGTTGAAGGGTAATTTAAGTAGAGTAGAAGTTTGGTACATGATTTTTAGAGAAGAGAAAGTGATTTTGTTATCTAAAATTAATGAATATGATTATGGATTGTGGTGGTTAAGGGTTTTATATTGTTTAGATAGAAGGATTGAAGGTGATTTTGAGGTGGTGATACAAGGTCTAATTCGTGGTGTTTGTAACAATTAGTATCTCAATAATTTATCATCTAAAGTTTATCATTCTAGTCAGTTCTTTATCATTATTTCATATTCCTACATGTATAGAGAAGGGGATGGTTCAATGAACTTAACAATCAATCATGACATCGGGTTAGATTTTATGATTCACCTCCTTTCTTATCTTATTGTTGCATGGGACAAATTGGAAGGTGTAATTTGAGAAGAAAAACTATCACGAGTGACGAGGGATTATTTGACTACAAGGGTTAATTTTTTATAAGGTTTTGGGGGAAAGATTTCTCATACGATGAAAGATTTGTTCTTACTCTAGTTCTTTATGCTATTAAAGGCTCTCCTAGTGTGACACAAAGGAGAGAATAGAGATGCACTTCGCTATTATTTTGATTGAGTGGCAAAGTGTGTAGGAGATTTTTGAGTGTTGGGTTTTTTCTTTAGTGTCAAGTAGTTTAGCACGTCGAGTTAGGTGACTTATTTTCTATTAGTTGTTCTTTGTAGACAAAGGTTCTTGGTGGTGGAGAAGATGGCATGTGGTCAGAAAAGACATCTTAGGTACCCTTTGTTGCATAGCTTCATCTCTAATATGCATCTAAAGGTTATAATTGGCTACTCTTATCCAAGAATGTTAGAGATGATAAAACTTGTTCTGGATGAAGGTGTGCAGGATTCTATGTTATGGCATAGCAAGGGTTTCATTCATACAATTTTTGTGCTTGTATGAACCAAAAATATCTAGCATGACTTTGAAGGAGTGGATAAGTAGGTTGTTGTTGTCGAAGTCATCATTAAGGCTCCTAGTTATGTCTCATCCTCTCTCACCTCAAATATTGCTACTCTTAGGGGTTGATTCTCACATCATGGGGATTTGAGAGTCTTGAACAAGGAACTTTTTTCCATTAATCATCAAGTGTGGGATCTTTGTCTATTTTGTCAAGATATTTTGAAGGTGGTGGTGAATTTACAAGTCACCCATCAAGATGGCAGCCTAGAAATTTATTTGATTGCACTCTACCACTTTTGGCTAACAATTATGTATTGTGGGTGACCAAACATTTAGAAATGGTGCATGGGGTGAAGTTTTCACAATTAATGGATGGTGTTGGAGGTAGTGTGTGGGTTTCCTATAGGTTTGGATAGTAAACCTTTTGACGGGTGGGCAAAGTGTGGGTAAATGGGATTTAATGTCATATTAATTTGTGTTGGTTTGATGGTGTTGTGTGTACTTTGTGTCTATTTATTGTTGTGGTTTTTGGTAGCTATGACTTCAACATGATAATGTAATCAATGGTTTCTTCTTCTTTTTTGCTGCTACAAATGGTTAGGTTTTTAAGTTTTGTATGAGGCTTAAGTCCTCTTTCTTTTTGGTGCTTTTGTTGGTTGTATAAGTGTGTTTCTATTTATTTTTCTCTAGAACGGGGGCCCTTTAGAACCCCTATAAATTATCTAAAATTTTTATCATTGCTCAACATATTTATAAAGTGCGAGCTTGTGTTTTAATTAGTAAAAAATTATATATTAATTAGTGGAACTGTTTGGATCACTTAGAATTAATTTTTATTTTTTTTAAAATGTGAAATAAATAGATACATTGGCAACTAACTCGTTTGTCCAATGAATTTTTACAATCTTCATAGCATACCTCTAGAGGTGAAAAGTGCACACTCTTACACTTTTCCTTTTTATTTTATATCATTTTATGTGAAGATCTTAAGTCATAATTATAGACATGATTTTGTTCTATTTAGTGCACTCATTAAACTTAAACTTTGTTAATCATTCCAAAAAGCATTTTACCTCTATTTAAATTAGTTTTAGTTCTTAAAATAGTACTTTCTCCACCCAAGTCAAGGTTTCCCTCATAGTCTTGAACCTCTCAGTTGCAAGAGATGTAAAAGCATCAATATGACAATATTGTATTACTAGGATCTCAAAGAAAAGCTATAGAAGAATGAATGTATGCATTAATGTGAATGTATTCCAAAGTATGCAAATACAAGCTAGGTAGTGAGTTCATATAGAACTAGGAAGAGTATGGAGGTGGAAAATCCACCAATAGGGAGTGACCACCAAGTGGTCTAAAAATAGTAAATGTTCCTCCCTTTTAAGATGGTGACACCTCAACACCTTATCTCTTAGTTATTAAATAACTAAGTTCACTTTATTAACATACATAATCTCTAAGAAGCCCCCCCAATATAGAGCTAATGTCAATGAAAGATGCTTGAAATTGGATGTAGAAGATGGTACATGATTATCAAACAACATTCCCACCCTTAGGAAGAAACAAAAACAAAGGTGTATGCATGATATCTTCCCATTATTGAAAGGAATATGTAGGAAGAAAGCTCAAAATATATGAAGTCTCTAAACTCTAGCCAAGGGTCTCCATTTGATGTTGAAATCTTCCACTACCAAGTCAGGTGTTCTAGGCCACATTGATGAAGATGACAATCCATAATCTAGTAGAGATGAATGTAGAACAAGATCCAAAGACTCAAGTATCTCCTCTGAAGATAAAGTTATCTCCTCCAATTTCTACTCAAAGGTCTCCACACTCATGTCAAACTATGATGAATGATCATGTGGAGAATGAACAAGAGGGTATGCATGTTCCCTCACAACAATTGAAGAATAATAAAATTCATCGAAGAGAATATGAATACAATAAATAGTGTCTCCCAAATTTTCAATGTGAGACTCCACAAACAAGTTTGAAATAGCTATCAAAAAATCATCCCACAAACTTGTATATGGAAGACTACACATATCTTGTTGCAAAGAATCATTAGAAGATATTGAAGAAGAAACTCTAAAATCTTAAGTAGCAACAATAGATGGATATGTGATCTCAATATCAAGAGGAGAAGCCAAAATATAAGTCTATATGTCATTCAAAAATTGAAGACCTTCAAAATAATTAAGCTCCTCTAAAGTATCATCATTAAAGGGTATAGCATCTACATCATCAAGGGAAATGAGGCAAGATGAAGTAGGATCATTTGGGAATGGATAAATATTAGGGTCTCCAAAGATCTCCCAAATATTAGTCCAAAGTGTGTAAGGACAATCAATGTCCATTATAGCCCACATAGTGTCATGATCAACACTAGAACTAATTAATCCTAATATTTGATCAGTTTAATTACCCATACAAATTTCCTTCCAAGTGTGTTTGGTTCATGTATGAGCCCATAAAGGTAAGGATAAATATTGATCTACATGTAATGTATCAAGATGTCTTTTTGCCATGAATCATAATTATCCTTATCCAAGATTATCACAAAAGGGTGAACATAAAATCCCATGATAGAATCCTCAAATTATAGAATAAGAGATTAAGAATATCAATACAAAACTTATCTAACCACTAGGATTCCCACACAATCATCCAAAATGAAAATATGCAAAAAACTGAATAAAATATACCAAAAGACACCAAAAAAATACCCTTTTCACTAGTCTTAGAAATCACCCAAGAGATTATAATGTTGGCACTTTATGATTAGTGTGTTTACAAGGATTTTATAATATTACAATTTATTCTAGTCCCACAATGGCTAAAAATACAAATCTTGATAAAAAATGAACTTGATACAAAATATGGAAATAAATAACCCTATAGTCATGTAACTCTCTTCAATACCTTTCCAATGCCTATATGTTTCCAAAAAATGGAACTCTAGGGTGAAAATTATGGCATGTTGAAGACAAAAGAAACAAATAACTTCAACTTGCAATATTTAGCAAAAAATGGAAAAAATTATTTTCAAAACATTTGTGAATGGTAATTTATCATCTCAATATTTTTATCAACAATTCATTCACCAAAATATGAAATATCTGGAAAATTTTATGCAATTTTGAAAAAACTCCAATTTGGCCCAAGGCAATACCATCGATTGAGTAGCCACTTGGGTGATGGATGGGTGGCTTTTAGGTAGTCTAGTTGGCAAGTTAATTTGGTGGTTAAAGTTCACAGTCACAGTTAGGTGAGGACCACTAGTGATTAGCAACTAATCCCTATTGACAACTTTTGTAGGTGGTTTAAGGTTGTGGATAGCCTTATAGTTGTGGGGGTTAAACCCCATGCATATAGGTGCTTAGAACCTTAATCAATAGTGCTAGTGTTGGGTTCCTTAAGCTCTAGAGCTAGCACTAAGCTCTTAACGCTTAAGCACTAGCACTAGCACTGAGTGCATAACACTTAAGCACTAGCACTAGCGTTGAGTACTTAATCGCTAGCGCTCAGTGTTAGTGTTGTGTGCTTAAGTGCTAGCATTGAGCACTTAATGCTTATGCACTAGCACTATCACTAAGAACTTAATGCTTAATTACTAGCATTGAGTGCTCAATGCTAAAGCACTAGTGATAGCATTGAGCGCTTAATGCTTAAGCACTAGTGCTAGCGCTAAGCACTTAATGCTTAAGCACTAGTGCTAGCGCTAAGCACTAGCACTAACACTGAGTGGTTAAGTGATAGCGCTAAGCGCTTAAGTGCTAGTGCTAACATTGAGTGCTTAAGCACTAAAAATAAGCATTGAGCACTAATTATTGAATGCTTAACACTTAAGTGCTACCACTAGTGTTGAGCATTTAACACTTAAGCACTATCCATTTTTTTTGAAATTTATGTGAAATCATATAGTATGAACCTATAGGGGAAACATACAACCCTCCTAGAAAAATTAATTACCTCAAAAGCTCTTAGCACCGAATATAGGAAAAATGTATACTCAAATTTTTTTGTTCTACCTCTTGAGCACAATGGTAGGGTCCATTTGGGCTGAAAATGCTCTAATAAAATTTTGTCTTCTAGATTTGAGTTTCAAACTCATTTTTCTATTGTGTTATACAATAGTCAAATTGAGTGAAAAAATCCAATTCTAAATTTCTTGAGCCTCTCAAATGCAATGGAACAATAAAAAATACTTTTACTATAGCTAGAATAGCTACAATCACCAGATCTCACCAAAAACAAACATGCACATATGGGAATAATAGATCTTCATAATTCCTTTTTTATTCTCCAGATCATATGAAACACAAGAGGAGCATATATGATTTTGCAAGATCATATAAAAAACTATAATCTCTTAATCAAGAATCTAAGTACTCAAAACTCTTAAACCAAAGATTTGATACCTGTGTGAACCCCAACCTTGGGTACCTACAAAACAACAAGAATAAACAAGTTAGACAAGAGATTGCAAGCCAAAACAAGGATTCCCCATGAAATCCATTTACAACTTCAAACTAGGAAAGAAAATAACAAAGAACACAATGGAAATGATAAAACAAAGATTGAATCCTAATTAGATATGCAAACTCATGATCCCATGGGGGAATTGGTGCCAATTTGATGTGAAAATTGGCCCTTTCCCAATTCCTAAGATGCAAGCTTGATATGTTGATGAAGATTTGATCCACTTTGTTGATGTTGAAGAGTGCTCCAAGCTAAAATCTGCAAAACCTAGTTATGACTCAACGATAATGGATGAAATTCAAGAGATATTTGAGCATGGTAACTTTGCCTAGATTGTGGATGATCAAATGAGGATATGAGCTCTTTATTTATAGAATTCCAAGATGAATGAGTGTCCAAATTTGAGCAATGTGGGACTAACATTCATCCAATGGTATGATGCCACTTGTCAAGCTATGAATGGATGGAGGATGTGCAAGCTTTAGGGTTTGTGCCAATAAATGCATAATTTTGAATTTCAAATTTGTTGAAATGACATGTAAGAGGGAAGGAAAAACACAATAAATGCCACTTGGCTCAAGGCAAATGACATGTAAGATGAATTTATTACCTTGTTGGATGTACATGTTGACTTGGAATTTTTGAATTCAAATTGAGAGAATATTCCAAAAGATGCCTTGTGAGGAAAATAAAGATTTAATAAATGAATTAAATCTATTTTCATGTGCAACTTGCATTATCTAGAGGATGGGACATGGGATGAGATTAAATTAATCAAGGATTAATTAATTTAATGAGAGAGGTTAGATGATGTGACCTATTTGACTTAAATTTATGGATTTATTTAAATCAAATAAGAGAGGAATATGACAAAGGATTAATTAAATAAGGGTTTTGATTTATTTAATTAAAAGAGATGGTGTTAGATTAAATCAAATAAAGTTTTAGTTTATTTAATTTAATGAACAGACTTTAGAGATTTAATCAAATAAAATTGATTATTTAATTAAATAAGGATAATTAGATCAGATGAATTGATTTAATTAACAAAAGAGATTGACTTAATTAGACAAAATGATTTGGGCGGGGGCCCTAGCTCGGTTGGCTAAGTAATTCCGTTGCGGCTCTGCTGGTCACGAGTTCTAGTCTCCCCCCATCCCGTGGTACCGAAGGGCGTGTCGCGCCAGCGCCGCCGGTCACGTTAAAAAGTTTACCAGGCGCACTGCAGTTTATAGGGGGTCGTGCTACTCGATTCCTGCAGTCTTAAAAAAAAATAATAAAAAAATTAGACAAAATGATTTATTTAATTAAGGGATGAAAGTGGATGAATTTAATCAGATAGGAGAATTTGATTAAATGGTTAGACCGAGGGATGATTCAAGAAGAAACGATGTTAGTAAGTCAGGATCAGATGCACAATGTCAATCAGTATATTTTACGTGTCTACAATACCATGTTAAAAATCTAAGACAAATGAATAGCCAATATCTTTCTATGAGAGAAATAAGTTATAAAATTGTAAATTAAATAATATGATTATAGACTCATGATTCCAATAAATGTGAAAATTTCAAGATGAAAATATTGCATTAGGAACTCAAAGCAAAGATACAAAAGAATGATTACATGCAACAATGTATATGTATACCAAAGTATGCAACAATAAATACAAAAATACAAGATATGTACTGATTTTGTATAGAATTAGGGAGAGGATGTGTTAGCTCTCAAAAATGCAGGCGAAATGCCTCAAGAGGCTGCCAATCTCTTGATACGCTTTAGGGTAACAGACAAGGTCAAAAGAATTTAACCTTCTACTCTTTAGGTGCTACTAAACCTAGGCGGGTGTACCTATCTGAATGAAGCATACTTGAATTATGATTATCCTTCTTGCAATGACTTGTCCACAATGGCAGATGGAAGTGAACAAATGAAATCAAGCTTGGTACAAACTGCAATAGCAATCTTCTTAAACTAAATCCTAAAATACTCAATCAACAAATGTAAAGAAATTGAATGAATCCAAATGATGAAATGTAGAGACCAGTGCCTTATTGGGTATGCGAAGTCAAATGAAACAGAAGTGGGAAACTTATTCTGGCAGAAATTCAAATTGTCGGCATATGATCTATTTATAACTTGTATAAACATGCAAGATTATGACTACTAAGCTCTACTTTAATAATCCAGATGAGTCTTCCTGATCACTGTGATCAACTAAAAGGATTTAATCTCTTCTTGAAAGAACCAGTCAATTAATCACACAGATACAACAAATGTGCACTGATAAACTAAAAATAAACTTGTTATATCAATTTAAACGACCAGAAAGAATCAACTTGGAGACAACTTAGCAATACTTTTCAATAAACTCAACAGACAATTGATACTAGAAACAAACTGCCACACCAACTGATTTTCATTGAAATCGCCATTTGAAAATATGCATCATAGTCTCTGATATGAGAACTTTATTCTACTGTATCCATTCCTAATCTACTGTATCTATCCTAAGTTCTCTCCCCCCTTTTAATTACAATCGGGAGTGCATATTTATACACCAGCATTAGGAAACATATCGCTTCAAATTCACGTCGGCCAACCGTAGTATTCGGGAAAATTTCATGTTGGCCATAGTTTTTGAATTTTTGTTAATCGCCAATGGAACAGTCGCCAAGACATATTGCAGTGATGCTGATGGCAATTAAATCGCTACAGTTGCCCCGTGTTCTCTGTGCTTCACCATGACCCTGTGATGTCGGGAAGACCCTTTGTAGACAAGACTTTGTTTTGCCAAGAGCCCCTATGATCAAACTTGTTGCCGTAACTTATCGCTCTCAGGAAGACATCACATAGATAATACTTCCTTATACTGAAAGTCACCTACCATCTTGTGTGTCACTAAGACAAGTCATATCCTATGCTGACAAGGTCCCCTTTTATGTTCCATCAGCGAGACCGGAGGTCACTCGCCGAGACCTCACGCCGATATCGCATACTCTTACCAAGATGTAAACCCTTATGTCATCGGTAAGCAAGACAAAAATACTTCGCCAGGACCTCACCCAGATGTATTAACTCTTGTCGATGTATCTCTGCATGTGTCGGTCGGTGTGACATTGTAAACTCGCCAAGACCCTTCATCGAAGGAAAAACTCTCACTGATGCCTCAATACGTTGCCGGTCGGGGAAACATAATGAGTTCACTAAGACATCATATCGATGCCACAACTCATGCCGAAATGTGTATCATCCTCTATCATTGAGATCGCAGAGAATTCCTGCCGAACAGTGCCTGTAAGTGAAAATGAAATCGCCATGACATCATAAACGTCTTGCCGATAGGCAACACAGACGTTTGTCAGAAAAATGGATCGGGGAGACCCTGATATTGTCACACTGATAAGAACTGTAAAGTGAAATATTCAAGAATTGATGGAAACAATGGGACCATATGGGAAAAATATGGGTGAAATATGCACACAGTAGGACCAATCTGGAGTTTTATGAGTAAAATCAACCAGTAAAAACATCAGATTTTTACAGTTCTAATAGTGGCTCCGTCTGGGGATGAATGATAGTAAGATCATTGCAAGGATCCAAATCATTGGGTGAGCAAACCAGACACAAAATGAAGAACCAAAGAGCATAATGGAAATAGACAGAATGCAAAATGGAGATGAACAAAACCCTAAACTACTGTGCATGGAAAATAGTTTTAAAGAGGATAAGCAAGAGTTGTCCATGCACTGACAACCCTTAATCCTCTGTGTTTCAACTTCACCTGTTCTGAGCTGTTACGATCAGAAAATCAAACCATTCTTTCCCCTATCAAATACCTGGTTTTGTCTTGAGTTCATTAGATTCCTCCTGAAGAAAATCATGCAACCTGCTCTGCCACTGTTATTGAAATTTCTTAGAGAATCATCATGCTTAGTTTGGCCCAAAATCCCTACACCATTCAGCAATTCAAATTCTTCATCATCATGGGACAAACCCCTGTAATCTTCAATATGTAAAATGCATGCATATTCAATGCAAAATTCCTCATTATCTTTCTCACTATTATGTATTATGAAACACCCTCCCAGCTATATTGAAAATTGACCATCAAAGTGCTTCTTTTGAGAATCAAAAAATTATGTTAGACCAACATTGTCTGAAGCAAACAAATCTGAAACCTTTTGCACTTCTTCAGTATCTCTATTTGGAGACAACACTGGATCACGACTCATATCCTAAATATCATGCATATGTGAACCAATCAAAGCTAGAATTCTATCATCCTTGGCATGCAAATAAACATCTTCTTCACATGAATTAGAAATTTCAAAATCACATACCTCATCCTGAATGGAAACAAAGGTTTCACAATCATTCCAAGAAATGCAAAGGGAGTCATAAGAATCTTTACACAAAGATCTTTCACTGTCAAAACAAATGTAAGCTGGACACAAAACTTCAAGATCACCCTCATGTGCACATCCCTGGTATTTAGGAGTTAACAAATCTAAAATTTTCTCACTGCTGAGTGAACAAGTCTCAACATTTTCATCACTACAGTTATATTCTTCACTTTTGTCATCATTGTTACCTAATTTTCACCCTCAGGCTCAATCAGGCAAGGCATCTATGTTGCAGGTGTTCTAGGGGCCAAATGGGACAATTCCATTAAGGGTTATTTCATGCATTTGATGACATTTCACAAGGAGCTTGGTTGGGAGGCCTGCTTTGTTGGAAATATACCTCAATTGTCATAGGCTCGAGCCTCCATTAGACCCAAGTTGGTATGACATCTTCCCTGTTTGGCCGACTTGCAACTTTGATACCTTCCATTTTGAACAGGTCGTTGTGACCTAGTTTATGTCTTGCTGAACGAAGCTGCAGAGCCTATCGTTATGACGGGAGGGATTCAGTATGACCTCTTATTGCGTGGATTTCTCTAGCCGATAGGCCATTCTATCGTCTGTCGGTGACCACGGGCTTCGGGGTAACAAAGAGATCTCGGTGAGAAGTCCCAGCGAAGAGACAAAGTCTCACTGACAATGCTTTATTTTGAAGTCTTCAGCATGGCAACTTGAGTTCGCCAAAAGGTCTCGGCGACCCAGGGGTGCTTCGGTGACAACAATGAGCTCAGCAGATGTCTCCTTGACAAGAAGATTAAGCTTTCGGAAAAGGTTGCTCCCTTCGCCACAAGGTCTCGCCGAAGTCAAGAAGTCTCCCCGACTCCAAAGGGCTCTCGACGTAGGAAAAGGAATTCTACAAGATGCCTTGGCGACCCGGGATGTTTTGGCAACAAGACAAAATCGATTCGGCAAAGGTTGGTCCCTTCGCCAAAAGGTCTCCCGACAAAGGGGATCTCGCCGGAAGGAAGTGTTATCGACGTAACCTATTGACTTTGGCATGGGTCTCGCCGATGGTTTGATGTCTCATTGAAGGATAAAGGCGTTCAAGGAGAGCGGGACTATTCGGCATAAGTCTGGCCGAGTGTGGGATGTCTTGCTGACAGAGGATGCCCTCGGTATAACTTTGGGAGTTCGGGATGAGTCTTTCTGACCCAAAAGGTCTCCCCGATTGTTAAGCGCATGAGGATGGGCCCTCACCAAGACAAAATCAGTTCGACAAGACTCTTGCTGAAACACAAAGTGAGCTCGGGTAGACAAAAGGAATTCGGAAAAAGGTCTTAGCAACCCATGGATGTCCTGCCGACTCAATATGGGGTCTCAACAAAGAATGTAGGGCTCGGTAGAGCAAAATGCGTTGGGGTGACATCGGCAGACTCTTGCCGATATGGTTTGCAATACGAAGTTCGAGGAGACTTCGGGAGGAGTCTGTACACTCAGTATGATGTCTTACCGACAAACATTTGTCTTGGCAACCACAGAGGCGACATCGGTATGAGTTCTGAAGCTCGATAAAGACTCTCATTGATATATTCATGCTATGTCGATGGCTACAGGAGGGACATAATCACATCGATGAGACACTTCCAATGTCTCACTGAGATGCGATTTTGACTGAACGAACTTTTCACCAGAGGAGAGTATGGGTGTATGGTGCCCAGCCAATCAGGGAGAGTTATGGGTGAATCATTGGCAGCTTGACCAGTGCCAAGAGAATCAATAGAATGTGAATCAACGTGTATCTATTTTGGACTCAAGAGCATTCAAGACGCTTGATGGGGGGTTTCAGTAGGTGGACACAAGGACCAGAAGTAAATGCACCTGATAGCTTCAAAAGATCTAAGGTGTTTCTCTAGGTAGTAACCTTTCACCGACACACACAGGAGGGACACGCAGGAAGCAGCATTAAATTCATCTGAAAGATCTGAGGATAGATCTTTTTGAGCCTGATATTTTTGTAAGCCCTAAGGGGCCAACACACTGATGTATATAAGGTATTTTTTGCCTTTTTGTAAATAGTTCGAGTCATGCATCCAGAAGAGTTAGTGATTATTATCTATCCTTACTCAGCTGATGTATACTTTGTAACCCAACTGGATCTTGGAATATAAAATACAGAGTTGCCTTGGCGTCTGTTGATGCTTCAGTTCTCTGTCACTATTCTTGCAGAGTGTTGTGTGTTTTAGGTCAATAATCAAGTTATCTTGTGAATTTTGTTATTCCTTTATGACTTCATTTGATATTCATGCCTTCCTTTGTAAAAGAGCACCATTGTATGAATCACAAGCTAGTGTTTTATAATCACACACAAATTCTATTCTATGAAAGTATTTTCCTTTATTCAAAACGTGTGTGTATCAAGCCTTTTTGTGACATATTGATGTGTAGCTCATAGAATTTGATGTGTGTCTTGCTAATCATTAACAAATTTCAAGTGTATTCTAAGTATTCCTTTGATCTTATCAAGCTCGGTGTATCACTATAGGAATAAGCTAGTTTAGTTTCATTTGTATGCATTCATTCTCCTTTTAACTCACAGTGATCAATAGTTTAGGTGATACCCAAAGGAAGCCAGCCTTCTCTGGAGGTTCATTTCAAACTCAGGTGACCCACAGCCTTGAAATGATCCTATGTTTCACTAGAAATCCTAGTTTTATAACTTCACATAGGGTGCATTTCTAGGTGACAACAGTTTTTGGCACGCCCGGTGGGACATAAATTAGATTCAACTACTGGTTTAGTATGCCACCAGCTACTCCCAGGCTTTATACAAGTCCTTTGGCATACTTGGTGACTCCACTGGGAAGAAGAACTCCAGACATCAGTGCCTTTTACAGTTTATGAGAAGAGTTCAGACAAGAGGCAGCTCAGGCCCCTTCGAATATTTGCAACTGTCACCACCAAGAAGACCAGGCCGAGTAACAAAGAGGAAAGAAACAACAATTATTTATTCTAGAAGAACTCAGTCTACTCCTCCATCAGTGGAATCTCATTTTTCTATACAAGTAAATCCAATTCAGCTACCTCCAATGGCCGCTCCAAGGAATCAACCCTTTGTCACTTTCAATGGAGGGAGTCCTTTGAATTTGGAACAACACAACGACATCCCGATGGTAGCCTTGAAGAGTCTTCCAACTTTCACATGGGAAGACCAAACTACTCCCGTTGAACATATGAGATATGTGGCTTCGTTATGTAGAGTCCGTCATATAACTCAAGAGGATGTTGCAGTAAGATTACTAGTTGTTTCACTGAGAGGGAGAGTTGTATAAGGGTATAGGGGCTTAGCAGTAGGTTCAATTGCAACTTGGGAAAAATTTGGAGACAAGTTGCACAAGCAATTTCAAAACAGGTCTGATAACTTGTTTTTATTAGAACAATTAACCAAAATCAAGAGGGCTCCACAAGAGCAGATGAATGACTTCAACTTCAGATTTCAAAGGACCTGGGATAGAATCCCTACAATAGTCAGGCCACCTCCAGAGTATGCATTTCTATACTTCTTGAGGGCTCTTAACAACGACATAGTTGTTATGATACAATCAATGGAAGGGGTTTCTCTACCAAACGCCTTTGAAATAGCCATTAGGGCTGAAAATAGCTTAATACAAGCTGGTAAACTTGCTCCCAGGCCACCAATGCCCCTATTCCCAGAGATTCATGAAAATATTCCCTTGCAGATACCTCCTTTTGCACCCTTTCCATCTATTCCAACTGTTGTAACACAATAAAATCATGCTTCAATTTTTCCAAATGAGTTGCAGGAGATCAAAAGTCTATTGCAGTCTTTTGGTAACAAACTTGTTAGTTTAGAAAAGCAGCAATCTTATAGTAGGCCTTACCAACAACAAAATCCAGGTCAGCAACAAGCATATCAAGGAAGTAGGTAAGTTTACCATGGCAATTATCAGGGCCCAAGACAGAATGTGAACACCAGACCTTTTCAGGCCTATGCTCCAGCCCCTGTTAGTATGACCAAGGAGCTGGTTCCTATCCAAAACAACTTGGCAATAGACTATGAGTGGTGCTACCTTTGTAACCAACCCCACAATCAGGCTACTGGTTCAAATGGACTCATCAATCAGGAACTGATGGTGCAGAATACCTCGAGTTCACAACAACATGCGCTTAATGATCCAACTCCACAACACCAAGATTAGCTTAGCAATGATGCCACCCTACTTAATTTGCAAGGTCAAGAGTTCTGTGGACTGAATGAAGATAGTTCTCCAGTTGCAGCTAACACCAGGGCAAAGACAAGGGCTTTTGAGCTTGGTCAGATGGCTGACAAAGGAAAGGCAGTAGCTGCAGAACGATCTACATCTCGAGTGACTCCTGCTTGGCAAAGAAATCAACAACTCTCGGACAAGGAGCTGCGACACCTACAAGCTGATCAAAATGGCATAAAGGTACATTCTAAAGTAAACCCAATAGTACCTTATAATATCCTTGATAGTATGAAGAAAATGAATGTTACAATGTCTATGTGGGATTCATTAGCCATCCCAGGTCAGAAGGACATGTTACAATTAGCCTTGTCAAGCTTGAAGATGTCTGATGAATTCGAGTCCCCAATAGGTCAAGTTAGGGTTGTGTTAACAAATAGTCCTCAAGGAAACGATTAACAACCTAGCCAAGAGATAGAAAAAAGAGTTAAACCACCTCCTTTTTACGTGTCAGTGATCATAGGTGACAAGTTAGTTCATAATTGTATGGTAGACAGTGGAGCTAGGAGCTCTGTGATGCCAAAGCAAATTGCTGATAAGCTTGGATTAAAGTATCAGCCTTTAGAGAAGGGAGTAATTCAATTGGATGGAACTTTAGTTAATACATTGGGCATCATTAAGGATTTGAGTCTCACCCTTCATGCTTGTCCTAATTTTTTAGTTCCCCAAGACATATGTGTCATAGATCTTCCACCTTTCTTCTCTTTGTGCTTATCAAGAGACTTTACAGCCAAGATAGGTGGTTATGTGTCGGCTGATTGGTCACATATGCTGTTCAAAACAAGATATGGGACTAAGGTTACCATCAAGTCCGAAAGGTTGGCTAAAGATCACATTGAACCATATAGTCCAAGTCCTATCAATGTTGTACCCATTACTCCAGACACAAATTATGTTATTTCAGCTGACAGTGAGTTGGTTGTCGCTCAAGTACTTCAATCAGAAGCTATTCCTAATGTGCTGTTACATGAGTGGGCAGTTGAAAATGTGTTGGACAGTCCTGAGGAGCTCATTCAAGATGCTGGTATGGGTAATTATGTCATTCTTGAGCCTGACACAAAGATCCCAAACCTTGAAAAGGATTTAGGTCAGTTGCTGCAACCACTAAGTGGACTTTGGGAGATGTTCTTCGATGGTTCCAGAAACAAGAATGGAGTGGGAGGAGGTGCAATGTTGGTTTCTCCACAAGGGGATATGTATTACTCTGCATTCTATTTTTCTTTTGCATGCTCCAATAACACTGCTGAGTATGAGGGCCTTGTTCAAGGTCTTGAGTGGGCAAGGAAGACAAGAATAACCCGCTTGAAAGTATATGGGGACAACGAGTTAATTGTTAATCAAATAAGGGGCCTGAATGTGGCTAAAAATGATGCACTAAAGTCTTATAGAAACAGAGTGTGGAACATGCTTGAGGAATTTGATGCCTTTAATTTAGTGTCTATTCCAAGGAATTAGAACAAGCATGCTGATAGGCTTGCAGCCATCAGGGAACAATTTGATATTCCAGGTGACATTAGAAAAGAGAAGGTGCAGCAGTATGTGAAGGTTGTGGTCAGACCATCAATTCCTGATAACAACATTCACTGGCAAGTTTTTGACAGCGATCAATAGATTCTTTCCTTTTTGCTTGAAGAAGATCAGTTCTCCATGGTGAATCAAGCAAAACTCAAGCAACAACATGACGATCAAGTCATACATCTAAGGATGAATAAGTTTCCCAAAGGCCTTGTTACCTTAGAGTCAATTTTCAGTACTGATGATCAGCTTAAAAAGGGTAAAGTTGGCTTGCAAATCAAACAAGAGTATATGAAGAACTGGAGATTTTCAAAGGTAAACTTCTTAAGATAGGCAAAATTTGTTCACATGAAGATAAACAAGCTTTTGTTGCTTTATGCCAAGAATTTCATGATGTCTTTGCTTGGGAATATTCGGATTTGAAAGGGTTTGATCCCCATATTGCTCAGTACACAATTGAGTTAGAGCCTGATGCTAAGCCAGTAAGACAGAAACAAAGGCCCTTGAATCCTAAGCTGGAGCCCTTAATGATCAAAGAGCTGACCAAACTAGTTGAGGGGGGTATTGTCTTTCCTATCAAACACACTTCATGGCTTTCTAACCTTGTGTCGGTTAGGAAGAAAAGTGGCGAAATAAGACTTTGTGTAGACTTTAGGGATCTTAACCGAGCATCTTTGAAAGACCACTACCCACTGCCCTCCATGGAACGAATCTTGCAAGAGGTTGCTGGTTCTGAAATATTTTTCTTATTAGATGGTTTTTTAGGGTATAATTAGGTGCTGGTTAAAGAGGAAGATCAGTTTAAAACTGCTTTTACAACTAAATGGGGCACCATGGCATACAAAAGGATGCCTTTCAGTTTATCTAATGCTGGTGCCACATTTCAGAGGGCCATGGACATGGCATTTCAAAGTTTGATCAATAAGATTATACTGATTTATTTAGATGAAATTACAGTATATTCTAAGAATGCTAATGAACATGTGTCACATCTTAGGCAAGTTTTTGAAAAAATGCAGAGAGTTTGGTATCTCTCTCAACCCAAAAAATAGTATCTTTGTTGTTCATGAAGGGAAATTATTAGGACACATAGTGTCAAAGCAAGGGATTACTATTGATCCTGAGAGAGTCAAAGCCATACTTGAGTTGCCATTACCTAATCACAAGAAGGGTCTATAGAGCTTTCTGGGCCAGATCAACTTTCTAAGAAGATTCATCCATGATGTAGCAAACCTGTTACAACCTTTAACAATTATGTTAAAGAAAAATGCAATTTTCAGTTGGACAAAAGATGCTAAGAATAGCTTTGAGGCGACTAAGGAGGCCTTAGCAGTAGCTCCTACGCTGGTAAATCCCAATTTTTCTAAAGATTTTTATCTATATGCTTATGGTAGCACAAATAACATTTATGCAATATTGGTTCAAAAAAATGAATAGAATTTAGAACAACCAATAGCCTTCTTCAGTCAAGGTTTGGTTGATTATGAACATAAATACTCCTTTGTAGAGAGACATGTTCTTGTTGTGATAAGGAGCTTGAAGAAATTCAAGCCTTTGATCTCTCATAATAAAATTCATGTCATGGTGGCACACTCAAGCGTGAACAAATTTTTATTGAATAAAGATCTGAACAAAAAAAGAGCAGGGTGGATCACGAAGGTCATGGAGTATGATGTAGATATTAAGATCACCAAATTGGTTAGAGGCAAGGGTCTCTATGAACAACTTGCTATAGGGTCAAGCAGTAGCAATAAATTAGAAGTGGATGTTGTGCTTACTAATACAGATGAATTTCAAAATGCTCAAGATGATGTGCCTGTGGGAACAACTAATTGGGTTCAAGATATGACCCAATTTCTACAAACTAGTGAATTCCCACTAGGATTAAATAGAGCTAAAAGAAGATACTTCAGATTGCAGTCCATACCATATGTACTGTTAAACAATGTTCTTTTAAAAAAGGATTTGAGTGGTGTCCTATTAAGATGCATTCACAGTCATCAAATTGAAAAAGTACTTCATGAGTTTCATTATGGAGCTACAGGAGGTCACTTTGCTCCCAAAACTATTGTCTGGAAAATCATGAGAGCTGGTTACTACTGGCCCAACTTGTTCAAAGATGCATATTCCTAGTCAAGAAAGTGTATCAAATGTGCTCTATTTTCAAGAAAGGAAAAACTGCCTGCTATGCCTCTACATCCAATACAAGTGGAGCAGCCCTTCATGAGATGGGGCATTGATTTCATCGGACCAATTAACCCACCATCTAGTGCTGGTCATAAGTGGGTATTGACTGCTACAGACTATTTCACGAGGTGGACTAAAGCAATAGCTTTGAAAGAAGCAAATGAGTCTTCAGTTTTGAGCTTCTATGAGGATATAGTCACTAGATTTGGAGTTCCTGATTCCATCATATCTGATAATGCTCTTGCATTCATGGGTCTAAGAGTAACTGATTGGGCTATCAAACATGGCATTCATTTGAATACATCTTCAAATTACTACCCCCAGGGTAACGGTCTGGCTGAAAGCACAAATAAGAATCTCATCAGGATCATTAAAAGAACAATGGAGGATAACCAAAGGACCTGGCACATCAAATTAAAGTATGCACTCTGGGCAGACAGAGTGACCCCTAAGAGGTCTATTGGCAATTCACCATATATGTTGGTCTATGGCAAAGAGGCAAGATTGCCCCTATCTATGGAGCTTCTAGCTTTAGACATTGTTCACTAGTTGGAGATGTTTGAGGAACAAGACCCCATGTCTGTAAGATATGCAGAGCTCATGGAACTTGAAGAATTAAGGGACAAAGCAATGAAAGCTTTGGAGTATCATCAACTCCAGATGAAAAGAACATTCGACAAAAAGGCTACAACGAAGTCTTTTATGGCAGGAGACCTCGTGCTCAAATGGGATGTTCTGAAAAGCAGGCCAGGCCATCACACCAAGTTTGACAATATGTGGACTGGTCCATTTATTATCATAGGCTATAAGAAGCACAATGTGTATCGACTGGCCACAATAGAAGGTGAAGTGCTTCCTATCCCAGTTAATGGGATACACCTCAAGCCCTATTTCCGAGTTTGACAGGTCTATCTATTGTACATATTAGTTTAGGCTTTATGTTTTCCATAAGTGTTGTTTCAACACAATGAATATTTTTTCTTTTCAGTTTCCCCTGTTTTTCCATTTTTGGCAACCTATTGTGTCCTATGGATCTCATGCGAATTGTGGCCATGTCCAAAACTGATATTTTTGTTTGTTTTCTGAGCCTTCTAACGACTCCATGCCCAATGGATAAGCCTAGACTACTGGTCTTCATGTTTAGCAGGAAAACATCCAGCAAAGGTCGCCAGAAATGTTACCTAATTTTCACCCTTAGGCTCAATCAGGCAAGGCATCTATGTTGCAGGTGTTCTAGGGGCCAAATGAGACAATTCCATTAAGGGTTATTTCATGCATCTGATGACATTTCACAAGGAGCTCGGTTGGGAGGCCTGCTTTGTTGGAAATATACCTCAATTGTCATAGGTTTGAGCCTCCATTAGACCCAAGTTGGTACGACATCTTCCCTGTCTGGCCAACTTGCAGCTTTGATACCTTCCATTTTGAACAGGTCGCTATGACCTAGTTTCTGTCTTGCTGAACGAAGCTGTAGAGCCTATCGCTGTGATGGGAGGGATTCGGTATGACCTCTTATCGCGTGGATTTCTCTGGCCGATAGGCCATTCTATCGTCTGTCGGCGAGACTTATGGCGACCACGGGCTTCAGAGTAACAAAGAGAGCTCGGTGAGAAGTCCTAGTGAAGAGACAAAGTCTCACCGACAGTGCTTTATTTTGAAGTCTTCGACGTGGCAACTTGAGTTCGCCAAAAGGTCTCGGTGACCTAGGGGTGCTTCGGCGACATCAATGAGCTCGACATATGTCTCCTCGACAAGAAGATTAAGCTTTCAGAAAAGGTTGCTCCCTTCGCCATAGGGTCTCGCCAAAGTCAGGAAGTCTCCCCAACTCCAAAGGGCTCTTAGCATAGGAAAAGGAATTCTACAAGATGTCTCGGTGACCTGGGATGTTTTAGCGACAAGACAAAATCAATTCAGAAAAGGTTGGTCCCTTCGCCAAAAGGTCTCCCCGACAAAGGGGATATCGCAGAAAGGAAGTGTTATCGGCGTAACCTGTTGACTTCGGCATGGGTCTCGCCGATGGTTTGATGTCTCACCAAAGGATGAAGGCGTTCAGGGAGAGCAGGATTGCTCAACATAAGTCTGGCCGAGTGTGGGATGTCCTGCAGACAGAGGATGCCCTCGGTATAACTTTGGGAGTTTGGGATGAGTCTTTCCGACCCGAAAGGTCTCCTTGACTGTTAAGCGCATGAGGATGGGCCCTCACCAAGACAAAATCAGTTCGGCAAGACTCTTGTCGAAACACAAAGTGATTTCGGGCAGACAAAAGGAATTCGGCAAAAGGTCTTAGCAACCTATGGATGTCCTGCCGACTCGATATGGGGTCTCAACAAAGAATGTAGGGCTCGGTAGAGAAAAATGCATCGGGGTGACATTGGCATACTCTTGTCGATATGGTTTGCAATATCAAGTTCGAGGGGACTTTGGGAGGAGGCTGTACACTCGGTATGATGTCTTACCGACGAGCGTTTGTCTTGGCGACCACAGAGGTGACATCGGTATGAGTTCTGAAGCTCGATAAAGACTCTCATTGATATATCCATGCTATGTCGATGGCTGCAGGAGGGACATAATCACATCGGTGAGACACTTCCAGTGTCTCACCGAGATGCAATTTTGACTGAACGAACTTTTGACCAGAGGAGAGTCTGCGTGTAGGGTGCCCAGCCAACCAGGGAGAGTTAGGGGTGAATCGTTGGCAGCTTGACCAGTGCCAAGAGAATCAACAAAATGTGAATCAACATGTATCTATTCTAGACTTAGGAGCATTCAAGACGCTTGACGAGGGGTTTTAGTAGGTGGACACAAGGAACAGAAGTAAATGCACCCGGTATCTTCAAAAGATCTAAGGTGTTTCTCCAGGCAGTAACCTTTCACCGATGCACATAGGAGGGACATGCAGGAAGCAACATTAAATTCATCTGAAAGATCTGAGGATAGATCTTTCTGAGCCTGATATTTTTGTAAGCCCTAAGGGGCCAACACACTGATGTATATAAGGCATTTTTTGCCTTTTTGTAAATAGTTCGAGTCATGCATCCAGAAGAGTTAGTGATTATTATCCATCCTTACTCGGCTAATGTATACTTTGTAACCCAACTAGATCTTGGAATATAAAATACAGAGTTGCCTTGGCCTCTGTTGATGCTTCAGTTCTCTGTCACTATTCTTGTAGAGTGTTGTGTTTCAGGTCAATAATCAAGTTATCTTGTGAATTTTTTTATTCCTTTATGACTTCATTTGATATTCATGCCTTCCTTTGTAAAAGAGCACCATTGTATGAATCACAAGCTAGTGTTTTATAATCACACATAGATTCTATTCTGTGAAAGTATTTTCCTTTATTCAAAATGTGTGTGTATCAAGCCTTTTTGTGACATATTGATGTGTAGCTCATAGAATTTGATGCGTGTCTTGTTGATCATTAACAAATTTCAAGTGTATTCCAAGTATTCCTTTGATCTTATCAAGCTCGGTGTATCACCATAGGAATAAGCTAGTTTAGTTTCATTTGTATGGATTCATTCTCCTTTTAACTCACAGTGATCAATAGTTTAGGTGATACCCAAAGGAAGTCGGCCTTCTTCGGAGGTTCATTTCAAGCTCAGGTGACCCACGGCCTTGAAATGATCCCATGTTTCACCAGAAAGCCTAGTTTTATAACTTCGCATAGGGTCCATTTCTAGGTGACAACAATCATCAAAAAGAGGTCCAAGATCATCAGAGAATGAGAAATCAAAAATTTTACCAGCACAGTCATTTATTCCATCATTTTTCTTGTCTGAAATTAGCTCCTCTTTATCATAAAGTGGATTTGAAAATACCTGAAGTTCATTCTTGGGCCTACCTTTGCAAAATATCATATGATCTTCCTTTAACACTTCATCATACAATGGGTTTGAAAAAGATTGG
This sequence comes from Sequoia sempervirens, assembly GCA_007258455.2. Lineage (NCBI taxonomy): Eukaryota > Viridiplantae > Streptophyta > Pinopsida > Cupressales > Cupressaceae > Sequoia > Sequoia sempervirens. Next base: position 240,724 of record VDFB02113039.1, read on the forward strand.
GAACCATTTTCAGATGTACAAACCTCCTCTTCATCGAATGTGTCCTCATAGCTTTCAACTATAGCTAGAGGTATTGTATACCTACTATCAGATGGATCAATATTTCCCATTGCCTCTTCATCCTGATCTTCATAAGAGGTAGAAGAATCCCTTGACTGCAGATCAAAATCCTCAGGTTCATCATCAGAATCTGAATATTCACTGGATTCCTCACAACATGCACTGCTTTCCCTGTCACAATCTATTGTGCAAGAGAGATGCCTTGCACCTTCATCTTCCTCAACATGGTGAAAATTATTTGAAGTCAAATATACTATGTGATCTTCTCCACTGTTTCCCATCAACATTCCCTCTTCTTGCATTTTCTTGTGGGCTACAACACAATAATCTGGGGAATGTGGCATATCACAAACAGCACAGAAATAATTGTTACTTACCATATAGGTTCCCCTCTTTTTCAATGGATCAGGAGCCTCCTTGATTCCAGGCCTAGCTGTTATAGGTTTTCCGTCCTTCCAGTCTATATTATAAGGCATGTCATGCAACCTCGGCCTCTCATTTCTATAAGTATTCTCCTGTCTGTACTGATAATTGCTACTTTGCTGAGGAACCTTAGGATTGTCTCTTTTACTGACTATCCCAGCAGCCTTCCTATTGTTTTCAATTATCAATGCTATCTTCTATGCTTCAACCAAATCTCTTGGGAATCTACTTCTCAATTCATACCCTGTTTTAGGATCAAATGCATTCAAATAAACACTCAGTGCTACAGAGTCTGGCAACTTTGATCCAGGAGTTATTTTATTCTGCAACTTATTGAACCTCCGATTAAAATCATAAACTGTATCATTTTGATCTTTCTGAATCCGTATTAATTCATGAAGAGCAGCATCTAGTGCACCTAGATTCCCATATTGCTCTAAGAATCGGTCCTGAAATACTTAGAGAGAATTAATAGAAGCTGTTGGTAGGCTATTGAACCAATCCCTAGCATCTTCAATAAGTGATATCATGAATAGCCTCATGCGTAAATCTTCATATGGCACATCCAAATCTTGGATGGAAGCATTGAAACTTCTTAAATTCTCTTCAGCAGTGATTGCATCACTCCCTGTAAACTTTGGAACAATACCTCTCCAACTGCCATCCATTGGATAAGGGGATAATTGAATCCCTGCTAGATCAAACTGTCTGATCATTGTTGTGTATTGATGAAGGGGGGTGCCAGGTGGGTACTAATGTTGGTACGGTGGACCATTGCATTGTGTATGATAATATGGCACATACTGCTGACCATGAGGTGGCTGCGCTGAGTATATATTCTATTGTGCATGATATGCATTGCCTCCATTGTGAAAGTTTCCAATTGTACTATCAGACATTTGAGGGGTCCAATGCCTGCCTGCATTTGTGTATTCATTTGTTCCATATACAAATTCCATTCTTCATCAAGATTTTTTCAGAGTCGCCACCTACTTTTCCAAAAGTAGGAAAATAATTCTTTTTGATCTTCTCCCAGCGGAATCACTCTTTTTGAAACTTCTCGAATTACAACCTTTTCTTCAATGACTCTATATGATAGTCTTCAACCAAATTTTCTGATGTAGTCCCCAACAGAGTCACCAATTTGTTAGCTCTCAAAAACGCAGGCGGAATGCCTCAAGAGGCTGCCAATCTCTTGGTACGCTTTAGGGTAACAAACAAGGTCAAAAGAATTTAACCTTCTACTCTTCAGGTGCTGCTAAACCTAGGTGGGTGTACCTATCTGAATGAAGCATACTTGACTTATGATTATCCTTCTTGCAATGACTTGTCCACAATGGCAGATGGAAGTGAACAAATGAAATCAAGCTTGGTACAAAATACAATAGCAATCTTCTTAATCTAAATCCTAAAATACTCAATCAACAAATGTAAAGAAACTGAATGAATCCAAATGATGAAATGCAGAGACCAGTGCCTTATTGGGTATGCAGAGTCAAATTAAATAGAAGTGGGCAACTTATTCTAGAAGAAATTCAAATTATCAGCATATGATTTGTTTATAACTTGTATAAACATGCAGGATTATGACTACTAAGCTCTACTTTAATAATCCAGATGAGTCTCCCTGATTACTGTGATCAACTAAAAGGATTTAATCTCTTCTTGAAAGATCCAGTCAATTAATCACACAGATACAACAAATGTACACTGATAAACTGAAAATAAACTTGTTATATCAATTTAAACAACCAGAAAGAATCAACTTGGAGACAGCCTAGCAATAATTTTCAATAAACTCAACAGACAATTGATACCAGAAACAAACTACCACACCAATTGATTTTCATTGAAATCGCCATTTGAAAACATGCATCATAGTCTCTGATATGAGAACTTTATTCTACTATATCCATTCCTAATCTACTGTATCTATCCTAAGATCTCTCCCCCCTTTTAATTACAATCGGGAGTGCATATTTATACACCAGCATCAAGAAACATATCACTTCAAATTCATGTCGATCAATTGTAGTATTCGGGAAAATTTCATGTCAGCCACAGTGTTTGAATTTTTGTTAATCGCCAATGGAACAGTCGCCAAGACATATCGCAGTGATGCCAAAGGTAATTAAATCGCTACAGTCGCCCCATGTTCTCTGTGCTTTGTCATGACCCTGTGATGTCAGGAAGACCCTCTGTAGACAAGACTTTGTTTTGCCGAGAGCCCCGTGATCAAACTTGTCACCGTAACTTATCGCTCTCGGGAAGACATCACATAGATAATACTTCGTTATACTGAAAGTCACCTACCATCTTGTGTATCGCTGAGACAAGTCAGATCCTATGCCGACAAGGTCCCCTTTTATGTTCCATCGGCGAGACCAGAGGTCACTCGCCGAGACATCACGCCGATATCGCATACTCTTACCGAGATGTATACCCTTATGTCATCAGTCAATAAGACAAAAAGACTTCGCCAGGACCTCACCCAAATGTATTAACTCTTGCCGATGTATCTCTGCATGTGTCAGTCAGTGTGACATTGTAAACTCGCCAAGACCCTTCATCGAAGGAAAAACTCTCACCGATGCCTCAATACGTTGCCGGTCGGGGAGACATAATGAGTTCGCTAAGACATCATATCGACGCCGCAACTCATGCTGAAATGTGTATCATCCTCTGTCGCCGAGACCGCGGAGAAGTCCTGTTGAACGGTGCTTGTAAGTGAATCAAATCGCCATGCATCGGAAACGTCTTGCCAATAGGCAACACAGACGTTTGTTAGAAAAATGGATCGAGGAGACCCTGATATTGTCACGCCGATAAGAACTGTAAAGTGAAATATTGAAGAATCGATGGAAACAATGGGACCATATGGGAAAATATGGGTGAAATATGCACACAATAGGACCAATCTAGAGTTTTATGAGTAAAATCAACAAGTAAAAACATCAGATTTTTATAGTTCTAACAGGATGGAGGTGGAAAATACAACCAATTGGGAGTGACCACCAAGTGGTCTAAAAATAGTAAATGCTCCTCACTTTGAGGATGTTGACACCTCAACACTTTATCTCCTAGTTATTAAATAATTAAACTCACTTTATTAACCTAAGAAAGGTTAATAAATGTGTAGGAAAAACCTAGGACTAAGGGAAAATAAATTTACTCACTAAGAAAATGAAAACATACATTAACATTGCCAAAACAAGGAAAGAAAAACTAGCTTTCAACTAGCATTTTTTGGTCCAAAAATCAAAATTTCTAAAACCCAATCATTTTTTAAATAAAATATTCTACGAACATTGTAACAAAGGCCTAAAATATTCTATCAATATACCCTACATATGATCACTTGTCTATTGACTATGATTGTAAATCATATGGCTATATAATTTTGTGTACAATTGTGAGGATTGTATGGTTAACCATGTCCAAGATTACTCCATGGCCCTAAAAATGGCTAATTTTTTTTTGTTGGAAAAAAATGTTGAGTTTTATATGGATCCATAATTTTTTGGGCCTTCTAGACTTAATGGTGAGGTCTATTTTATCCAAGAGGTCTCCAGAAAAATCTCACCTCCAAAACCCTTAGAGAAAGATCCAAAATAAAATAAAAAACCCACTTGCTAAATCTTCATCAAGCCCTAGATATGCAACAACATGAGTTTGTAAGCACACTTATAACCTTGAAAATACCTTCATTTTTTCTTTCAAGGCCATGGATTCAATTTTGCACAAGAATCTACTCATACCAAGGGTTACAACCAAGGACATCTCCTCACACAACCTGATAAATAAATGAAAATTAGGAGCCATATAAAATATTTCCACATAACCCAAACAAAAAAAATAAAATGTAGAAACTTATTTCGAATATACCATGCGAAAGAAAAATAAAAATAACATGATGATGACATAAGATATACCTTGGGAAAACCTTCAATATGATAAACGTAGCCTCCAAAAGTACTCACACTATATGTATTATCTCATGGGAAAATATTATAATGCACTTGTATAATATCCATGCAAGGCTTCTCAAATATCAAGCTCTCTATTTGCACTCCATGTGAACAAGAAAATTAGAATCATGTAACCACACATTCCAATCCATGCTTCTTTTGCTAACATACACAACTTATAAGAGATGTTTAATCAACCCTGACCAACAAGCCAAAGGATACACAATCCAACCTCAACAACTATGCATATGATTTCTTAAATTATAGAAATAATATTATACAGAACCACCAAGTGCCCTATTAGATGCAATGCCTCCAAATTTCACACTTGGTATTTTGTGACCTTGGGTTTAGACTTGATGATCATTATACTTTATTATTTTTCATTGAGGTGTTCTTGGAATTTTATTTTGTATTGGCATTTGGATTGGATTGTATATTGTGCGATCTATGCAATATTTTTTATGGTTTGATCTGACAGTGGCTCCACCTTTTTTATCATTGTGAATATTTATATATGGCTATATGGATATTTATACATGTGAATAATGGCTATTATGATTGTGTGATAGTTTAGATGTATTGATTTTATATTTTATATGATGATGTAATTGTAGACATCCAAATTTGGACACTTAATTTATCCAAATTTATCACTTTTTGTCTAAAACACCCTCTTATCTGAGTTAATTAAGTAATATTACTATTATTTAATTAATATCTTTAATTCTGCTAAATCCCTAAGGTATTTAATTAATAATTAAATACCTTACCCTCCTTAATCCTCTTTTCATCAAATAAATTAAATAAATATTACATTTATTTAATTCCTCACATGTCACTTTCATCTAATCCTAATCCATTTCCTAATCTCTTCATTAAGGATGTGCACATGCCTAATCCTTGATTAGGATGTGTCACATCCTCCAACTTTTGCAAGTTGGCTTCTAATCCTCATTTATCTTCTAATTACTGAATAATTAAGCCTAATCATTCTCCAAGGAATTTTTAATTCCTTTTTATTTGTCCTAGATTCCCCTCCTTTATATGTGAATTTTTAATTCACATTCTATCATTCCAAGGCTTCTAGAACCTTGGACTTGTCACAATCTTCACATGTGACCAACCTTGGACTTGTCACAATCTCTACATGTGACCAAGTCCCACCTTTTTGGAGCCCATCTTTTATCTTTTAGACTTTTCTAGGAATGTGAATTTTTAATTCACATTTATATCCCCAACCACCTTTCACTTTCCCATGTAGATTTTTGAGGAATTCCAAAATTCCTCAAATGTCCCTTTCACTCCCACTTGGGGACAAGAAATCCTTTTTGTGGAAATCTTCTCACTCCCCAAGGTGCATGCCCTTTTCCACCTCATGTACCTTTTTGACAACTCATCTCCACCTCATATCCTCTTGTCCACTTCACCCTCCACATGTCAAGATGTGAGGGCTTGTGGGTTCTCAACCCACCATAGCCCTTCATCTTGACCTTGTTGGATCAATCTTGACCCTTGAATTCTCTAGAGAATTCAAAATCTCTATAAATACCCCCTCCTCAAGGGCATTTCCACACACTTAGCCATCTTGCACCATTATGCTGCCAATTTTCATTCTCAACTTTTGCACTCTCATAACTACATGCTGTCCATTTGAATCCTCAAGCCTTTTTCAATCATTCAACCATCTTTGTTCATCATTTTGCATATTGAAGCTTGCATTTTAGTCATTCAATCCATCATCTAAGGAGCACACAACCAATCAAGCAACAATCAAAGAGGTATCAACAACAAGGGAGGTAAAAATATTTGTGTTTCATTTTATTTGCATTCCTTTTCGTTGAACCACTCTTTTGGCTAATCTTGAGGTGTCCTTGGTATTTTTTTATTCATGTTTCTTAGTTAGTTTTGCACATTTAGAGCAGTAGGAATTCCAAGGTATACAGTAATCATTGGATGATTATGTGTTTCTTTGGATATTATATATACTATAGGTATGCTTGACATGTGACTTGAGTGTGTAGGTATAGCGTTATTTCCCCACCTAAGTATACAGGTCTAGATTATTTACCCAATGATGGTTATTTTAGAGATATCATAAGGGGACTTGTTTAGTTTATGTCCCATATCATACTCAAATCAAGTGTGAGATGTGTCATGTGTGAACCTATATAAATTTGGGTCAAAATTGGTGGTGATTCCAAAGTCTATTCATGTTGTGGGTTACCCATAATTGTTTGATTTTAATTTAATGGCTTAATTTCCATTTGCACATAATTTTGTTTTGGTGAATTGGTTATTGCATATTATTTGATTGAAATGATTTTATGAGAATGGGAAATAAAAAAAGGGGAAAAATAATGCTAATATGGTTGCATTAAGAGATATTTGAATTTTTTGTAACTAGTTAATTTGGAACTTGGGAAATATTCTATTGTATTAATTTAGTTTTCTTTATTTTAATTTTACAAAAAAGGAAAATCCTTAAGTATTTTAAATATTCTTGAAATACATTATAGGGAAACATAATATAAATTTGCGAATAAAATAAAATAAAAATATAGAAATTAGAAAAGAAGGCATAAAGGGAAAATAATTTAGTCCCTTTTATGAATCTAGCATTTTGGGAAGAATTGGTTCTCAAATCCTCTCTTTCAAATTTGAAAATTGGTGGATTTTGCTTGCCTTGAGATTATATTAGCTTGGATTTTATCTTGGAGTGAGAAAATCAAGGATGCTTGTTTTGTGTACCCAATCTCGCTTAACTAGTGCCATAGGCTATTGTGATGACACTCCCTACCTTACCACTAAGACCCCATCCTTGTTAACATTGGATTTTGTATCCAAAGTGATTACTATCCCCTAGCCATCTTGTATTATTGGTTGTTTGATGCTTGTATTTTATTCATGCCCATTTTGTATGCTATGTGGTTGGTGTGTGTGTAATCCTTACTTTCATTGTGGCTAACTATTCTTTTGGCAGTGGATTTTCAACACTCAATATTCTCAACATTATTAGCAATATCCCTCTTGGTGTGATCCAAATTAGCTTCCCTTTCCTTTTCATTCTCTTGTGATATATCTCTTACTTTTCTTGAAATTACTTCAATAACTTTTCCTTCATGTTGATTTTCGTAGCTATTTTAATTTCTTCTAGAATCTCTCTCAACTTCTTACTATCTCCTTTTTCCATAAGTGTTCTTTTGATTTGTACTTTCATTAATCCTTTTTATTCATTCCTAATGGCTCAATTAAGACCTACCTTTTGTGGTTGCATCTCTTTGGGGTCCTTTTTAGGACCCCTCCTTTTCTATCATCATCCACTAGGTGCCTAACTCCTTTCACATAATAGAACCTAGTGTATTCTACAATAAAACATCAAACTTGTTTATGTTTTACCTATATAATCTTTGTTTGTTGAATCTTTTCTTATTATAATTAGTTTCCTTCATGTTTTAACCTTCCCTTACCTCTTACGAGGGTGTTGGTAATGTAACCAAAATATTAGTGGAAGAGGGAGCCTAGACCAAAGATATGGGCATATGCTATTCAAGTTTGCAATTTATACCCCAATGTAAAGGGGTAAGAAGAGGATTAGAACTAGTGTGGTGGATTAAAAATAAGTGTAGTAGAATATTATAATAGAACTAACCCATACACGTACACACATTCATTCAAATCCCATATTTTATAATGTAAACCATCATATATGTTAGTGAACAGATTTGTCCTTTTACAAAATGAACATAAAATGACTCTATAACGCCCAAGAAGGATGAATCAATCCACAAAAGTTGGAGAGATCACCATTACATGGTGATCTTCATCTGAATTTTAATTGAGGTACAACTCCCTCTTCTGATAAAATTTTGTATTTTGAAATATATATAAACTTGGGGTATGCTTTTGACCATAAAGTAGGAAAGGCAAACTAACACCTATTCATAGCCATGAGACAAGTGCGAAAGGAAATTCTTGAACTAACAACTGTTGAAATGAAAGGACTGACAAACAGTTAATATATGTGACTCAAAGATCATATTACCAAAGTTTGTTGACTCAACTTAGCATAATTCCAATCATTCACTATAAATAAAGTAAATCAAATATCACATAACAACGCATTCTTAAAGAAAAGGAATGTTCAAATTCCTATCAAAGCTCAAATAATTTTTCACAAACACTAACATCTAATTTATAATCACTGCACAAAGACAATAACCATTCACAAAAAATGAATTGAAATTGCAAAATTTTATCCTTTATTAAGATCGATTCTCACTCATGCATCAAAGTGCAAGGAGGATAAAAATGTTGAACCCTTGCAATGTTTTTGATTAGTGAAGCAACATTTACAGGGTGTTTTACCCTTTACATGAGGAGCCCGTAGGGCCAAAAAGGAACCAAGTTCAACAAAACATTAAGAAACCAAACTAAAAATAACATAAAAAGGACACAGACACTGCACACTAACAACAAAGACCCAACAAAAACAACCAACCCAAACCATTAATTGGCCACAACCTCCCATTTTTGAATGAGGATATTTAACACATCATCCCCAATCTAGTTGGGGCCTTCCCCCTTGATAGTCCTATCAACCTCCTCCTTGATGACTTTGGAAAGTGTGACCGTAGATCTGTGAATCATTTTAATGATGAAACGAGCTAACCTGTTGAATTTCCTTTCAAGCTTCACCACTTGCTCACGCAACTTGTTGATATCCTTGTCTATGTCAGACCCTTGGAATGTTGAAATACAACATATTTAAACATTTTCATTAGTAATGGTTTAGGTATCTTAGAATGATTTCTTGGCTGTTAACCACGACTGGTCGAATAAAATTGGCCAAAAATTGATTAATTCTGTCAAATTATGATAATTCCCCTCATTAATTGTTTTTTTGGGGGATGGTTATGATTACATCCCACTTCCTGATTGACAAGACAAGATACTGAATCGTTGCTTAGTATGAGCAAACCATGTGGCCTAACTTCGTGTGAAATGATCGCCACTTGAACTTCTTTTTTATTATTGATATGCCACCTAGATCATTCTGTGCAACTCTTTAAATATTGAGGACTGCTTGAATCCAATTTATAAGATCTCCATCACATCGCCATACTTGAATTAATTGAATTGAAGTAATTTATGTGCACTTTGGCATTAATTACTTCAAACGAGCTCCACCATTTTCCCCTGTCACTCTATAAATCCAATTCATCCCATTCATTTTGCACAATGTTAGTTACATCTTCAAGCATGTCGAGCTCGTCGAGTGAGATAGTTATGGAGAGTGACTTCATAGTAGTAGAAGGCATTGGGTGTAGTTTTGTTCATAGGTTGGTGCATGACCAACTGAAGGAAATCTTCCTCATTCGTAGTGATGTGGAGGAAGAAGTCATTTTCATGGTGATTGGTGAGCACTTCTTGTTACAAGTGCATGTTCACAATGCCACCCTACTCAAACATTTTCTATATAACATCATACTCACTTATGGCCTGTTTGGGGGGGCTTTGTGAGCTATTGAGCATTTGGTTCGTCCATGGTTCCTACAAAATTTTAAGGATGCACTGAGAGGGCTTTCTGTTCACCCTTGTGTGGGCCTGATTGGTGACACTATTTGTATTTCCTGTGCGCTGCAAAATGAGAGGGTCAGCCAAGTTGTTACTCTAATGTGTGTTGGCCTTGAAAGTAATAACATGGAGACATTCACTCACTATGTGGAGTATAATGAAAATATTTTCTCCCTTGCACAAATTGAGCGAATGCAAGAGGTGATTGAGGCCATCTGAATCATCATATTTACCCTCTCTGTTTGAAGCTCTTTGTTATAGAACCACCTTCTTTTTTGGCAATGTAATACAATTTTTTTTCAATACATATAAATAATATATATCTTTTTGGCTTTTCGATTACTCTGCGCCATGGAGATCTTTATTTGTTTTAGTCCACCCGTTTACAATTTTTTTTGTTTACTTGTGCGAAATATGTATGGAAAACTATATTTTTCTTGTGAGCAATCTTCATTTTGTGTAATTTCTTCTTTAGAAATGAAAATATTTGAGCTCCCAAATGTACTAGTAAATGCCTTTGAATAGGTTTTGGAAAATTTTCAAAGTCCGCCAAGGTTGAATAAACCTGTTTATATGTCACCCTTATGAATGAACTTCTTATTGCCCGTTAGTCTTTATGTAAAAAATCCTTTGAGAAGATTACCATGAATCGACCAACAACACTTGTTGAAATGAAATAAGTTTTGAAAACCTTGTTGGAGCTGACAATGGTTTTAAAACCTTGCAAAGATATGATCATTTGTACCATTTAACTCTTGATTATGATGCACTTTTACAACCTTTGAGTCACACAAGGAGGCTTCTGAACTTTAAAGTAATGATCATCGGTAAAACATATAGCTTATAGAATTAAGTTAGATGTCGACAATGTTTTAAAACTTAGTTAAAGACTGACAAACACGCCACTTTTTCATTTATGAGAATTTAGAAGGACATTATGAAAAGGGCTAAAAATTGATGGTAGCAGCTGCCTCTAACTGGATCAAGGACTACTAAGGAGGAAGACATGAAACCAGACTTAAAATTTAGAATTACCAGTTTCTTATCCATTGGGCAATAGAGTTGAGAGGAAAATATTTTTAAGGATTAGACACAACAAAAATACAACCACACACCAAAACGGAAGCAAAAAAAAACTATTTACAATGGTAGGAGGCTTCTACCAACAACGACAAGAAAAAGGAACTACTATACATAGCCTTTAATAGGCTAAGAAAAATATGACCCTCGATGTTTAAGACCAACATAACCACATCCCGAAAGTACCCATAGAAACCTAAACTAGAAAGTGAAAAGACTTACGTGATTAGGAAATGTTATCACTCCTCCTTTGAATGTTTGAATAAGCTGATGAATAAAAAGGTCCTGAGTCGCTTGACTAATCACCTTAGCTTTAAGAGTAGTAATTTGGGTAATAAGAATGGAGTTACCCAAGTATTGGACGATAGATGAAAAATAACAAGTCGCATTCTCCTAATTAAGTGCAATTGTCCCGTCAGTAAGGATAAATTCTACCAAGACCTAAGAATCACATGTAGCCCTTGAATCATTAACTTTAGCTTTCTGCTTACATATGAACATGACCTTTGTCAAAAGTTGTGAGTCTTTGTGAACATCCAAAAATTATTTTGTGTCATTCTCATCGATACATACTTCTCTTCTTACTTGTCATTGTTGAGTATCACTCTCTAGAGTGACTTCTTCTTTCTCTCTTTCCCCTTCCAAAGCAAGAGTCTATGTGACTTTGGGCTTTGAGGAACCATTCTCTTAAACCTTGATTTTTCCTTGAGTAATATTAGGAATGAGAGACTGCTTCATAAATTTCTGAAGGGTGATATTAGGATATATGCTATCACGACCATAAAACTCATCATCATCATTTGAATCACTAGAATCCTCATTCTTCGATCTTGGAATTTCAACTTCACTTACGTCTCTAGCCATGTGAGCCACAAAAATTCTCAGCAACTATGGAGGAATCAAGTTCAAACGATCAGATTGAGGTGGTTCATCATTACTCAAAACACTAAGAACCTCACTTGGAAGGAGATTTAAAATGGAAATGGTCCCATCACCTAACTCACAGTGCCTTGCCAATTCTTCTTCAATTCTCACAGCTTCAATTTTCACTGCCTCAAAGTTGAATACACTTCTTCTCCTCAGAATAAAAGGAATTCCTGGAGGAAAAGCATAGCTACCAAATTGGTTTCACTGGGCCTGCTAGAACGTGATATTTGATTCAAAATCCTAGTGAATTTGTCAATAAAACTTCTAACACTTTCATGCTCATTTCTTTGAATATCAAAAAGAGTTCTCAAGCGAGCTCTTATATTGGCCACAATTTTAAATCTCTCAAGAAAACTATCTTTGAGAGCATTCCAATTTGTAATGCTTCCATCTGTGAGTTGCATGAACCATTTTGCTACTCGGCCCTCTAGAGACGTAACAAAAAGGAGAATGACTACATTTTCCTCAACAACATCAGTGGAAGCACAATAAGTAACAAAGGCATGCAGATGATCTTCAAGGTCTTGTGGGTTTTCTCCAATGAACACAAGGAAGTGTTCCCGAAACCCTTTGGGAAGAGGGGGATAACTTGACAGTGCTAAGGGACCAAAATTGGTTCCCTGAGGTCAAGATGATGAAGAGGCCATCAAAGTAAATTGCAACTAGGGTTTATGGGTTCTTTTGGAAATAGAGTCGCCAATCTCGATAGGGATAATATTAACTTCAATCAATTTTTGTGGTGGAAATCTTCAAGCTGGTGGTGGGTTTTGGTTCCGATTAGGTCAAGGTGGCAGGTTGGGGTAATGAACAATCTCAATTCTCGAGAACTTTGCACCACAGGTCTTGGCTGGTGTTGTGCAAGCTCTTCTTCTTCGTCTTCTTCAAGCACCAAACTCACACACATATATTTCTCCACACTTATTTTGTACCACTAGACGAGTGTATTTAATTGAGAGATGATGTCTTCTTGTTCTAAAGTGACCAAATCTAACCCTAGATGCAACAGAGGAAATATGCCTTCACGTGGCAACACCATCTTTACTCATCATATAAAGGTGACTTACAATAGTTCATGAAAAATATCTTGATAAACCACAAATTTTGCTTTTACCAACATTACTTAGTTCGATTTCCCAGTAGAGTCACCAAAAATCTGTTAGTGAACAGATTTGTCCTTTTACAAAATGAACATAAAATGACTCTATAATGCACAAGAAGGATAAATCAATCCACGACAGTTGAAGAGATCACCATTACATTGGTGATCTTCCTCTGAATTTTAATTGAGGTACAACTCCCTCTTCTGATACAATTTTGTATTTTGAAATATATATAAACTCGGGGTATGCTTTTGACAAGAAAGCAGGAAAGGCAAACTAACACCTGTTCATAGCCATGAGACAAGTGCAAAAGGAAATGCTTGAACTAACTACTGCTAAAATGAAAGGACTGACAAACAGTTAATATCATGACTCTCAGATCAGATTACCAATGTTTGTTGACTCAACTTGACATAATTCCAATCATTCACTATAAATAACGTAAATCAAATGTCACAAAATGACACATTCTCAAAGGAAAGGAATGTTAAAATTATTATCAAAGCTCTAAGAAAATTTCAAAAACATTAACATCTAATTTATAATCACCACACAAAGACAATAACCATTCACAAAAAGTGAATTGAAACTACAAAATTTGATCCTTTATTAAGATCAATTCTCATTCATACATCAAAGTGCAAGGGGGGTCAAAATGTTGAACCCTTGCAATGTCAAAATATAACATATTTAAACATTTTGATCAATAACAATTTAGGTTTCTTGGAATGGATTCTTGGTTGTTAACCGTTATTGGTCAAATAAAGTTGGCTGGAAATTGATTAATTCTGTTAGATTATGACAATTACCTTCATTAATTATTGTTTTTGGGGATGGTATGTGTGATAGGTCGAAATAGGTGTTAGAAAACAAGCAACAAGCAAAAGAGTGCAAATAAACAACTAAAACAACCTACACTTCGAGATTAGCCTAAGTTAGAAACAAAACAAGACAAAGCCACAAAATGGAACTTTATACCTTGCATTGAGTCGATCCTTTGGTTGGCCCTTCGATCTTTGACGTGTATGCTCCTTGGATGGCAAGACGCAAGCTAGATGAGGATGTGAAGATGGATGTAAGTGGATGAAAATGTGAAAATGGCTAAGTAAAGGTTGAGAAACAAAACTGCAAGAGTTTGGCTACACAAAATGATCTCCCCAAAATGAGAGAAAAGAGGGGGTATTTATAGGATTTTTGGGAAATCCTAGGGGAAACGGACGGTCAAGATTGATCCACCAAATATCAAGATGTAGGGCTAAGGTGAGTTGAGAACTCACAAGCCCTCACATCTTGACATGTGGCATGTGAGATAGCCCTAAAAGGTGAAGTGGACATGAGGTGGAAGGAGAAGGACATGACATGGAGAGAGGTACAAAGTACCTTGGGATTGGACAAGATATCCTCATAAAGGAGGTACTTGTCCCCATGTGGGTGAGAGGACAAGTGGGGAATTAAAAATTCCTCAAATATCCTTATGGGGATGAGAGAAATAATTTTAAATTCCAAAAGGTGCATTGGGGGATTAAAAAGTGAATTAAAAATTCACATGGGGAAGAGAACACAAGGATAAATAAAAAGAATTAAAAAATTCATTTGGGGATGGGAAGTTGACTAAAAGGGGTGATTAGGATTGTACCAAGTACTTGATTAGATTAATTAGTAGAAGATTAGAAGAGAGTTGGGTGGCTAAGAGAAGTTAGAGGCCAACTTGCAAAAGAAGTTGGAGGATGTGACACCTCCTAGTAAAGGATTAGGCATGTGTGTGCACATCTAATGATGAATTAGAAGATGGATTAAGATGAATAAAAAATGATGGAGGATGTGACATAAAGGGAATTAAATAAATGGAATATTTATTTAATTCAATTGATGGAAAAAGAAGGATTAAAAGAGATAAGGTATATTGATTAAATACCTTAGGGATTTGTAAAAATTAAAGCTATTAATTAAATAATATGAGTATTACTTAATTAGAAAATAAAGAATGAGGGGATAAATTTGGATGAATTAAGTGTCCAAATTTGGATGTCTACATTTTTCCCCTCTTTGAGATGGTGTTACGAAGTAGCATCATTTCAAAAAATATTAAAATATAGAACCCAAAAAGAGATGGTTAGATTGGAAAAGATACCCCAGTCATTTCAAAGAAGTGACTAGGAAAGAGAGAGATGATGGGGGTAAGATGAAAGTTAGGAAGTTCCCCTCTGAAGAGAGGGACATGCGGGTTCGGGGAGAACATGAGTGTGTGCTCAATGGAGATGATACAAGGGGAGTTGAAGAAGGTGATGCAATGCAATGGAAGATTGGGAGGGGAGTGTGATGAAGGATGAATGGATGGGGGGGTTGGGATGGGGGATGAAATACAATCTAAATGCAATTTTCCATAGATTGAAACAGTTTTACTACTTGCTATTACAAGAGCCTTGAGAGTATGAACAACTTAGTGGTTTAATTAATCTATCTTGAAAAAATAGACATAACAAACAAGAAGGCTATCCCAACACCCCAAAGTCCACGATGACCTTGGTGGGCAGTGTGGGATAACACAACATGCTGGATACCCCAGTAGTAACACAAGACCTCAGGGAATCTTGGTGGAATTTTCATTTAGGACAACAGAAATGAGAAAATATCAAGATACACCCCTATGTTGACTAGTCAAAGCACACCATGATATGATGGATCAAGGCGACCATGACAAGTGATGATAGGGAGCTCAAATGATAAACAAAAGTCAAAAGCATCAAAAGATCACAATCAATTTCAAATGTACTTTGCCATAGGATCAATCAAGGGGATGGATGGGATTGATGAGGTCTGTTAGGAAGGATGCATCCTGTTGAGACCAATGATGGATACTAAATTAAAAGATTGATATGACGCAGGATATTTAGAATTGATTGGATCTGATGGTACAAGTGGATCTTGTTGTTTAAGAACCAGCTAGATAAGGGCATAGCTTGACGACGTGACACGAGAGACATGACACAAGATAGGAGACCTCGATGGATGACCAAGATGGGATGGAGAATAGGAGAAAAGTGGACAATATAGATCGATGATGGATGGAATATGATAGATGATAGAGGATGGACAAAGTAGAAAGACCGATGATGGAACCCCGAGGGCAGATCAAATGATCGACCTTGCCTACGTGAAAGCGCAGGGGAAACGTAGTTCGATGGAAGGCCAAAGACAAGTGATGGATGAAAGATGATGAGATAACCCTAGATAAGGGGATGAAATGATTGGAATGACACGATGGGACAAGATAGACCTATTGGATTGGATTGGATGATGGTGACTATACAAAGCTCAGGGATGGGATAGTTATCCCAAATCATCAAAGATGAAGTGGGAGGATGATATGATGAATAGATGAATGATGAGATAGGATAGGAGATTGAAAAGATGTGTAAAAGAATCAAAAGTGATGATGATAAGATAGATGGAATTGGGTTGTGGGGGGATTATGAGATGGGATGAGGGGAGAGGATGGAGGGAGGAAAAGGATTGCTTAGGTGGATTGGATAGAGGGATAAGGATTTGGATGAGGAAAAGGTGACTAGATGGATAGATGAGAATGGATGCCATGATGGCAGGATAGGAAGATAGGGATGGGAAGATGGAAGATTACGATTGATGAGAGTTTGACATGATAGGATGTTTGATGAAGGTTTGAGATGATAGGAGGTTGGATGAAGTTTTGAGATGATAGAAGGTTTGAAATAGATGAATGGTTACACAGAATGGGTGAATGGATGAATAGGATAGAGTTGAAGAAGATGGAGGGAGGGATTTGAAGACTTTGTTCGATATTCAAAGATCTTGACTACAGAGGGACAAAAGCTCAGATTAGGGGTTTGGTTAAGCTCATATTGGGATAGGATTAAAGCTTAGATGAGGATTGGATTGAAGACTAGAATGATTGGAGGATGTGATAGGATGAATTCTACACCAAGTTCAGGGGTTTAAAGGGCGTAAAGTGTTGACAATCAAAGTTTTCCAAATTTGGCAATTTTCAAAAATTGTCAAATTTTGCCATTTTAGGAAACTTCACGATCGTATGTTTAAGAGTCCCAATTTTTTCCAAGAAATACCCATTGGTGAGATAGGATGAATTGCCAACTAAAATCCTAGATTCGGGATATGCATTTTGAGTTATGAGTGAAAACAATTTTTCAAAAAACACTAAATTGGGATTTTGGGGGTCAAGATGAAACTTTGAGGCCCCAAAAATGGGTCAAAACGAGGTCCAACCAGTTTTTAAGAAACTGGTTGGGAATCCACTCGTTAGCTCACTCGCATAACTAGTCAAATTTCGGTGAAAGCCTTGGACACGAGTCAAAGTTACTTAGCTACCTCCGGAAGTTTGGTGTAAAAATCAAAACCCTCAAAAATATGGTTTTTTGATAAATTTTGAAAATTTCAAGACATGGGTTTTGTCCGGGGCGTCGAAAGGAAAAATGGGTAGGAATTTTTTTTTATACCTACCTCAGTTCTGGGAGGGAGAAAGTTGGCCTTGGCCAGTCTGTACCGGTGGCCAAGTCCCTTGAATGATCGCGCCGCTAGAGGCCCGAGACGAATCCGCCGCCCTTGGTGGCGGGCCAGATCCATGGCCCTTGTAGGAAGGGGAGGGGGATGGGGGACTGGGGAGAGGAAGGGATGGGATGGGGGAGGAGATGGGGGATAGGGAGAGATGGGGGAGATGGGGGGATGGAGATGGAAAGAGATAGGATGGAAAGAGATGGGGGGAGGTGGGGGGACGGGATGGGGGGGGATGGGGGGATGGGTTGGGAGATAGGATGGGAGATAGGATGGGGGGATGGGAGAGATGGGGAGATGGGATTGAGGGGATGGGATGGGGAAAGGGGGGGAGATAGGATGGGAAGAGATAGGGGGATGGGGATGGGGGATGGGGGGATGGGATGGGGATGGTGATGGGGGATAAGGATGGGGAGATGGCAAGGATGGAATTGGACAGGATGAATGTTGTCTCCAAGGACTATGACACAAAGGAAGATAGATGCCCCCACTCTAGATATATCACGTGCGAGGAGGCATGAGGGATGGAAGACAAGTGGATGGGAAGATAAAAGAGTGAGATGTATGAAGATAGGATGCATGGATAAGGAAGGGAAATTGAGGGCGAATGATGGGTGGATAAGGAAGATAGACGAGTGCGAATGAGGATTGGGATAGTGTGTGGATGAGGGGAAGGTATGCTAAGAGGTGTCCAAAGCATGCTTATATGTTTGCCCCATTGTTATCAAGATCACAAGGAGGATGGAAGGATTGGGATAAGTGAGATATGCCAAACAGGATGTGTAAGCTCGATAGGATGGATGGAGGGGATGGACGAAAATGATGTATAACAATAAGATGGGTGCATAGCCGAAAGCGTAGCAGGAAGCATAGCGGATGGAGGGGATGTAAATAAGGAAATTGCCCCTAGGTCTGGGATAGAGTTCACATATCTGACACACAGTGTTTGCAGAGGTTTCATCATAGTACTTATCTAAAGGTGCTTGTTTTCCAAGTTTTCACCATTGGATGGATTATTTCTCTCTTTAATATTTTATTTTTTTGATTTTGATTTTGATTTTTGGATTTTTTGACTTTTTGGATTTTTTGGCTTTTTGACTTTTTTGGATTTTTTTGACTTTTTGGATTTTTTGACTTTTGGATTTTGGACTTTGTAGATGGTGTCACGGAAGGAGATGATGGATAAGGATAGGGAGAATAAGTGGATTTAGAAGACACAATAAGTATATGGGAGATTAAGAAGGACTCAAGCATCAAGTTCCACTCTGAGGTATTAAGAGCTCATGTTCGAGCCATTTGTTGGATGTTGGGTACAACCCTTAGGATAAATGGATTATACAGAGAGGGGATAAGATAGGAAGGGATTTGATGGGGAGAATCTGAGGGGATAATGGGTGGGATGTTGGAAATGGTATGGATAGAATGAGGGGGTGGATACATGATGGGGAGATGAGTTCAGGACCAACATTGGCACATGTGGTGATAGATGTGAAAAGATAAGGGGACTAGTGGATGGAGAATGTGGGGAGAATGGAGGAGATGGAATAGTGAATTTCGGGACATAGGGACCCAAAACAGACTTAGGAGATGAAAGGTGGGTATGCTTAGCTTTTGGATTAGCAACTTTGGATGTTCTTACAGATTTTTCACTTGATGGCATTGCATCTTTTTTCTTTGGGATCCGCATGGTTTTGATCTTTGCTTTGTTGGCTCTTTGCGAGCTATAGATTTGATTTTGATTTGGGATTTTGGTTTTCTTTCCTTTACCATGTCTTTTAGAGGGGGCATGGGAAGCTTTAGATTCATGTGAATGTTTGGATTTATGCATTTTTCCTTTGGCATCCAAAGTGCTTGTACTAGCAATGGGATGGAGGTGAGGGGATGGACGATGTGGAGCAATGGAGGTAGGAGTATGGGGATTACATGTAGATGGGGTATGTTTAGGTATGTGCCTTTGTTGATCCTGATTATGGGACATGCGAGAGGGATGTTTATGATGGATGACATGGATAGGTGTTGGATGGATGAGCGAATGAGATGGAGGAGGTGATCTTGGGATATACGGACCCAAGATGGAGAGAGTAGATGAAGGACAGGAGATGGTGGATGGAGGGATGTAAGGACCCAAAATGGATGGAGCAGATGAACGAGGAATATGGACAGTTGTTTTGAGGCGATACGATAGAGGAGGAGGGATTGCAACATGTGATTTGGTGGAGTGATGGGAAGAGCTGACATTTCTTTTGGAAAAGGCTCGTTCAGGACGTCTAGAGGTTGTACCAATGTGTTTAGATTGTGAGTCTTGGGGAATAGATCCAAGACCTTGCATGCAGATTTGTTCCTTGACTTGGATGGGCTCTAAAATACCTTGCTCGTGAAGGCCTAGACCTTTTCCTTGATAGTTCATGTTCTTGAGCATTCGATCCATGATAGGATTTTGTTATTAAAAGAAAACATGATGCAGAGTCCACATTGTGGGTGGGGATGATAGGTGCGTATATACAACATGTTTTCTTACACCAAGGGAGGCCACCATGGAAGAATCTTGAAGTACCAGAGGATGTCTCTACAAGCGGTGTAGGGATAGCATTTTAAGCGATGATAGGATATATACTTGGATAGGTGGTGAAGAGAGGAAGTAGGGGATATGATAGGATTGGATTTTGTGGTAGCAGGCTCATGCAATGGAGACAGAGATGGAGCAGTAGAATCTTGAATGTCAAGAGGATGATGGGATGGAATGGATGGAATGTGATCTTGTGTTAGACTAGATAGGATGGTAGGATCTTGATCTGGAGGAGGGGATATGATAGCATGCTTTGGATTAGGCTCTCGGCATGACTCGTCGTGTGCGGGAGGTATGATAATGGAGTCATGGGGGGACTCTTCAAGTAGGGAAGATGATAGGAAGGATGGAGATTCCAAAGATATTCTACAGGGAATGGATACTAGGAGTGGAAGAAGTGGATTGGATTTGGATGTCGTCGATAGGTTCGATGGCTCTCGGAGTAGGGAGTGGGTGTTCAATGGCTTTGGTAGATGTGATGGTAGGAGATGGGGACTCGGTGGATTAGCGAGAGGGATGTAGTAGGAGATGGGGAGCCTAGGTGGATTCCAGATGTGATATTAGGAGATACCTGGGGACTTCATTGGTCAGAGAGGAATGTGTCCTAAGGAGGAGATAGGACTCAATAGTTGAGAGGATGTGATGGTATGTCAATGATAGAGTCCATTGTAAGATGGAGAAGGATCTAAAATCATGTATACATGGATGATAGGGATTTGGGATATAGCATAGTTTCCCACAGTACAATAATGTGGAGTAGAGGATATTTCCTTTGTTATAAGTCCTTGGAGAAACTTGGATATACTAGGAGCAGGAATATATTGTGAGTAGGAAGTGGATGAAAGGTTTATAGTTAACAGAGATTAGAGACTAGAGTTGGTGGGCTAAGTTAAGAATGAGAATGATTGGATGTAGGACTAGGAATAATAGATAGAATACAGTTGGATGTAGAATTGTGAATACTGAGGGGTGAAAAGAGTTAAGAATAGGAGGTATTAAGTATAGTAAAATTACCTGAGACCCCTAGAGCTAGCAGGTAGTGGAATTATGTAAATAGAAATTAGGATGGTAGATGAGAATTAGGTAGGTAGAGAGTGCTTGAGGTGAATAGAATCTGAGATGTGGTTCTAGGATAAGAGGATAGGTTGGTGTGGATGCATTTGGGTTAGAATAGGAAAGCTTGAAGATGGGGATTAAGGTGGCTTGAGATTGGTATGGGAGATTGGGGTGAGTGGGTATATCTGGATGAAGGATTGAGATAGGATGTGGACGAGGGATTAGGATGAGGGTATTGTGATGGCAGACTAGGATAAGAGGATGCAGGTGTTGGATAAGAGGATGATGTAGATGAAGGATATGATGGATATGATGGACATCCCTTGTCAAAGGTGGCATAAGGAGTGTGATTAGGCACATATGAAGACATGATGGGATAACTCGATGGGGTGATTGGATTTTGGAATGTGGGTGGTGAAAGCTTACTAGCAATGATAGTGTCAAGGGGATCTATGTCGTATACCTCTTGATCAACAAGAATTTCGTTATCATCGTCGACGTAATTAGGGTTTCCCTTGACCACTATTGATGGAGGATAAGAATTCATGATGACGAAAGGATAAAGATGATGGATGAAAGATTTTGGATGGAATTGGACAAAAGCCCAAATCGGTATTTTGGACAAGCTCAGATCGGGATTAGATTAAAGCTCAGATTAGGATGATTGGATGATACGATCGGATTGATTTTGATGATCGGATTTGATGATCAAAGGATGATTACGACACCGAATCTACTTCGAGATGGAAGTAGATTGATTGGGTCGAAGGTGGATAGGGATGCAATTGGATTGGATTGGATTGGATTGATTGAGATTGATCGATGACTGATTGATAAGATCGACCGATGGATCAGATAGGATGACGGAAGGGACTTTAAACGTCGTTCAGAGATTACCCTAGGTGACTTATGATGCTGATTGATCGGATTAAATGACAAAGAGATGATTGGGGCACCGAATCCACTTTTAAGATTGAAAATGGATTGATTGGGCCGACGATGATGATTAACTTAGGATGGATGACAATCCTAAGAGGATGCTAATGATGATGATCAAATCAGATACTTTGGTCAATTTGGATAATAACCCGAGACGAAGTTCGGGGGATTTGGATGGGCAAAATGATGATTTGACTGGAGAAATGGATGATAGAAATGGATGAACAAATACTCAAATGACAAATTGTTACATGATGTGACTTGAATGAGCATTACTCCGAAAAATTAAAGCGAATGATCGAGCAATGAGCGAGAGTTGGAATAATCAGAAAGGATGTGTTAAATGGATGAGCGTTCGGAATGAGTAACGGATGATGATCGAAATGATAGAACAAGAGTTTGGAATAGTAAGAAAGGATATATTCCAATGGATGAACGATGAGCAAAATGTGGATGATTAGAATGATGACGAGAGTTTAGAATGATAGAAAGGATATGTTAAATGGATGAGTTTACTTTCAGGAATGAGTAAGCAGTTGAAAATAAATTATACCCCTTGAGAGCAGATATGGTGAAGAAAAAAGGTTACTTGACAGCTTCTCAAAAGTATGAAGTGGTATATATCATGTGGAAGAACTACAGAAAAAAGTGAGAAGAGCTGCCTTTGAGCGGAGTCAATCCAGTTCATGGAGGTGTGGAAATGGGACCACAGGGAAAGAAGAAAGAAGCGAGAAGATGCCATGCTTGCATAAGGGCAGTCCATACTACTTACTGGGGCAGTCCAGCCACACTACGAGGGACGAGTCAGCCCAGCACTAGAATGAGATCCATGCCTTTGGGGCCGAGATCCATACTTGCTGAGGGCCGAAAGAGATCCATGCCTGCTTGGGATCCGTCACTTGCTTTGGGGCCGATCCATACAGCCTTTGGCCGATCCATACAGCACTTGGGATAATCCATACAACTGCAGGACCAATCATACAACAGGACCCAATCCATACTGCAGGACCAATCCATACAGCACTAGAGACCAATCCTTGCAGGACAGATCCGCCACAGCACTCGGACAGATCCGCCACAGCACGAGGACAGGTTTGCCAAAAGATAAGGTTAAGTCCACCAAAGGATAAACTTAAGCTTGGTTTTTTGATGGATGGCAAAGGCGAAGGACCCAAAATATAGCAAACACTAATAATGACTAGTTTTGCACGAGAAAGACAATTCAGACAACACAACCCTAAGATTAGTAGAGATGGGTATGGCCAACAAAGTCTTCTACTCTAGAATGAACATGGTTGCTAAGGAGTCCTCGATATACGCACGGTACATGAGGCCCAAACCGTGAACACCAACCCGTTACAAGCGTGAGTCGGGAACCTTAGCGAGATACTAAAGGCTCGGACCAACTCTTCACGTCATCCCGACGCTTCGCCAATTACAACGTGGTTGGATTGAGGTACAACTTTCACTCTCCCCCCTTTATATACCCCGTCGGTACGCGTGGTTGGAATGGTCCCTTGGGGTGATGAAATCCCCAAGCAGGTCCCACTAAGAAATGAAAGGTGAGCTCAAAAGACTTGGAAATACGATTACAAATTCGTCACCCGGGACCAAATGGCATAGGGGATTGGATCGTCAAATAGCCTTCCCAAACCGTAAGCAAAGGTTGTGACACCTTTAATTGAAGCTATGTTCCTGTGTGTCAAAGACAATTAGGAAAAATTGATTTTTGCTGCAGACGGATCCGCCACTGTTGGAGGCCGATCGCCCACTTGTGGGCCCGAGATCCGCCACCCTGACATTGGCCAGTCATGCTGTGGGCCGAGATCCATACAGTAGGCAGGTCGCCCACTTTGTGGACGAATCGCCACCCACCTTGGGCCCAATCCATGCCAGGTGAATGAGATCCATGCACTCACATTTGGGCCGATTAGCCACTCTGCAACACAGACCTTGAAAATGCAAAAACAATGGCGTGAAGAAAGCAGACCCGTTTTGTGGAGTTACCGTAAAATTTTGAGAAATGTGATAGGTGTGAAATGGGTATTTAGAAAACAAGCAACAAGCAAGAGTGCAAATAAACAACAAAACAACCTACACTTGAAGTTAGCTAAGTTGGAAACAAAACAAGACCAGAAATACAAGAAATGGAACTTTATACCTTACTTTGAATTAGATCCTTTGGTTTGGCCCTTGATCTTTGGCGTGATGTATGCTCCTTGGATGCTTAGGGCCTTAAGCTAGATGAGGATGTGAAGATGGATGTAGAGGTGGATGAAAATGTAAATGCTTCAAAGTAAAGGTTGAAACAAAAGCATAGTGGCTACAAAATGATCTCCCAAAATATAGAGAGAAAAGAGGGGGGTATTTATAGGATTTTTTGGGAAATCCTAAGAGGGAAATGAGACCGGTCAAAGATTGATCCTACTGAATATCAAGATGTAAATTTCTAAGGTGGAGTTGAGAACTCACAAGCCCTCACATCTTGATAACATCAGATAGCCCTAAAGGTGAAGTGGACATGAGGTGGAAGGAGAAGGACATGACATGGAGAGGGGTACAAAGTACCTTGGGATTGGACAAGATATCCTCATAAAGGAGGTACTTGTCCCCATGTGGGTGAGAGGACAAGTGGGGAATTAAAAATTCCTCAAATATCCTTATGGGGATGAGAGAAATAATTTTAAATTCCAAAAGGTGCATTGGGGGATTAAAAAGTGAATTAAAAATTCACATGGGGAAGAGAGGAGCCTAGGATAAATAAAAAAGAATTAAAAATTCATTGGGGGATGGGGAGAGTTGACTAAAAGGGGTGATTAGGATTGTGCAAGTACTTGATTAGATTAATTAATGAAGATTAGAAGAGGGTTAGGTGGCTAAGAGAGATTAGAGGCCAACTTGCAAAAGTTGGAGGATGTGACACCTCCTAATCAAGGATTAGGCATGTGCACATCCTAATGATGAGATTAGAAGATGGATTAAGATAAGATAAAAATGATGGAGGATGTGACATAAAGGGAATTAAATAAACGGAATATTTATTTAATTCAATTGATGGAAGAAGGATTAAAGAGATAAGGTATATTGATTAAATACCTTAGGGATTTGGCAAAATTAAATCTATTAATTAAATAATAACAGTATTACTTAATTAACGAAAATAAGACGAAAGGGGATGAATTTGGATAAATTAAGTGTCCAAATTTAGACATCTACAGTATGATTACATTCTGTTTCCCGATTAACAAGACAAGAGAATGAACCGTCGCTTAGTATAAGCAAACCATGTGGCCTAACTTCATGCGTAATGATCACCACTTTAACTTCTCTATGACTGCTGATATGTCACCTAGATCATTCCATGCAACTCTTTAAATGCTATGGAATGCTTGAATCCAATTTACAAGATCTCCATCACATCACCATTCTTGAATTAATTGAATTGAAGCAATTTGTGTGTACTTTGGCATTAATTGCTTCAAACAAGCTCCACCATTTTTCCCATGTCACTCTATAAATCCCATTCATTCTGCACAATGTTAGTTACATCTTCAAGTATGTCAAGCTCATTGAGTGAGATAGTTATGGAGAGTGAATTCATAGTAGTAGAAGGCGTTGAGTGTAGTGCCATTCGTAGGCTGGTGCAGGACCAACTGAATGAAATATTCCTCATTTGTAGTGATGTGGAGGAAGAAGTCATTCACAAGGTGATTGGTGAGCACTTCTTGTTACAAGTGCACATTCACAATGCCAACCTACTTGAGCATTTTCTATATAACATCATATGCACTTCTGGCCTTTTTGGGTGGGCTTTGTGAGTTGTTGAGCATTTGGTTCATCCACGGTTCCTACAGAATGTTGAGAATTCACTAAGAGGGCTTTTCGTTCACCCTCACATGGCCCTGATTAGTGACACTATTTTTATCTCCTATGCACTACGAAATGAGAGGGTTGGCCAAGGTGTTACTCTGATGCATGCTGGCCTTGAAAGCAACAACATGGAGATGTTCACTCATCATGTGGAGTACAATGAAAATATTTTCTCCCCTGCCTAGATTGAGCAAATGTAAGAGGTGATAGAGGCCATCTAAATCATCATATTTACCCTTTGTGTTTGAAGCCCCCTGTTATAGAACCACCCTCTTTTTTGGCATTATAATATGAAATTTTGTTGATAAATATAAATAACATATATCTTTTTGGTTTTTCAGTTACTCTACGTCATGGAGATCTTTATTTTTTTATTCTAATTGTTTACAATTTATTTATTTTACTTATGGGAAATATGTATGGAAAACTATATTTTTCTTGTGAACAATCTTCTTTTCATGTAATTTCTTCTTCAGAAATGAAAATATTTGTGCTCCCAAATGTACTAGTAAATGCCTCTTAACAGGTTCTAGAAAATTGTCAGAGTCCTCCAAGGTTAAAGAAACCCGTTTATATGTCGTCCTTATGAATGAACTTATTGCCTGTTAGTCTTTATGTAAAAACTCCTTTGAGAAGATTACCGTGACTCAACCAACAACACTTGTCAGAAAGAAATAAGTTTTGAAAACCTTGTTCGAGTCGACAAAAGTTTTAAAACCTTGTAAAGTTGTGATCGTTTGTACCATTTAACTCTTGATTATGACACACTTTTACAACCTTCGAGTCACACAAAGAGGCTTGTGATCTTTAAAATAAGAATCATTGGGAAAATAAATAGCTTAGAGAACTAAGTCAGATGTCGACAAAGTTTTAAAAATTAGCTAAAGACCAACAAACATGCTAGTTTTTCATTTATGAGAATTTATAAGGGCATTCTAAAAAGGGCTAAAAATTGATGGTAACAACTGGATCTGACTAGGGACAAGGAATGCTAAGGATGAAGACATGAACCTAGACTTAAAATTCAGAATGACCAGTTTCTTATCCATTGGGCAACAAAGTCAAGAGGAAAATATTTTAAGGATTAGACACAACAAAAATGGGACCACATGCTAAAATAGAAGTGAAAGAAAACTATTTACAAGGTAGGAGGCTCCTACCAACAACAAAAATAAAAAAGGAACTATTATACATAGCCCTGAACGGGTTGAGAAAAATATGACCCTTGACGTTTAAGACCAACATAACCACATCCTGAAAGTACCCTTAGAAACCTAAACTAGAAAGTGAAAATATTTACATGATAAGGAAATGTTGTCACTCCTCCTTTGAATGTTTGAATAAGCTGTTGAATAAAAGGGTCCCAAGTCCTTTCCTCTATCGCTTGACTAATCACCTTGGCTTTAAGAGTAGGCATTTGGGTAATGAGAATAGAGTTACTCAGGTGTCGTACGGTGGATGAAAAATAATAGGTCACATTCTCCTGATTAAGTGCAACTGTCTCGTCAGTAAGGATAAATTCTGCTAAGACCTGAGAATCACATGTACCCCTTGAATCATTAAATTTATTTTTCTGCTTACATATGAACATGACCTTTGTTGGAAGTTGTGAGTCTTTGTGAACATCTAACAATTATTTGTGCCATTCTTGTTGATACATAGTTTTCTTCTTACTTGTCATTGTCAAGTATCACTCTCTGGAGTGAATTCTTCTTTCTCTCTTTCCCCTTTCAAAGCAGGAGTCTATGTGACTTTGGGATTTGAGGAACTATTCTCTTGAACTTTCATTTTTCCTTGAGTAATATCAAGAATGAGAGACTACTTTATATATTTTTGAATGGTGATATTAGGATATATGCTATCACGACCATAAAACTCATCATCATCATCTGAATCACCAAAATCCTCATTCTCTGGTCTTGAAAGTTCAACTTCACTTACATCTCTAGCCATGTGAGCCACAAAAATTCTTAGCGGCTGTGGAGGGATCGGGTTCAAAAGATCAGCTTGAGGTGGTTCATCATTACTCAAAACACTAAGAACGTCACTTGTAAGGAGATTCAAAATGGAAATGGTCCCGACACATAACTCATGGTACCTTGCCAATTCTTCTTCAATTCTCACAGCTTCAATTTTCACCACCTCAAAGTTGAATAAACTTCTTCTCCTTAGGATAAAATGAATTCTCGAAGGCAGAGCATGCATAAGAGTAGCTACCAAATTGGTTTCATTGGGCCTACTAGAATGGAGGATCTGATTCAAAATCTTGGTGAATCTGTCAATAAAACTTAACACTTTCATGCTCATTTATTTGAATATCAAAAAGAGTTCTCAAGCGAGCTTTTATATTGACCACAATCTTAAATCTCTTAAGAAAACTATCTATGAGAGAATTCCAATTTGTAATGCTTCCCTTTGTGAGTTGCATGAACTATTCTATTTTTCGGCCCTCTATAGACACAACAAAAAGGTGAATGCCTACATTTTCCTCAACAACACTGGTGGAAGCACAAGAAGTAACAAAGGCATGCACATGATCTTCAAGGTCCTGTGCATTTTATCTAGAGAACACAAGGAGGTGTTCCCTAAACCCTTCGGGAAGCGGGGGATAACTTGACAGTGCTAAGATACCAAAACTGGTTCCCCAAGGTCAGGATGATGAAGAGGGTGTTAAAGTAAATTGTAACTAGGGTTTATGGATTCTTTTGGAAATAGAGCCACCAATCTCGATAAGGATAATATTTTCAATTAGTTTTTGTGGTGGTGCTCTTCAAGCTGGTGGTGGATTTTGGTTCTAGTTAGGTCGAGGTGGTGGGTTAGGCTAATGAATAATCTCAATTCTCAGGAACCTTTCCACCACAGGCCTTGGTGGGCATTGTGTAAGCTCTTCTTCTTCAAGCACCAAACTCACACACATATATTCTACCACATTTATTTTGTATCACCACACGAGTGTATTTAATTGAGAGATGATGTCTTCTTGTTTTGAAGTGACCAAATCTAACCCTAGTTGTAGCATAGGAAAGATGCCTTCATGTGGAAACACCATCTTTACTTATCATATAAAGGCGGCTTACAATAGTTCATGAAAAATATCTTGATAAACCAAATATTTTGCTTTTACCAACATTACTTAGTTCGATTCCCTAGTAAAGTCACCAAAAATTTGTTAGTGAATAGATTTGTCCTTTTACAAAATGAACATAAAATAAATCTATAATGCCCAAGAAGGATGAATCAATCCACAACAGTTAGAGAGATCACCATTACATTGGTGATCTTCCTCTGAATTTTAATTGAGGTACAACTCCCTCTTTTGATACAATTTTGTATTTTGAAATATATATAAAATTGGGGTATGCTTTTGACCAGAAAGCAAGAAAGGAAGATTAACACCTGTTCACAGCCATGAGACAAGTGCGAAAGGCAATGCTTGAACTAACTACTGCTAAAATGAAAGGACTGAAAAATAGTAAATATCGTGAATCAAAAATCAGATTACCAACATTTGTGACTCGACTCAGCATAATTCCAATCATTCACTGTAAATAAAGTAAATCAAATGTGATAGAGAAACACATTCTCAAAGGAAAGGAATGTTCAAATGCCTGTCAAAGCTCAAAGACTTTTTCACAAACATTAACATCTAATTTACAATCATTGCACAAATACAATAACCATTCACTGGAAAATGAATTGAAACTACAAAATTTGATCCTTTATTAAGATTGATTCTCGCTCATGCATTAAAGTGCAAGGGGGATCAAAATATCGGGCCCTTGCTATGTTGAACTACAACATATTTAAACATTTTCTTCAGTAACGGTTTAGGTTTCTTGGAACAACTTCTTGGTTGTTAACCATTACCGGTCGAATAAAGTTGGTTGGAAATCGATTAATTCTATCATATTATGAAAATTCCCCTCATTAATTATTATTTTTAGGGATGGTTATGATTATATCCTGTTTCCCGATTGATAAGATAGGAGAATGAATTGTTGCTTAGTATAAGAAAACCACGTGGCCTAACTGCGTGCAAAATGATTGCCACTTTAACTTCTCTATGATTGCCAATATGCCACCTAGATCATTTTGTGTAACTCTTTAAATGTTGAGGATTGCTTGAATCCAATTTACAAGATCTCCATCACATCACCATACTTGAATTAATTGAATTGAAGCAATTTGTGTGTATTTTGGAATTAATTGAATTGAAGCAATTTGTGTGTATTTTGGAATTAATTGCTTCAAACAAGCTCCACCATTTTCCCCTTATCACTCTATAAATCTAATTCATCCCATTCATTCTGTACAATATTAGTTACATCTTCAAGCATGTCGAGCTTGTTGAGTGAGATAGTTATGGAGAGTGACTTCATAGTAGTAGAAGGCATTGAGTGTAGTGTCGTTTGTAGGCTGGTGCAAGACCAACTAAAGGAAATCTTCCTCATCTATAGTGATGTGGAGGAAGAAGTCATTCACAAGGTGATTGGTGAGCACTTCTTGTTACAAGTTCACGTTCACAATGCCACCCTACTCTAGCATTTTCTATATAACATCATACACACTTCTGGCCTGCTTGGGTGGGCTTTGAGGGTTGTTGAGTGTCTGGTTCATCCACAATTCCTATAGAATGTTAAGGATGTGTTGAGAGGGATTTCCTTTCACCCTTGCATGGGCCTGATTGGTGACATTGTCTGTATCTCCTGTGCGCTGCAAAATGGGAGGGTCAACCAAGTTGTTACTTTGATGTGTGTTGGCCTTGAAAGCAATGACATGGAGACATTCGCTCACTATGTGGAGTATAATGAAAGTGTTTTCTCCCCTGCACAGATTGAGCGAATGCAAGAGATGATTGAGGTCATCTGAATCATCATAATTACTCTGCATCATGGAGATCTTTATTTGTTTTATTCCAACTGTTTGCAATTTCTTTTGTTTACTTGTGGGAAATATGTATGGAAAACTGTATTTTTCTTGTGAGCAGTCTTCTTTTCGTGTAATTTCTTCCTTAGAAATGAAAATATATGAGCTCCCAAATGCACTGGTAAATGCCTCTGAATAGGTTTTGGAAAATTGTCAGAGTCCGCCAAGGTTGAAGAAACCCATTTTTATGCCGCTCTTATGAATGAACTTCTTATTGCCCATTAGTCTTTATGTAAAAACTCCTTTGAGAAGATTATCGTGACTCGACCAATAATAGTTGTCGGAAATAAATAAGTTTTGAAAATCTTGTCGGAGTCGACAAAGGTTTTAAAACCTTGCGAAGTTGCGACTGTTTGTACCATTTAACTCTTGATTATGATGTGTTTTTACAACCTTCGAGTCACACAAGGAGGCTTGTGATCTTTAAAGTAACGATCATTAGGAAAGCACATAACTTAGTGAACTGAGTCGGATGCTGACAAAGTTTTAAAACTTAGCTAAAGACAGACAAACACACCACTTTTTCATTTATGAGAATTTAGAAGGGCATTCTAAAAAGGGCTAAAAATCGATGGTAACAATATATTTATTAGAACATCTGTTGGTATACAAGCATTAGTATATCTATATATATTTGTCTTTCCATATAATGACATTTACATAATTCGCATAGGTCTACTATAATATCGTGTCTTTTCTCTATCCGTCTCTTATTTCTTCTATCTATATTATTCTATCTCATTTCCTTCCTTTTATCATGATATTTCTATCTCTTTCTCTTCCAATTTAGTTTCTCTGTTGTCTATTATTTGTCTCTTCCTTTTAACTATGGTGTATCTTTATACATCATTGCATGTCTCTCTTTCTTGTTATGACTCTTTTGTGTTGTTGTAGGTTAGTTGTATGCATTGGACTTGGCTGCTTGTGATTTTAGCCTTGTCAATCTTGCTTGGGGTGTGTTTGTTTATATTGTCAGCTTTTATGCCCTTGCAAATCTTCACCATTGACCTTCATTAGGCCACCTTTTTGGGTTTTCAATCTAATGAAAGTGGTGTGGTTCTATTTTTCCATCAAAAGCATACCCTCACTCACATCTATGATTTGCTTAGCTATGGAAAAGAGGAGATTGGAGCTTGCCTTCCTCCCATGTTTTTATATAGCACACCTCTTTCAATTTAGGCTTTTAGATGGATGAAGAAAAAAACTTGTATGATTTGAGCTATTTATTGTGTTAGTATTTTTGAAGCCATTATTGATGTGTGGGGACAAAAAAATCTTGTATGGTTTGATCTCCATGCTTTTTTGACGACAACTTTGATGCAATAATTACATGTTATTTTCAAAATTAGATAAAGGCCTAGTCACCTCTTAATTTTTGTGGTTATTTCTTTAACATGATTTATTTTATGGGCATACATGTTATATTTAAATTCTAGTGATTTAATTAAGAAGAGTAATATTATCAAAGATCATGATCAAATTTTGCTTCTTCTTATTATTTTTAATTGTTAATTATAATCAAATTATGTGCACATTTTATTTCAATTAAAATTAATGTTATAATCACACTGACTTTTGTTTATTTACAAAAGATTTATCACTAGACTTTTATATCACTAATTAAGAACTATTAAAATAAATTAGATAATATATTTTCTATAAAAATAATAATAGTAAAAAACACAATAAAATTATAAATTGTAATTACCTTTTGATCCATTCATTACATCCTAAAAAAAAATATAAATACTAATTTAAGCTCTTCCAAAAAAAATTCCACTTCATAAATTATATTCAAAATCAAATTACAAAAAGTACGTCTAAATTTCATCATAATAATATAAAAGATAGCCAAAATAAATGAATAAATCATGTGACACTATTTATCCATTGTAACCACCATTTAAATTATTCTTAAGACACACCCATTTAGATATTGGAATTCGTCCTTATAATGAAGACTAGGGAATAACGTCAAAATTAAAACTTAATGCTTTCAATGAGAGTTGAACTCATGACCTCCCGCTTACTAAACGGGTGCTCTAACCAACTGAGCTATGAAAGCACATGTTAAAAACTATAAACAGTTTTTTAATACCTCAAATATTCGTTGCCCCGCGCCTGAAACAAATTTTAACTCGCAATCAATATTTTAGTTTAAAAGGCTGCAAAAATCTCGTCTCGACCTAAAGAATCTACTAGCTCTAAAACCCCGATATTATTAATCAACTTTTCGCTTACCGTGAATGGATTGAAGCAGCAGCTGTAGGGAGAGTGGTTTTGGTTCGTCTATTTTAAAAAAAAAATCTGCTTTGGTAGGGTTTCGTAATTTTTTCCTCAAACTCTGCCCATTTTTTCTCATCGGCATCGTTGACAACACAACATAATTTGTTCAAAATCTTGAAGTAAGTCACTCGTCATGATTTCAGTAAATTTTTATTTTATTTTATTTTTTGAATCTCTATGCGTCTGGATCATTTTTGTTGTGTTCTATTTCATTCCAAAACAATTTTGTTATTATCTGTGAAATAAATACCATTGTTTGTGTTGTTTTATCTATGGCTGTTTTCATATATAATACTATTGTAATACCTAATGTGAGATCCCTATTTGTTTCTTCGCATAGAGATTTTTGAACTGTGAAATGAATTTTACTTTTATTTGACAGAATTATTTACTATTGAATGGATACCAGTTACTATTGATGTTGTAAATGCAATAGCTGCTAGAGCTATCTTCGCATAGAATGAATAGTAGAGATTGAAATATCTTCTTATGTTTAGCTTATCACATTCTTCTTCACAAACATTACACACTGTACATCATATTTCTTCACAATTTTGCTCTATTATACTGGCTCTTGTATTTTAAAGATTGAACGTCATAAGGCAAGGGATTGGTGTGACACAAAACGACTAAAATTTTAAAGGATTGTATTTGAATAAGTGACAAATAGCTTGGTTTTTTAGATGGGTACATCCTCTCACATGGTTGGTTACATGGCTAGGACTCAGTGGTACAATTAGGTATCAAAATGCTTTTGATATGATTACATTCTTTTTTGAAGTCACATATCTTTGTTACTTCAACAAAAATAGGGGTGGTACATTTGAGAGATTGTCTTCCCATAAATAAATAGAGCTAGTATCTTTGCTTTTGCATCAATGCGAAATGATTCAACATCCTTTTAGAAGCAATTCTAGACATGATTGTGTCTAGTAGGCATATCCTTATGGTATTAGGTTTCTGTAACTGCAAAGAATAATTCTCTCTAAAAATTTAATTCAAGTATTTTGTATGAAAAAAATTGCACTGTTTACATTTGTCTCTTTTGGTCTCCAATCATCCATATTTCTTCTCCTAGTGTTGTTTTCCATTGCAAGGCACACAAAGAGTCCCCTAGAATCTTCTTTTTATGCACCCTTAAAAGGTTTTAGTTAATTTTCACCGCAGAAAGGTGCACAACATTGTTTCTTCTTGAAATCATTTAACACAGGTGATGTCTATGAGCCTTAGTCTCTTTAGTCTTATCTTGACTATTCAACTCAATACATTATGCTTAAAGCATTTTTACTTTCTAGCCTTCTATACTTTAGCACCTTTGCAACCATTAATTGTTAGGTCTTGAGCCCTTGTTCATTAAGATTAGTTGATAGAAAATATGAAACTTGTATCCATACTTGTCATATAGAACATTAGTTGTGTTAAAGAAAAACATTCCTATTAATCAATCTTTTGTCTCTCCAAATAGGCCCCAAAAGCTCTATTCACATTTTAGAAAAATACTTTGGAGGAGTAACCTTGTAAGCACTAGGTAAATTAGCTTATTCACTCCTATATATCTTTGGACATGACGGATTATCCTCAAATTTCAAAGAATTTTTATTTTTCTCATAAACTTGGAAAAGAACCATACTCTTAACAAGTGCTTCCATTCTAGTTTTGTGTAGGTGTGGAAATTTTGCCAAGTCTAATGAGAACCAACGAATCATTACACTTGGAGAACTCATGAAGGCAATATAATGCCTTGAGAAGAATTTTTGTTTTCAATGGCTATGAAATACCATTGTTAACTATCATAGATTGCAAACCATAGTGCCTTGATGGTGGGAAAGACGTTGTTCTATTGGTCAATCTTTGTTAGCTATCACAAAGTGTAAGCTAGAGCCCGTGTTGGTTGAGAGATGGCTCCTAGATTTACGTTTTAAAATTTATGATAAACCACAATATGATGATCAAGTAGGTGGTATTTTTACAATACAATGAGTTTACCGATTTTTCTTGGATATGAAACATGAAAAAATAGGGTTTGCATCATCAAGGTGAATGGATCAAGATGATAAACCACTAGTTTTCTCTATGTAACATTCAATTATGAAGGAAAAACATGCAAATAATAATCAGAAACTAACCCTAATTGTTATAACAATGAAGAGGAGTTTTTAGAGCTTAAAATGATGCGTACCTTGCTGGAAGAAGCTTGTTTTTAGGGCACAAAGGACTCATTCGCCTTTAGTGGTGAATGGGTCCTTGTTAGGATTTCTGAAACTAAGATCTGGGTTATTTTCCTTGATGTTTGCACTCTCAAATCCTTGGTTGTCAGCTCCTGAAAACCTATAACAAACTCTGTAGCTTCAACTCTTTGTTCTTGCACTATGAAGGTCAATCTTGCAACTTGACAACTTTGACAATCTTGCTCTAAACTTCTTCTCCACTTGTTCTTCAACCTATAAATCTGCAAACACACATTCAAGGGAAGAAAAACTTGTTGATTGCTAGTGAATAGGGGTTTGCCTAAGTCAAACCCCTTATAGGTAATTTTAAACCAAATGGTGAAATAATGAAATTGAAGCATGGACATGAAATATGTAATGTTGATACCTTGGAAGTTGTCTTGGAGTATAAATATTCAATTTAACATGAAGTAGCCATGAAGAATGTATATCTTGATCTCAAATAAGATGTGAAACAATGCTTGCAAGTATATCTTCAATGCTATATCCACTATCTTAGCTCAACAACATGCATGAATGCACTATGCCTTAGACATGATGAAATTATCTTGAATTGTTGCAATAAAAACTTGACAATCTGCCTTGAAATGCCTTTAAAAATGCTCTGGAAGTGCTCTATAATGCTCTTGTAAAGTATTAGGACGCTCTCTCAAATTTGTTAGGTGACACAATGTGAATTAACCCCTTATTTATACTAAATCTAGAGATTAACCCCAAAATTCAAACAATTCAAGCCGACACCAGATCTAGAAATGAATATTATTAAAATCCCACCAAAATAAAATTCAAAAAGGGGGTCCTCATTAAGGGAGGACCTATTTGCCACCTAGGGCGAATGGGTCTTGGCACAAGTTTCTAGGACCTTGCCTTCAGGGGGTGAAATAACATTAAAAACCTATGTCAAATGTGCAAAGAAAGGGGAGTCCTATAGAGGGAGGACCCATTCGCCACCTAGGGCGAATGGGTCCTAGCACCAATTTCTAGGACCTTGATTTTTCCCAATTAAATGTTTTACAATTTGAATTATGTGTGTCAGGATGGATCCTCAGAAGGTGTCACTGTAAAGAAGGCTTAAATTTGAATTAAAGGGGCTTTAATTAACTCTACTTAACCACAATTAATTAAGAGGATCCTAGATAAGTGTGAAAGTGTGTTACAACACTTTAAAACACATTAAATACGGTACAAGTTAAGTACATTTTATCAAAAAAGGGCCCAAGATCAATGTGAATGTGTGCAACACATTACAACATTAGACCTAGGCACAATTAGGTTAATTCAATGACACTTCTTATCAAATCAAGTAAGGAAAAGGGACACTTTTTCCGTTACTATAGGATATATAATAGAATCGGGCCATAACTCTTGAGTCCAAACTATGTCAAACATTATAGCTTTGCAAGATCTTGTCTCTCTCTTAATAAATCTTAGATTAGTCCACAAAGTCCATGGTCATCAATCATGTAGCAATAACAACTACCTCAATGCAAGACCCAAAGCCTAGTGCAATTACTCTCTACAAAACCCTTTTGTGATCTTACTTTATTCTAGAGAATACATGATTTAAAATTAAGATTACATGAAAAAAGTCTCAAAGCACTTGGGCTTGCACCCCAATATTTCCACAATTACATTGAATATTCAAAACAATTTTCTTTGCAAAAAAATGTGTTGGGGGTTACAAATTACTTGTAAATGACATGAAGATTTTGATTTGATTTGGTGCCTACCTAGTTGAAAATTTTTTTTATGCTTTATATGACAAATTGCACACTCAATAAGAGTGGAAAAGAAAGCCACCTTATTTAGAGCAATAATATTTACTAAATAAAATAATTTAAAATGATGTGTATAATTTAGTAAAGAAGGGTCCATCTAGTCGTTCTTCACTAGTCTTTGTGTTATCCTTTGTACAAATAAATTATTTGCATAAAAAAGTTTTGGTACAAAGCTCATAATTTAACGAACTTACTTTGTGGAAAAAAATTAAATAATATATTTACTAGTGTAGATATCTTAAAAATAGATTTATATGCAACATGTTGCATTTCAAAACTTCAAATAATAAAATTTGTGTAGTGACTGCTTGGGAGGAGTAATCTCAACCCTAGCTAGTGGTGGGGTACTCAAAGTTTGTAGCAACTTCAGATAAGTTAATTTGTTTATTCTGTTTGCAAAATATGTGTAGTTATTGATGTGCACATAAAATTGTTTTGTGTACTCTCCATGAGACCACAAGGCTTAACTCACTTTTTCTAATAGATCTTGATATATAGGTTGGATAGAATATTTTCTTAGAATTTAATTACTTTATTCTATATGTTTTCAAATCTCGTGCTTGATACATTTGTAACTTAATTTAGAGGTTCATCTTATCCTTGAAAATTAGTAATTTTGGGTATACATGTAAGAAAAATAATGTGTTAGAAAAATAATGTGTTTTTATATAAGATTTATTTTTGAGAAGGAAAAGAGAGGAACGATAATATATTACTCTTGAAATTAAAAATATGATTGAAGATGTTAATCTTGATTTTGAAGTGGTTGTAAGTGATTGATTATTTTCAAGCTCTTATTGTTTCCACCTCTTACCAAAATTAAGATAATTTCAATGGTATGCTTGAAGGAGAAGTTATAACCCTTAGAGTTTATAAATTTGATTTATTAGTTTCACTAGGCTCTAAAAATCTGATTTATTATTATTCCCACCTCTTACCAAAATTAAGATAATTTCAATAGTATGCTCGAAGGAGATGTTACAACCCCTAGAGTTTATAAATATGATTTACCAGTTTCACTAGGGTCTACAAATATGATATATGAATCTTGATATCAAGTAAATTATTCACAATAATAATGTTAATTCAATAAATAGTCCACAATAATATTCAAAAGTTCTAGAAGGATTTCAATTTCAATACTTGATACATAGCAAATTTCCAAAATCAAAGAGAAAATGGAATAATCTCAGATCTAAAGTAAGCTTACAAATTTTTAATGCTAGATTGGATGCAATGAGCTGGGTATGCTTAACCCTGATGAATGGAAGGGAACTAGTGAAGTTTCTATATTTAATTGGTAACCTCTCACATTTCTTGGAATGACATTCCATAGGAGCCCTCAATTTGATGCCCTTACACCTTCACTTTGGAAGCATATTATGCTATGATTTTCTCACAAGAAAAGGTGCATCTCTCTTTGTCTATGCTCTTTATAGGGTTTAGGACTCTCACCGAACTAGCTGAGGTGAGAGGAGAATGTTGTATATATAACAAAATATGAAAAATACATCCAAGAGGTGCTTTAACTCCAACTACCCATAATAGGTGGGAGGTTTTACCTACTCGGTAAATGCAAAAAAATGCGGTATAACCTACTCAGGTAGAGACAAAATACTGGTTATGAGAGGTGGCACAAGAAGCCAAAAGAGGGTGTGTAATTCAACTATCCATGTGAAGGAGAGAGTGACACATGTAGCTGATGGATTATGCCACATTTCTTCATATTAACCAAGTCTAATTAATGTAAGAATGCTTAATAATATGTGTTGGAAATATAAATATCACCTAACATAAGAAAAATAAAAAACCTACACTAACAAAGATGTGTTGGCTACCATCACTTTACCTATATTTAGAGGGACCTATCACCCTCCATACCTTAGTTCATGCCATGTTAGGAAACAAATTTCAAGACACAAATTTCTTATTAGTAGACCATGGATTCAAGCAATTGGGGTAGTTCCCTCTACTCTTCACTAGTCCATAAAGTTAATCTATGATTGCAAGGAATTTATGATCAAAGCTGACATTGATGCATTTTAGTATTGCTAGATTATCAATAATGTTGTTTCTATTACATTTATTATATTAGTACCTTCTATTTTATTCATAGTAGATACACAAGTTGTATCCTCTTCTATCAACTCTATACCACTTGAATAGCATTCCTTTGCTAACACAGTCCTAGTGATGATTGACACACATTAGATTTTTCCCTTTTCTATTTTAGTGAATATAGGATTCACCCCACCAAATTTAATATTCCTTACACCACATGGACCCACTGATAGGCCAAAACTGGGGTAAAGAATAAACTGGATTCAGCTTAGTCAAAGTGTCAATCCAGGGATTGTAAGCTCATGAAAGGTGTCGTAGCTATATGCAAAAGGGTTGCAAGTTGTGAGGTGAGTGGGGATGAAAATGCATTCCTAAACTCAATCAACTACCTAAATTGAAAATCAAATTAATGTTTATGTTTTGCTTTTGTAACTATGGTTGTACTGCAATATTTTTGCAATAGAGACTGCAATAGAAATAACAACAGTAATGATTCTAGAAATTGAACTCACAACTACAATAATATGAACAATCATTAACACATATAATCATTAGATCCCATAATTAAATTATAAGCAATAAATAATAAACATTAAATAGATTCACAAAATAATAGAAATAAACACCGCTGAAAATAAGCACATTGCTGGAAATAAAAACACTTACTACAAAAGCTACAAAATCACCAAGCATTCCAAGAAGGGGGCACCCTTCCTCCTTAGTCTGCCTGGTGCTAAAATGGAATTCTTTTACACAAGCTGAGTTACGTGAATATGTTGTTTTATTTATCAAAAATAATACAAAGTCTATATCTCTTTTCTTCTCACATAACTCATATTTACAAGAAATATGTGTGCAAGTTGTTTCCTATTTTTATGCCACTTTGCTATTATTTTGTGGCTGAAACAACTCACCCTCAATTGTAGGAGCTTGTTTAGCTCATTAAATTACAATCAATAAAATAGAATATTATTTTCAATGTGAGGACATTCTTATCAAAACTAAATAATAATTGGTTATAACTAAATAACCAAAGTATATTATGAGAAAAAAATTATATGGGTAGAATTAATTTGCTACTATGTGTACCCATGGGCAATAGGAAGTCTGTATTCTTCTCCTCCAATCAACATGCTGCAAGATATATTTTCTTAACATAATAGAAGCAAATACTAGTAAATATAATCTAATAATTATAATTCACTTATTTGATCTAAAAACTAAATTAAATATTACTTATTTATATTTACCCAAAAGCAACAAAAGGTGGTAAAATGGTATGATAATACATACACAAATGGAATATGGAAATGGGTTAAATGGTATAGGAAAAAGGATAAAATATGGTATAAAATGGAGCGTGAATGACACCCATCATTCCCCCCAACTTAGCAAAAACTTATGTATCTTTCACCAAATAAGCTCAATATTGATTACTGGATGAGCCAATCCAAAAAGCAACCTTCAAAAGTTATTTCACAACCTCAGGAAGCACGAACTTTGAAGCAGCTACGCTCTCCAAAGCTGATAATGATAGAAATTGCTGAAACCCTTGGTTTCTTCTTCTCCATGGCAAAAATCTTAAAAACATAAAAATCAATAATCGTGAATGAATCCTTTTCATTTGCTTTGATAACTTATATACTCTTCATGACTTGGGTCAACCTCTAGAAGCTTCTCATCATTTAAATATATTTTAATATTTTCCTTTAATGAACTTTATAATATCTAATGAGATGGGCGCCCTTTTAAAAACCCCTTTATTAATGTCTTTAAGTCATTTAATGGCCCACATTGACATAAAGTTATATTATAACATTATAATGTACTTTTTGAATAAATGATTAATTATTATTAAAGATTAACTTTAATAATAATTAAAATAACATAATTTGCTCATTAAACATTATTTTTCCATTCTGTTTGAACCAGGAGGTCAACCACTACGTGAACTGTGCATCCAGCTGCCTTGCTAAGAATAGCAACACTGGACTCCATTAACCAGGTGACTTACTATAGATAGTAAGTGTGCACAGTTGAGTCCCAAATCACTCCCAAAGGCCAATCCTAAATGATATCGAACTCTAGAGAAGGAAACAACTTGATAACTGCCAAACCGGGCCCTCTAACCATGGGTATTAGCCTACAAGGGTCAAAGGATAGGCTAATCAATGAGGTGTTAAGATGAGAAAAAGTGGGGACATTACAGTCTGCCCTCCTTGAAATTGCTTGTCCCAAAGCAATCTTCTCTGCAAAGAAACACCACCCCACCTAGGTCCCAAGGAAAGAGCTGAATAATGTTCCTCAAAACAACAACCGAATCTTGAAGCACCAACATAAGAACAACTAATAAATCACTGTAACAACATAATATTCAATGTCATATACCTCAGGAGCTTGAACCTCAGGATGAAGAAAATCTGAGCACTGAAATAATTTTCTTCTCTCAACTATGCAAAGAGAATCATCATATAACTATCTATCCCATATGCACAAGAGTCGTACATCGAATAAAAATCATGTACAGGTGAATCAAAAGAAAAATTGTAGGCACTCCTCACTGTGTACACACTATAAAACTCCTCTATGAACCTTGTTTGAAATCTCGATGCACTAGGAGGACCCCAAACACTGCGATCATCACTCAACTTTGGACTAGCGTCAGGAGGGAGGTCAGTGTCAAACTCGAAGAGTGGATTGTCATAAACCAACCCAACATCAAACTCAAATAATGGATTATTCTCAATCTGCACAACTACTCCTCACTGATTTGAGTCATCCATCTCCAAACTGCTAGAACAACAAGTAGAATCAAACTCCTGCATTGACTTGCACTCCTCCTCCTACACAACCTCCTTTTCTCTCCTTCTGCTCTTCTCTTTGTAGAGAGAGATAGAACACAAACTCCCATCTGCAATTCCCCTCAACACATAACCTCTATCATTCATTTTAAACTTCATCTCCATTTTAGGTACGTTGAGGGTAAATTCTCCAATATCTTGGAGCCATTTCATGCCTAACACTATGTCCATATCACCCATGCTAACCACATAAAAATCAGCCTGTAACTCATAATCGTTCAACAATAGAGTGAGATTACATATCCACTTGGTGCAAGTAAGGATAAATCCATTTGCAACCCTAACCTTGAATCCTGTGAAGTCCTCTGTTTGGAGTTTACACCTGTCGACCAATCCCTCATTGATGAAATTATGTGTAGCCCTTGTGTCAAGCATAGCGATACAAATTTTTCCATTCACAACTCCTCTGATCATGAATGAATCCCTTTCTATAATTAGAAAATAATACTAAAGGGGACAATTTAGCATCAGCTCCAAGCTCTGTAGAGGCTCCTCTAGCCTCATCATCCTTTGGGACAACTCGTTGATCTGAATTTTCAAAATCAGAATCCTCATAATAAACCCACATCATATGGTTGGCCTTGCCCTTAGCCTCAAGTGACAATCATGCTCTTTGTTGTAGGGTTCCTGTTGGATGTTGTGGTTGTGTTGCTAATATGTGGTTGTCATTGATGTCAACACTATTAGCATTATTGTATTGAAGGTTGTATATGTTGAGGATATTGAGAAAATTGTTAAAGGAAGAGTTGTAGTTTTCCAGTGGAATAGTGA
Source organism: Sequoia sempervirens (assembly GCA_007258455.2). Lineage (NCBI taxonomy): Eukaryota > Viridiplantae > Streptophyta > Pinopsida > Cupressales > Cupressaceae > Sequoia > Sequoia sempervirens. The sequence continues at coordinate 283,746 of VDFB02113039.1, forward strand.
AGGTCATGAAGGTGTCTTGTTTTGTATGTTGAAGATCAGTTGTTGTGGAATAAAGGGTTTATTTCTGAGAGTATCTAGTTCATCTACCCAAAGTTTCAGAGGTCTGCGTGAAGATTTGATTATGCTATGATCAACTATGTTCTGACAGTATTTCTGTGGGTTATGTTAGTGTTCCTAATTGAAGTTTATGTGTTTTTGGTAATTTTTGTTGCTGCAGATGATTCTCTATTAGTTCTTGTTGTTTATGGATGCTTCTAGATCATTCTCTATTCTTGTTGTACGTTTGTGTTGATTAGTGTGCTTGTGGTCGAAGATTTTTCTCGGTATGTTTGGGTTTTCATGTTCTTGGCTGACATGATGGTTGTAATGTGTTGCAAATCCTTGAAGATTTAAATTTGAATGTTTGGCACGCTCAAGGATATTGTTTTGGGTCGCATCATGATATTAGCTGACAGTGTTTGATCCACATTGAAAATTTATTTGTAAATTTGGGTCGACATTGTAAATATGTTTTATATTTTTGGCCGACTAAGTTGTTGATGTAATTCCATGTTGCAGATATATAAGAGTGATTGTTTGAGCGAAGTTAGTGTGCATAAGAGTGAATGTATTCCAAAGAAAGTGCAGATGTGTGAATAGTGTTCAAATCATTCGATTGCAGAGCAGAGTGAGAAGAAGTTTGAGCGAAGTGTGAAGAAGGTTTTGTGTGCTTAACTGGAATTGTAATCAGGCTTGTGTAGAAGCTATTTTCTCAGTTCATACCCTGCAGATCTAATCCATATTGCTGTGTATTGTTGGGCAGTGATCCCTCTTGTATTTGAGCAGTGAGCTCTAGGTAGTGTGCTTGAATGCATGTGCATTCCCATTATTTTTCTTATACTATTAACAGGGTATAATATTGTGGACTAACATCCATTGTGGTTTTTCCCCTAATAGGGTTTCCATGTAAAAAATCTTGGTGTTCTCTATGTTTCTGATGTGTTGATTGTTTATGGTTTATTGTTCATTCATCAGATCTGAGATTAAGTTAAGTAAAGTTTGAAAAGTTTAAATATTTTGTGACAACTGATTCACCCCCCTCTTAGTTGTCTATCCTTGTTTTGCCAACAATTGGTATCAGAGCGGGTTCCTTTGAAGAATTTAAAAAGCTTGAGGTGATATGAGATGACATCATACAAGAAGGACAGTGCTAGATTCAATGGAACAAACTACTCATTGTGGAAAACTAGGACGAAGTGTCATTTGAGGTGTATTGGTGAACCCTACTGGAAGATTACAAAGAACAAATATGTTATTCCTCATAATGGTCCTTCCACTGTTGATGAGATTAAAGAGGCTGAGAATAATGTCAGGGCTATGGAAGCTTTGTTGAGTGCTCTAACAGATTCAGAAATGAAAAATGTGATAGGTCTAAAGATAGCTCATGAAATGTGGACGAAGCTAGAAACTTTGTATGAAGGAGATGTACAAGTGAAGATGGCTAAGCTATAGAGTTTGAAAGGAAAGTGTGAAAATTTTAAGATGGGTGAAGATGAAAATATTTCTTCTTTTATGCAAAGAGTAAATGAAATAGTGATGGGTATTAGATGTGTCAGTGGTACCCTGGATGAGGAAGAAATTGTAGCTAAAGTGCTAAGATCATTGCCTCCCTCTGACAAAGAAAAGGCTCATGCTATTGAAGAAACTAGATCATTGATGAATGTGACAAGGGATACATTGATTGGTAAACTTGCTACCTTTGAGTTGAGCAAATTTGGTGAATCTGTTCCCAAGACTGAAACTGCATTTAAGGATGCTATATTCAGAAGAAACAAGAAAATATATGATCTGGGAGAGAGTTCTAGAAAGACATTCAAGTATGAGGAAGAAATGAAATACCTTGAAGATGAAGAAAGAGAAGTAGAAGAATTGGAAGCACTAATTGTAAAGAAAAAAGGTAGAGGACAAGGTAAGTATAAAGGAAAGCTGCCTATCAAATGTTTTTCTTGTAGTAAAATAGGTCATTTTGCATCAAGGTGTCCTGAAAGAGTTCCTAGGTCTAAGCCTTACAAACCTAGATTTCAAAAGAAATGTTATTTTGCTGAAGAAGGTGTGACTGATGAAGAATATGATAAAGAAAATGGAAATGAAGATGATTGGGTTTTCATTGCTATCAAGGAAAATAGTCTAGTGGCTACTGAATCTGCTAAAGTTGAGAAATCTCTTGCAGCCCGAATTGAAGAAAAGGATGAGTGGGTCATTGACAATGGATGCTCACATCATATGACTGGTGACAAAAGAAAATTTGTAAGTCTAAAAAATTATGATGGTGGGGATGTAAGATTTGGAGATAACAATGCTTGTGTGATTCATGGCAGTGGATCTATTTGTCTTGGTGGTAAGCATAACACAGATGATGTTCTTTATGTTGAAGGCTTGAAGCACAACTTGTTGAGTGTTGGACATATGGTGGAAAAGGGTTATGATATTTAGTTCAAAGGTGGAAGATGCAAGATATTTGGAAGTTCTAGAAATGTAATTACTTCAGGTAAACAGACAAAAGGTAATATTTTTCACTTGAATGCTGCTAGTGAAAGTTGTTTAATTTCTCAAGTAGATGAAATGGAGTTATGGCATAGAAGGCTATGCCATGTGAATTTTGGTAACATTGTCAAAGTAAGTTCCACTCAAGCAGTAAGAGATCTACCTAAGCTAGTGAAGCCTGCTAACAAAATCTGCAAGGAGTGTCAGATGGGAAAAAAAACTAGAGTTTCTTTTCAGAGAAAATATAATCATTCAAATGGGTTACTGGAGCTGGTGCATACTAATCTATGTGGTCCCTCTAAGTCAGAAGTCTCCATGGAGAAAGGTACTTTATGCTACTTATTGATGATTATTCTAGGATGATATGGGTTGCTTTCTTAAGAGAAAAATGTGAAGCATTAGAGAAGTTCAAAAGTTTCAAAGCTATGGAAGAGAATGAGAAAGGTCTAAAAATCAAATGCTTAAGGTCAAATAGAGGTGGTGAGTTCACCTCCAAGGAGTTTAATTCTTTTTGTGAAGAGCATGGAATTAGAAGACAATTATCTACTCCCCGAACCCCTCAATAGAATGGAGTTGTAGAGAGGAAGAACAAAACAATTCTGGATGCTGCCAGAACAATGATGATTGAAGGAAATGTGCCTTACATCTATTAGAGTGAAGCTGTAAGCACTGCTGTGTACAATTTGAATCGGGTAAATGTAAATGGTAATTCTGGTAAGACTCCTTTTGAACTATGGTTTGGTTATAAGGCTATCGTTAAATATTTCAAGATCTTTGGAAGTAAGTGTTACATCAAGAGAGATGAGGACATATGGAAGTTTGATGCAAGAAGCGATGAAGGAATCTTTCTAGGTTACTCTACTAAAAGCAAGGCCTACCGGTGCTATAACAGAAGATTGAGAAAAATGGTTGAGAGTGTAAATGTTAGAGTTGATAAGGACTCTGCTAAATCATCTAGATACTGTGGATATGATTCAAATGACTAGGAAGAAAACACAAACAAAGGGAAGAATTCTCTGACACAAAATCAACTTCAAATTGTGCCATATGTTCCGATAAAACAACTTCCATTTGTTCCGGTAAACCAAGGTAGTCAAGAAGGAGAGACAAGTGCAAGTGCAGAGGAAAGAACAAAAGAACCAAAATTTTGAGAGAATCCTAAAACTTTGAGGTATGTGAAGCTAAATCATTTTGAAAATCAAATTATAGGAGATAAGAATAAAGGTGTGCAAACTAGAAGAAAGATTGCAGAAGAGTATTGCCTGATTTCCAAGATTGAGCCTAAAGATGTCAATGAAGCTTGCAATGATGAACATTGGATGGAAGCTATGAAGGAATAACTAATGCAGATTGAAAAGAATGATTTATGGATACTTGTTCCTAGACCTAAATATAAAAATGTGATTGGTACTAAATGGGTCTTTCGGAATAAGCTGAATGAACAAGGTGAAGTGGTCCTAAATGAAGCAAGATTGGTATGTAAAGGGTATTCACAAATGGAAGGTATTGATTTTGAAGAAACCTTTGCCCCTGTTGCTAGAATTGAAGTTGTAAGGTTATTTCTTGCTTATGCTGCATATAAGAATTATAAAGTCTATCAAATGGATGTGAAGTCAACTTTTCTGAATGGTGAGCTAGAAGAAGAAGTATATATTGAACAACCAGATGGATTTAAATTGATTGATAAGGAAAACATGGTTTTCCGATTGAAGAGAGCTCTATATGGACTCAAGCAAGCCCCCAGAGCTTGGTATGCTAGATTGGATAAATATTTACTAAAGCTTGGATTCAATAAAGGTACTGTTGACAACAACTTGTATTTAAAATTGGATCATGACAAAGAGTTAATTATTGAGGTCTTTGTTGATGACATTATTTTTGGAGGAGATGATAATTTATGTATGAAGTTTGTTGATCAAATGAAGAATGAATTTGAGATGAGTATGATTAGAGAGATGAAGTTCTTTTTGGGATTTCAAGTTACTTAGTTAGACAAGGGGATCTTCATATCTCAGTCCAAATATGTGAAAGAGTTGTTGAAGAAGTTTGGCATGGAAGACTCAAAGCCTATTGGTACTCCCATGGTAACCAGATGCAAGTTAACACATAATGATGATTCTCCTAAGGAAAATCAAACAAGATATAGGTCAATGATTGGTGGATTTCTCTACTTAACTCAGACTAAACCAAACATTATGAATGTTGTATGTATGGTTGCTAGATTTCAGGCTGATCCAAAAGAGTCTCATGTAATTGCTGTAAAGAGAATCTTCAGGTATCTGAAAGGAACAATTGACTTTGGGATTTGGTATCCTAAGGATGATGATCTTACTTTGAATGCATACACTGATGTGGATTGGGCAAGAGATGTAGATGACAAGAAGAATACTAGTGGTGGTTCCTTCTTCCTAGGGAAGAAGTTGGTGTCTTGGGTGAGCAAAAAGTAGAATTCCATTTCTCTATCTACTGCTAAGGCAGAGTATATTGCTGCTACAAATAATTGAACTCAAGTGATGTGGATGAAATAGATGCTGAAAGATATCAGAGTAGTATATGATGAACCTATTGCCATATAATGTGACAACTCAAGTGCAAGTAACATATCAAAGAATCCGGTGCTACACTCTAAGACCAAGCATATATCAATCAAGTTTCACTTCTTGAGGGAAAAAGTGAGTGAGAAAGAAGTCAGATTGGAGTATGTGCCTTCCAAAGAACAAATTGTAGACATTTTCACCAAGCCGTTGCCAAAGGATACTTTTGTGTATATCAGAGGGATGCTAGGGGTGATTACCCCTCCTGATATGAACTAGAGATGCATTTATTTGCATCAATCAGTGTGCTTCATAGATATTTCCTGATCTGGATTGATGTTTTCGTGGCTGCTACTCAGGGGGAGTAGTTAGATGTGTAGATATGTGGTTCAAAGCTTGTATGTGGGAAGATAATGCTTATCTTTTCCATTGATGTCAAAGGGGAAAAGAGTCATGTGAAAAACTGTTAATTATCTAGAGTGAAGAGTCTTTTGGGGAGAAGATCATGCAGAAGAGGTTAAGAAAGAAGAGTCAGAATCTAAGGGAGAGCAAGTGCTAATTGAGAGTTGTGTTGATGGTGTTTTTCACATCATGTGTTGCCATCAATGCAAAAGGGGGATATTGTTGGATGCTGTGGTTGTGTTGCTGATATGTGGTTTTCATTGATGTCAACACTATTAGCATTATTGTATTGAAGTCTATATATGTCATGGATATTATGAAAATTGTTAAAGGAAGAGTTGTAGGTTGCCAATGAAACAGTCACGGTCATGAAGGTGTCTTGTTCTGTATGTTGAAGATCAGTTGTTGTGGATGAAAGGGTTTATTGCTGAGAGTATCTAGTTCATCTATAGAAAGTTTTAGAGGTCCGCATGAAGATTTGATCGTGCTATGATCAATTGTGTTCTAACAGTATTTTTGTGGGTTTTGTCAGTGTTCTTGATTGAAGTTTATGTGTTTTTGGTAATTTCTATTGTTGCGGATAATTCTCTATTAGTTATTTTTGTTTGTGGATGCTTCTAGATCATTCTCTATTCTTGCTGTATGTCCACATTGATAGGTGTGCTCGCAGTCAAATATTTTTCTCGGTATGTTCGGGTTTTCATGTTCTTGGCCGACATGATGGTTGTAACATGTTGCGGATCCTTGAAGATTTAAATTTGAATGTTTGGCACGCTTGAGGATTTTTTTTTGGGTCACATCATGATATTAGCTAATGATGATTGATCCACATTGGAAATTTATTTGTAAATTTGGGCCGACATTGTAAATATGTTTTATATTTTTGGCTGACTAAGTTGTTGATGTAATTCCATGTTGTAGATATATAAGAGCGATTGTTTGAGCAAAGTTAGTGTGCATAAGAGTGAATGTATGCCAAAGAAAGTGCAGATGTGTGAATAGTGTTCAAATCATTCGATTACAGAGCAGAGTGAGAAGAAGTTTGAGCGAAGTGTGAAGAAGGTTTTCTATGCTTAATTGGAACTGTAATCAGGCTTGTGTAGAAGCTATTTTCTCAGTTCATACCCTATGGATCTAATCTGTATTGTTGTGTATTGTTGGGAAGTGATCCCTCTTGTATTTGAGCAGTGAGCTCTAGGTAGTTTGCTTGAATGCATGTGCATTCCCATTATTTTTCTTATACTTTTATCAGGGTATAATATTGTGGACTAACATCCACCATGGTTTTTCCCCTAATAGGGTTTCCACGTAAATTTTTTTGGTGTTCTCTATGTTTCTAATGTGTTGATTGTTTATGGTTTATTGTTCATTCATAAGATCTGCGATTAAGTTAAGTAAAGTTTGAAAAGTTTAAATATTTTGTGACAATTGATTCACCCCCCTCTTAGTTGTCTGTCCTTGTTTTACCAACAATTCCTTGCACCAGTAACACAACTGCTTCCTACGTAGCTCATCCTTTTTCCCAGAATCCAATATAGATTGTGTAGGCTTGGGATGATTTGGTTTTCCCCCATTTGGCTTGTGTTTTGATATATTATCCTTGAAATGCTTATTTTGGTGCTGAGGTGAAGGATATGACATATCAAGATCTAGTGCGAACTAGATAACATCATGAAGAGTGCTAGGATTATGAGCCTTCACTAAACCCCTAAATCTGTCACTCAAACCCTTGAAAAATAGCATAGTGACTTGCCTCTCAGTCATATCAGGAACCATGACTGCTATTTTCTAGAACTCATTGATATAGGCCTCAACATGTCCAACCTACTTCAACTGAGCCAAGTCTCTGTAATAGACCTCAACATCCTTCCTATCAAAGCAAGCAATCAGTCTATTGACAAAATCCTTGTATGAAAGTATCATGGCATGGTCCTATGAAACTAACCCATGGTGCCACCAGTCATATGCTACACCCTCCAGATGCATCGTAGCAAAATGTATAGCCTTTCCTTCCTCCATAGGTTTCAAGGACAAGAATGTATCAAGTTTATGCACCCACGACCTATAACTTATTTTTCCACTCCCATCAAAGGTTAGTAAAGGGACCTTATTCAATGCTTCCTTGTATTCCTTGGGTTGATTTCCTTGACCGGTTTGCCTCTGGAGACCCCTTTCTTGTCTCTCTAGCCTAGCTTTGGCTTTATCCCTCCGCTGATTCATAAACTGATTTAGATTAATTGCTTGCCTCACATTAGGTGGAAGCATTCTATATTCATTGTGGGCCACCATAACATCAACAGTGATATCTATTTCTTCCTCCAACTCCAGAATGGCCTCCACTTCAAGTTGTCTTGAGACAAATGTAGGACGTAAGGGTCGATCAAAGCTTGTGCTTGTTGTCCTAACGAAATTAGTGGCTGCTCTATCCTGATTCCCATGACCAACATCGCTTCTACTCTGCCACTGCTTGACCTACTTGATCTAGCACAATCCAATCTTAGTTGACCCATGGCTATGATCATATGGTCCTGAAATTGTTCTAGCACTTGCTGCTGCTGCTGGGTAAATGTGGTTAGGAAAATTTCCATCTACGCATTCAAATTTCTCGGGGGGCTTTTGTCTCTTCTCTCCCCCATCTCAGATTTAGTTGAGTTATTATCAACTCCTTCTTCTTGCTATACTGACTTGCTTTTGGTGTAATATCTATGTGACATGCAACAATCCAATTTCATGACTAATAAAAAAGGCAACATGCAACCTTCTAGGTATCCTCCAAACCGACATGCAATAATGAATTCCAACAAGATGACATGATTCTTGCTCTGATACCACTGTAATAAACCCTCTCGACTGCAGAGTTATTTTTAATGCAACTTCCTGACTGTTTCCTCTTGGTTTTGAATATTTTGTATGGTTTATGCTTGTTTGAGGTTTTGATCTAGATAATGCCAGGAATTGCCAATAGTAAAGCATATGAATGCAATGAAAAAATATACCATAAATAAATGCTGAATATATTTAAGTCTGATTATGATAACCTTGGCATTGTTTCAATGCATCCTCTATTCAATATATTAAAAATCTGATTCTATTACTTTGTAGATTCAATACAAGTCATACCCAAAATGGAAGACTCAATTTATTTGAAATTATGGAAATGATAACAACAGCTGGTATAAACCCTTGGAGATTGTTTTTTCAGCCTTTGAGAATTTCTCCACCCAAATAATGATGCTACTTATTCTAACCTCCTAGTCGCCCCAAACATAAGCAAAAAGTAGCACATAAACTAGGTGTTTTGGCCTAGAGAGAGGATTCCTCCAAGATGGGACTGTACAACCCACAGTAGTTGAAAAGTATGACCCAACTATGGTCTCTAGTCAACAATACTCATAGTAAATGACGAATCTTTGATCTCTGATTGATAATCTTTTCAAAACCCTTGCAAAAACTTCTGTATCTTTCACCAAATAAGCTCAATATTGACTACTGGATGCAGCCAATCCAAAAAGCAACCTTCAAAAGTTATTTCATAACCTCAAGAAGCACAAAATTTGAAGCAGCTACGCTCTCCAAAGCTGATAATGGTTGAAATTTCTGAAACCTTGGTTTCTTCTTCTCCACAACAAAACTCTTCAAAACATAAAAATCAATAATCATGAATGAATCCTTTTCATTTGCTTTGATAGCTTATATACTCTTCATGACTTAGGTCGACCTCTAGAAGCTTCTCATCATGTAAATATATTTTAATATTTGCCTTTAATGCACTTTATAATATCTCATGAGATGGGCACCCTTTTTAAAACCCCTTTATTAATGTCTTTAAGTCATTTTATGGCCCCCACTGACATAAAGTTATATTATAACATTATAATGCACTTTTCGAATAAATGATTAATTATTATTAAAGATTAACTTTAATAATAATTAAAAAACATAATTTGCTCATTAAAAATTATTTTTCCATTCTGTCTGAACTAGGAGGTCAACTACTGCATGAACTACGCATCCAGGTGCCCTACTAAAAATAGCAACATTGGACTCCATTAACCAGGTGACTTACTATAGATAGTAAGTGTGCACAAATGAGTCCCAAATCACTCCCAAAGGCCAATCCTGAATGATATCGAGCTATGGAGAAGGAAACAACCTGATAACTGCCAAACAGGTCCCTCTAACCATGAGTATTAGCCTATGAGGGTCAAAGGATAGGCTAATCAATGAGGTGCTAAGATGAGAAAAAATGGGGACATTACATATGTGCATCACCAATTAGTACTTAGTGCAAAAGTTTTGGGTCACCAAGATAAGAAACCTGCAACCATATTCTCATGACCAAGCATATCAAGTGTAGTAATGTTAAATTTGTGCAACATCATCCATTCAATAACCCCCCCCCCATTAATAACTAGTTTATGCATTAAAAAAATGGTAAAGTTATTAATATGAACAAATTCTTGTTAAAAAATGGATGAATGTCATAGGCTATTAAAATGAATGCTTGTGTAGGAACAATATGATTCAATTATGTCTAACACAAGAATGCATACCTTGATTTATTCTAAATCTTAATCACAATGTTTTTATGAGAAACATTAAACTAACACTTAATGAAGGTTTTATTAATATTCACACAAAGATCTCCAAAATTCAAGGGATTTCCCCCCTGAACTTAACTTTATACTGCAAGATCATGAACATTAATAATGATAATTTAAATACGAACTTGGAGCATGTTTAATGAATGAACATCTATTTGTAGCATGTTTTGTGTAGTTGTTCATTCTTTATCCCACATAATTCTTGAATGATTAATGTATAAAGTAGATCACCTCTTAGTGCATAATAAATTTCAACACACACATTTATGATTTCAAATGATAAAATTAAACTCAAATTGAAATATTTTCTTTTGTGTGTGATTCATAAATTTGAAGCACATTAATAGAATGCAAAGGGATCCTTGAAATATCATTATTATTTGCAGTTTGAACCACCTTATTATGGAATGTTTTATTAGGCATTGTAGTTTCCCTTGGTGGATATGTTGAAGCAGATGTTAGGTGATATGAATGGGATAATGAAAATGGTAAAATTTTGTTGTAAATGTAGAGTGGGTGGAATTAAGTAGGATGGTAATGGAGATGGTAATGATGGGTATTATGGTTGTCAAGTGAGCATTCATTTTTTTCCATTCTTAGTAGTATGGGGATTGTTTCCATTCACCTTACATACTATATTGAGAAGTATTTTATGAAGAAACAAGTTGTCTCTTTAATCCAATATAATTATAAGACTAGTTAAAATCATTAATCATACTTCGATCTTCTAGCTATGATGTATGAAGTTTCCCTTGAGTTACAAAGGAGAATTGTTTACTTTCACCATTGTGTTGTTGAGGCTCACTTATGACTTGTGTCTCCTTCACCATGTCCTCTTAAACAACTTGGCATGTGCACTTAGCTTCTTCCTTGCAACAATCTAAACGACAAATGGTCAAATTTTCATTTTTAAAATTTCATTGTCCTAAAAATTCATCAATTAAATTTGTTCTTGCTCAGTTATAAGAAATGCATGTGACAATGGTAATAGAAGATCATGATAATCTAAGTTGCATTTTTTAGATAGAAGGGGTATAAAAACATCACTTTGTTTTAGCGTGACTCCACCATTAATTTCTTCTTTTATTTTTAAATTTGAAAGTGGGGGTCTGGGGGCGGCAGTCCCCAGTGGGGTCAAGGGGCAGCACCCCTTGCGGGGTCTTGAGGCAACGCCCTGGGCATGCTCCCTATCATGATACAAGGTGGGGTTGAGGAGTGGAGCCCCCATCTCCAAGCACATTTTCCTTCTTCCATGGTCTTCAGATTCCTCATTGCTAAAGAAGATTTTTGCAATTTTCCTACGTTCTACCCATTCTCAAAATGTTGTTTTTCTCCCTTTTTAAAGTGTTTTCCTCCATTTGCAACATCTGTGAATTTACCAACCGTTGTTCCTATTTTGTCATGTGAGAGAGCATTTTCTGCATGAAAGTTATTTTTTTTACATAGTTACAGGTGTGTCCTCTTTTAAAAATGTGCATTCTTCAATTTCTGCTAGTGAACTCTTCAAATGACTTGGATGCTATAGGTAGTATTCTCTTGCTATGATCAAAGGATCCAGGAAGACATCTGTATACTGGTCTGGACAAGAGGATGCATAGCTTTCAATCCCTTGGAACTAATTTTTACCTGATAGAGGCATACATTCTTGTATTTGGGGCTGCTATAGGACAATTCTCACCATTAAATGCATGAGAGGTAGCTACAAATTGATCTTGGTTTTCCTTAATTTCCATGCCACTTATTGCAGGCATCTTGATAGAAGACATTATTGTCAATGTCCCTTCCTCATACACTGGTCTAGAGCTATTTGCAATAGAAATATGCAATCTTCCATCATCCACATATTTGATATGCATTTGTAGATCTCTTATTATTGCTTTAAGAGATGCTATCTCTTGTTGTGCAACAATCAACTCTATATTTTCTAGACACCTCAGAGAAGGATTAATTGGTATTGAATATTGTTGTTGTAGGTATTGAAGATCACCATTCTATTCAAGCCATAGTTGATTTCCTACCCACGGGTGTTGAGGTGGGAACCATTGATGATTCATATCATGTGGTTGCCATGGATAGTTTTGAAATTGTTGCAAATTATTCTCCCTTCCTTGAGCAACATGGTATCTACAAAATTCTTTCTTCCTAAAACAAGTTGGGCAACACATAGCCAAAAATTATTCTTCTTTTTCTTCTTTCCTTCTGTCACAAGTCCTCTACATCATAGACCGAGAGTAATTCTTGCACAAAATAGAATTATGATCAAATGACATTTTTGAAACATCTCCAGTACACATGAGATCTAAATATTTTATGCTTTCTTCAGTCATGCCTTTCAAAAAGATCATTTTAATGGCATCTTGGTTCAACTTGTTCTATTTATATTTTTGCAAGCTAAACAAGAAATGTTCCATATAGGCTTCCAACAACTCATCATTCTTTTGTAATATCTAGAAGATGCCATCTTCTTTGCAGTAACTTTGGTGAATATTCCTCATAGGTGCAATACCCATGGGGATGTTAATGGGAAATTCAAAATTAGAATGCTCACCTTGAAGATCTTCCTTCCTGTATTCATCCACATAAGTATGAATTGAAACTCCCTCAAATTCTTGTAACTTTCCATTGTTTGATTTGCACAAGGTCAATTTTTTTTCTCTTGTGGTTTGTAATTTTTTTTAGGTTTTTGCCTGATTAGTGCTATATCACACAGAGATAAATAAAGGTATGAGCTAACCTTGCAATTTTTTTATGTTTTTATCTTGTTTCTTCAACATTACTTCTTTACTTATATCAATTGAATCACAACAAGTGGTGTTGATACAAAAATAATTTTAACCTCTAAGATTTACCTACACATTTTAATCATGCATCTATATGATTTAAAAAACACAAATTAGGAGTAATCACCTAGGAACGGTTGACATGTGTGTGAGATTTTATCTTAACACATTGGTCCTAACTCATCTCACTTAACAGGCCTTTGACACCTTTCCCCGACAATGGTGCCAAAATGATAGGCCAAAACTAGGGTACAAAATAAACTGGATTCAACTTGGTCTAAGTATCAATTTGGGGATCATAAGCTCATGAAAGGTGTTGTGGCTATATGCACAAGGGCTAGAAGTCGTGAGGTGAGTGGGGATGAAAATGCATTCTTAAACTCAATAAACTACCTATATTGAAAATCAAAATAATGTTTATGTTTTTCTTTTGTAATTGTGGTTGTACTACAATATTTCTGCAACAGAGACCGCAATAAAAATACCAATAGTAATGATTGTAGAATTTGAACTCACAATTGCAATAATATGAACAATCATTAACACAAATAATCATAAGATCCCATAATTAAATTATAAGCAATAAACAATAAACATTAAATAGATTCATGTTGCAGCCTATCATGGTCTCAAATTGGCACAAACTAAAGGTTATAAGAAAGTTTGGTTGGAGGGGGACTCTCTGAATATCATAAATAATTTGAAAAATTGCATGCCCCCCTCTTGGACTATTGAGTCTTTGATAAGGGATTCAATAGATATTTTGAATTCCTTTGATGAGTTTTATATATCACACATCCTAAGAGAAGGTAATGGGTTAGCAGACATTTTCGCTAACATTGGTGTTAAAGAATTTAGGGAGTGGGGTCTGAATGACCCTCTTCCAATAGAGGTTATTGCTACCATGAATCATGATTGCTGATTTTAATTTTATCATCTTCTCATTATGGTTGGTGGCGTGCACACCTTTCTTTATGTGGCTAATTGTGATGAGAAGGGATGGTGTGCAAGATTTGAATCAAGAGATTAGTACAAGAGCTAGGTGTCATAGGAAACAAAACTCTATGGTCATTATTATCCCTTGCTCCTACTTTGGCCTCACATGGATTCTAGGTGGTCTTTGTATTGTTTTCCAGAGTCTTCTTTGTTTTGTGCTTGGAGCCCTCAAGCTGGTTATTGCTGATAGTGGCGAGATGGGTGGTGATGGAAATCGTGCTAAACCCTCCTCATGTGAAGCTGCTAGGAAGAGGAAGGAGGCCTGACAAGTGCTGGAAAAGGGAGGGTTAACACCCTACTTGGAGAAACTTCATGGTAATAATCCTCAGGTAACAGATCTTTTTGTTAAAGGATGGAATGATAGAGTTCTTAAGCTTTATGGGACAAAATTTGAGGTTCATGAAGAATTTATTGCTGGTATAACTGGTCTGGCTATGGATGATATGAAAGTCTTTAGGGATAAGGAGGCGCAAACCGATATGAAAATATTTTTCAAAGATGATGAAGAGAAGGATTTGAGGCCTAGAAGGAGTGGTGGATATTAGAGAGGTTCTCTTAAGGCATTATGGGGGGATGTTGTGGAGGAGATAATGCACTATATTATGTTGGAAGGACATTTTTCAGCGGTTAATGCTTACCACTTCATCCTGCTTAATACCTTCTGACACAAGAAGAGGGTCTCTTTCTCATTCTATCTTTTGATATCTCTTGATTAAGGTATTAAGGATCACAAGAAAAACCTAAAAAATCCTGTCTTGCATATAAGGTTAATTCTTCTCATCTTTGATTATGCGAAGACTTTTGAGGTTGCTAAACCTATGGTCACCCTGAAGGGTAAACAATCCAAACCTGCTGAGGAGTATGAGATTGTTTCTGAAGAGGAGTCGACCAGTAAAAAAGTCAAGAAAAGGAAATTGATTTTGGAAAAAGAGTCCAAGTTGGAGGAGGATGTGGACTACATTCCTGATTCTCTAGCTTCTCTGGAGGGGGTTCCACATTCCCTTGCTATAGGAAAGAAGAAAAAGGGGTTCCATGTGTTATTGAGGGTTATTTAACTTGTAGCAAAGAAGTTGTTGCTAATATGCTAAGTAGGGGTCTGAAGGTGAAGAATGACTTGTATGGGGAGGCCTCCTCGCCGCCCTCGGTTGCTAAGTAGAAGAAGGTTTTGGGGGAAGGAAGCAAAAAAAAAAGGGTTTTGAGGTATGCGAGCCAAATTATGGAAAAGGACCTTCCTCTTACTAGTGCGAGCTTGCTGATATTTCTCTAAGTGTTATGCAACTGAAAGATAAGTCTAGGGAAGGTGCTGTTGCTGTGGATAACCAAGATGTGGAATTGGAGAGGATCAAGAAGAGAAATGCGGTGGTAGAGGAAATTGCGAGCTCCATCCGCAAAATCAAGTCTCCGATTGCTGTTGACAAAGGTAAGGACACTCCTGCTGATAAGGATAGGGTTAGTTCCTCTAAGGAGGAAGATGCTTTGGGAAATGAGTTTTCAATATTGATAGAGAATATTTGTCTGATGTGCTTGGATCTGCTCATGAGGGGTCCATTGTGTTGTTTAAGCTTTTTAAATGATTTTTTCATGAATTCAATAAAACTAATGTCAAAGTCAGGGGTGTGGTTAGTAAGGCTGAGGGGTCCTTTTTCCAGAATCAGATTGACGAGTTGTTTGACTCCTTAAATACTGTGGTGGACATTGTTGCAGAGGAAACTCTCAAAATGAAACATAATCTTGAAGGAAGAATCCTCATCCTTGAGGATCAAATGGTAAAAATATGGGATACTGTTATGAGAGGAGGGGAGGTGCATAAATCTACTGGTAAATTTGAGTCTATTGCTGTTACTTCCCTTGTGGTTAGTGCTAAGAAGTGTAAGGATAGTACCCGTGCTGTAGAGGTTGTTGTTGCTGGTAATTTGATGGAGGAGGAAAATGCTGTTGGGAAGGGTGGTGAGAAAGGTATTGTTTTGATTTTAGAGGTAAATATGGATGGACCTGGAGCCAGGACTAGGAATAAAACTAAAGCTCAGGTTGGGGAATCTAGGAAGGATATTTTTGATGTTTGTGATGATGCACAAAAGGTTATGGCTAGCAACGTGGAGGTGGAAAATATTCTGAAAAGCATGAGTGCTGTTGGTGGGATCCTCCTTTTTGGCTATCTTTTTGCTGATGGGTCGCTGTAGTTGGGCTATTTTTTGGCTTAATGCTATTTTCTTTTATTTCAACTGCTTTTTGATGTAAGGTTTTTAGGGCCCCTTCAAAACCCGCATTTTACCTCTAATAAAAAACATTAAATAGATTCATAAAATAACATAAATAAACACACTGTTGAAAATAACCACACTGCTGGAAATAAACACACTTACTACAAAAACTACAAAATCACCAAGCATTCCAAGAAGGGGACACCCTTCCTCCTCAGTCTGCTTGGTGCTAAAATGGAATTCCTTTACACTGGTTGAGTCACATGAATATGTTGATTTATTTATCAAAAATAATACAAAGTCTATATCTCTTTTCTTCTCACGTAGCTCATATTTATAAGAAATATGCGTGCAAGCTATTCCTATTTTTATGCCACTTTGCTATTATTTTGTGGCTGATATTTACCTATTTGATTTGTTGAAACAACTCACCCTAAATTGTAGGAGCTTGTTTAGCTCATTAAATTACAATCAATAAAATAGAATATTATTTTCAATGTGAGGAAATTCTCATAAAAATAAATAATAATTGGTTATAACTAAATAACCAAAGTATTTTATGCGATAATAATTATATGGGTGGAATTAATTTGCTAATATGTGTACCCACGGGCGACAAGAAGTCTGTATTCTTCTCCTCCAATCAGTATGCTGCAAGATATATTTTCTTAACATAATAGAAACAAATACTAGTAAATACAATCTAATAATTATAATTCACAAGTATTTTATCTAAAAACTAAATTAAAAATTACTTATTTATATTTAACCATAAGCAACAAAAGGTGGTAAAATGGTACATGATAATGCACGTAAATGGAATATGGAAATGGGTTAAATGGTATAGGAAAAAGGATAAAATATGGTATAAAATGGAGCGTGAATGGCACTCATCACCCACATTCATATAGTTGATCTATCAGGAATTTTTATCTAAATTCTTGTACCACCTCTACCACATGTAACTATACATCTCAATTTAAGAATGTCAATAATGAGATCCCACCTTCTTCTAAACATGAAAAGCACTATGCAAAAGGCTTTCAAATACTATCAAAACATGGATATTGTAGAAGTGGTCTTGGGTTAATGTAGAAGGGAATAAAATTCCCTCTATAGCCCACCTTGTACCTTTTCACTATGGGATTGGGTTATAGATCTTTCATCCACAAAAACCCTCTTTTTGAATTGTGAAGTGGTTTTTTCTTATTGCCCTAGCCTTCCAGTTTTTGGCTTCCCTTTTTATTATTTGCAGAAGTGTTTGGGATAATGTAAGCCGGTAAGGAAGATGGGAAATACGCCATGGGGTGGTTGCACAACTTTCCCTTATCATTTTTCTTTTCGAAGGAGCACCCAAGACACGTGTCGGTATGGCAGAGATTCGTTGCAAAAACATTCTTGAGAAAGCATAAGTTTCTGACTGCGTGATGTGTCATCTCTCTATCAAAGGAGGACTATACCTTTTAAAGTAATATCTTTTAAATATTGACGACACTTGTTGGTTTCTCTTGGCTTGTTTCTCGGGATGAAAGCTTCTAGTCGATGCTTCAAGATGATGTGATTAGTCCACAGGATTCTTTTGCTAAACTATTGTTTTTAAGATTTGATCGGGTATTGGCCTCTCTTTAAAAATATCTAAAAGACATTAATGCAATAGCTGAAAAGTTAATGCAAAGATCTTTTGCGACCTAACCAAGGGCTTACAAATCAGATCAAGAGCTATCAGGTATCAACATCTGACAATAATTACTTCTGAGCTATGGCTGTGTTCTTTCTTTAATGGCTATATAGGGAAGGCGATGACACCAAAAGAAAAAGGATTTTTTCCAGGAGGAACTATTTTTTGTCAAAATAAGTGTTTCTTTTTAGTTTTCTTAAAGTTTTAAGAACTATTTTTTCAGAAGCAAGTTACAAAATTACTTTATTCTAGAAAATTATATGTATTAAGGTTTAAACTATTGTTGAATTGGCATCCGACCTTTGTTTCGAAGTTTAGTTTTAATTAAAGTATGAACTATTGAGGGGAATTTATTGAGACTGTGCATGTATGACCTTTTTCAAGCTTTCTTTCTTTATATTATTGTTTTGAATGAAACATTGTGTCTTGCAAGCTATATTTTGGTAGTTTAAATAGCAGATTTCTATGCTTTATGCTTGTGCTTTGGAATAGCATTTTAGGAGAATTGGACTATCATTGGACTTTTCTATTTTCCTTAAAGTCGTTATTCTTTTGTGCTATGCTGTATTAGGAGACAAAGTTCTTATAATTTTTGAAATATTGTTCTTTTACTCTAAGGAATCTTTATGTTTGGTCAGACCTCAATGAACACTGCCTGCGGAAAGATTTGAAAGTCTGCACTATGCTTAAAGTTAGCCTTTACTGTTTGTTCTCTTTCCAACAATGAGGGGTTGTTGTGTTCTGTGTCCTTTATATCAATCATAAGAATAATTTGGGTTTGAAATGTTGTAAAATCTTTGGCGCATCACCTTTTATGTTTTATATTTACATTTCCCTTCTCCTTTATCTTAAAACCCTAAAAGAAAAGCCGACTTTCTATAAAAAACCTAAGGTATTTAGTGAGACACAATTTGTCCCCCACTCGCTGAATTTCCCATAAGACTGTCGAAGAGGTGCAAGCTTTAATGATCAACAGTTAATTTTCTAGCATGCTCGGTGGGACAAAAGTTTTTCCAAACACCTGATTAGAAGTCAGAAATATTTCTTAAATTAGGCTAAGGAAGGAAACTGAAAGTTTCATGCCCAAAGTCCAAACGAGAGCATCCTCGAGAGGCCATTTCCAGTACTCTTAGTTACCTACCTCAAATCCTAGAAGGAGAAGAACTACATGTTCTGTATCACCTGTAAGGAGTAATAGGGAGAGAATTCAGAGCCCATTATCTAGAGCCTTATCTACTCCACCCGAAGACTCAAATTTCCAGATAAGATTTCCTGTATATCCGATTCATAGGAATCTTTTCCTCATGGCTCAAGTACCTCCTCCTACTCCTAGAAATTTCATAACATGGGATAGTGCTAGCCCACTACAACCACCCACACCCCTAGATGTATGGCCTACTATACCTTCTAATTCCCTAAAGGCTATTCCAAAGTTTTTCAGAGAAGAATTTAAAACCCCTTCCGAACACCTTCAGGATATAGCAGAGGTATGTAGGGTGCATAACATAGCGGAAGAAAATGTTGCTCTAAGGCTGTTAGCCACATCTTTTAAAGGAAAGGCCCAATATTGATATTGATCTTTGGTCTCGAGTTCTATCATCTCATGGGACTAGCTTAGAGGATGCTTGTTTGAATGTTTTTTGAAAAAAGGAGACCGCACCTCACTATTACATCAATTAATTACCATTAAAAGGGCTCCAAGAGAAGCCATGAGTGACTTCAACAAAATGTTTGATAAAATTTGGTGGAGATTCCCTTGACTGCTCACCCGCTACGATGGCATTCGTGTTTTATCTAAAGGCTATCAATCCAGACATCGGGGGAGATATCTTTCCTGATGCTTATGAGTTTGCAGTGCGAGCGAAAAATAGTCTGATTGATGCTAGGAAACTCTTGCCCCGACCTCCTATGCCTATGTTTGCGGAACCCTCTAGAATGATACAAGAAGGAGTGTATTCAAATACACCCGCTATACAAAGCAGCGCTTGAGATACACCGCAGTCTATGTATATGTATCCTTCCACACAAAGCAACGTGTTAGGCTCAAGTTCAGTCATGACTGATATTAATGACATGAAGAATCTCATGCAGACTCTTGTTAATGAATTGGTCATTCTCAAATGACAACAGGTAATGCCTTCGAAGGTGAACACTCAGACCTATGGTGGAAGCAAGCTCCCTTATCAAAAAAAGTCATACCAAGGTTTTTCTAGGGGAGGAAGCCAACATACGACATTCATAAACTAGATAGTTTCAGTCACTATGCAACTTCAAACGGTAAAAGGAAATTAAAGTAAAGAATTGATCCCAGGTCAAAATAATTTGGCAGAAGAGGGTGATGCATGGTGCCTCACCTGCAGTGATGGTCATTTCTTGTAGAATTTCCTGAAGGGAAATATGCGAAAATGGATGGTGGAACAAATAAGCAAAGGCCCACCCCTGAATATGGATGAATGCGGGTCATCGAAAATGGAGAATGCTCGTTTCCAAGCACAATTTTAAGGGATGTCCTTGGAACAAGAAGTAGACATAGTACCTGATCAAGCATTATTCTCATGGTTGGAGGAAGAAGATGCAGTGTATCCAAACGAAGCTCAGACGACTGGCATTTCGTCGGTACAATTCGATTACAACACAAGATCTAAAAGAATGCTCACAAGGGAATATATACAACAAGCCTTGCCACATTAGTAGCCACAACAACTATTCCCCCCAGAGAGGCAAGCTTCACCACCCATCGTCTGACCTTGTTCGCAACCACATAATGTGCCATCACTGGAAAAGGAGGTGAATAAAGCACTAGGCCCAATCATGATAGAATGTTCTCTCCCAAAGACAAAAGAGATACCATGGTTTAAGCCAAAGGCCCAAGCAGTTGGGACGCTTCACGTAGTGGAGCAATTGAAGAAGGAACCTACCAATGTGTCATTATGGGACATCATATCAATTCCCGAGCAGAAAACCCTGCTTCAGGAAACATTAAAGGTGGAAGGGCAAAGTTTGCAGGTGAGCACGACTCAGTTGAACAATCACAACGAAAATGATAGATTCGTGCTTCCCCCTCAGATTTTGAAAGCAACGGCTTATACAAATAATGTGAGCAACGTTAAGGAGAAAGAGGTAAGTAGGACAAAGCCCACACCTTTCTTTTTAACGCTTATAGTAGGAGACAAATTGTTGCTTAAATAATATGATTGATTCGGGGGCTAGCACAATTGTTATACCAAAACAAGTGGCAAATGATTTAAGGCTTAAGTATGAACCCATTGAAAGGGGAATCATGCAACTAGACGGAAAAAATGTCTCGACCATTGGTCGGATAAAAGACCTGTCTTTGACCCTTTTCTCCTGCCCGAGCCAAACAGTCACTTAGGAAGTGGTAGTAATAGACATTCCACCAGTTTTTAGGATGTGTCTGTCAAGGGATTTCACCGCCAAACTTGGTGGATATCTGGCACTTGATTGGTCCCACTTGATTTTAAGGACTAAGCAAGGAGCAAAGATGAAGATTCTTTTAGAGCTGTTGCATCCTGAACATATTGCAG
Organism: Sequoia sempervirens; assembly: GCA_007258455.2. Taxonomy (NCBI): domain Eukaryota; kingdom Viridiplantae; phylum Streptophyta; class Pinopsida; order Cupressales; family Cupressaceae; genus Sequoia; species Sequoia sempervirens. The sequence goes on from VDFB02113039.1 coordinate 305,009, forward strand.
ACAATGCGTTCCTATGCTTTGAAGCCACACATACTACTATATCTCAATAGGAGAAATATTGTGTTGAAATGCTAGAGGATGAAGAGGATACACGTGAGCGAACTCCTGGAGAAGAAGTACTGCTTAACCAATTCATTGATTATGATCCATTTGACAACTTCCATGCAACCAGGCTTGACACTTATGTAATTTTTAATGACGATCATTTTTTTTTGAAACTAGTGAAGGACGAGGAGAAATCTGATGACCCGTCTGATAATTGACTATGGACTCTTTTTTCTTAGGGTGCCAAGTGTAAGGCTAACACCGGTGCGAGTGTCCATTTTCTCTCTCCAATGGGATCTAAGACACTCAAAGCTTACCATTTCATGTTCTCATGTTTGAATAATGATGCCGAATATGAGGCCTTAGTTCATGGCCTAAACCTTGCACAAAGAATGAGTATAAAGAGAACACAAGTTTTTAGAGATTCAGAGCTAGTGGTGAGCTAGGTTCGTGGTTGAGCAACAACAAAGAATACCCGAATGAGGTCATACAAACACTGAGTCTGGGACCTGATTGAGAATTTCAAAGCCTTCAACGTACAAGTTATCCCCTGATCCTAGAACAACATAGCTGATCAAATGGCATCAGTCGGGTCGCAATTTGAACTGGCTTCCGAGTCAACTAGAAAAAATGCAATTCAGGTAATTGTCTGACCCTCAATTCTGGATAATGACGAGAATTGACAGGTTTCCAATCATGATACTCAGATAGCTACCTTCATACAAATGGGAGGAATGATTCTTGACACTCCAACCCTAGGAACATAATTCTCTGATGGGCAGGTCATCCAATTAAAAGGGAATAAGCTTCTGAGAGGATTGATTTCCCTCGAGAATCTTTTTGACTGTGAAGATGCAATAAATGACAAATGAAGGTTCATGGCAGACGAGAGAGATTATGAAGAACTTGATGTCGGGAGTGGCAGAAGGTTGAAAGTTGGAAAAGAGGTTTTGACTAAAGATAAAGAAAGACTAAGGGATATATGTTATGAATATGATGGAGTTATGGCCTAGACTTATGATGACCTTAGAGGTTACGACCCTGGTATAATTCAACATACCATTGACTTGGAGATGGGTCTAAACCTGTCCGATAGAAGCAAAGGCCTGACAACCTGAAGGTTGAGGCATTAATGACACAAGAGCTTACCAAGTTGGTCAAGTCCAAGATAATATATCCAATCAAACATTCCACCTGGGTGTCAAACCTGATACCTGTCTGAAAGAAGAATGGTGATATTAGACTTTGAGTCAATTTTTGAGATCTAAATAAAGCATCACTTAAGGACCATTACCTCTTGCCTTCAATGGAGCAAATTTTGCAGACAGTAGCTGGGTCTGAAATGTTCTCACTACTTGACAGTTTTTCAGGATATAACCAGGTATATGTGAAGGAGAGCGACCAACACAAAACAATGTTTACCACTAAGTGGGGAATGTTTGCATATGCTAAGATGCCATTTGGCTTGTCAAATGCTGGCACAATCTTTCAACGAGCAATGGATATCGCCTTCAAAGGTTTAATTAATCTGGTCATTCTGATATATCTAGATGACTTAATAGTATTTTCAAAATCAAAAGATGATCACTTTAACCACCTAGAAAAGGTTTTCTAGAAATGTCAGTAGTTCAGGATTTCTCTGAATCCAAAAAATGTGTCTTCGGGGTGCCTCAAGGTAAGCTGCTTGGCTTTATAGTCTCAAAAGAGGGGATATCAATAGATCCTGAAAGGGTTAGGTCCATAATGGAATTACCTATGCTAGTGAACCAAAAGGGACTCCAGTTATTCTTGGGGAAGATCAATTTCATCAGCAGGTTCATTTCTGACTTCGCTGGTATTGTAAGGCCTATTACACTAATGCTTAAAATTAATTTACCGTTCAAACGGACCTCAAAAGGGAAAGAGGATTTCGAGCAAATAAAGATAGCAATTTTTGTTACTCCGGTCTTAGCTAATCTAGATTTTTCCAAGGATTTCCTACTCTATGTGTATAGTGGTCAGGATAGCATAAATTCAATACTCACTCAGAAAGGTGATCAAAATGAAGGAGAATATTCTATCGCATTCCATTCTAGAACTTTGAAAGGGTATGAGATGAGGTACAACTTTGTGGAAAAACAAGCTTTTTCCATAGTTAAGAGTTTGAAGAAATTCTGACACTTAGTGTTGGCCAATAAAATCACTATCCTCGTGGCACATCCCAGTGTGTAGGAGTATATCACTGAGGGTGAGATCACTAAAAAAAGAGAAAACTAGATCACTAAGATCCTAGAGTATGATGTAGATATTCGAACAACTATGCTGGTCTAGGGAAGAGGTCTGTGTGAATATATCACACAAGAAACGAGTCCCACGGCCAAAAGGGAGATCGATCGAGTGTACTCGAATCAATTTGAGTCCAACAAATCTTGGGTTGTTGATCAAACATGGCACATGCAGAAAGGATATTACCCAACCAGTCTACCATCTAATAAAAGGAGGTACTATCGACTGCAAGGAGCAAGGTATGTACTAATTGAAGATGTAATTTTTAAAAGGAATTATGATGGTATGCTACTCTGATGTCTTGAAAGCCTTCAGGCAGAGAGGGTTCTTAACGAATTTCACCATAGTCCTAAGGGTGGGCATTTTTCTGCCAAGACCACCGCTTTGAAAATAATGAGGGCAGGATATTATTGGTTCTCTATGTTTACTGAAGTGCATCATCTAGTACAGAGGTGTACTCAGTGCCAATTTTTTGTTGGCAAAAGGAGGAATGCCGCTCAACCCCTGAGCCCGATTGTAACTGAGGAACACTTTGCCTAGTGGGGTTTGGATTTTGGGCAGGTGCATGAAGTTGGGTACCAATTTTCTGGCCACTTATGTTTTTTTTTTAAAAACGCGCTCGCATTATAACACGCACGTGTTATTTCACGTTAAAAAAAAGAAAGAAGTAAAATTATTTGCCTTTGAATACCAACCCAAAGGCTTGGAGGGCATTCCCAACAAGGCTAGAGACGTGTTTTTGCAAATTCTACAATTTTTCACATAATTGGGTCCGTGCTCACCATCAAGATTGCATCTAGTTCAATATTGACAAAATCGAAAACATGGGTAATGTTAGGTTCTCTCTTAGCTATCCAATGATGTAATTTTTTTCACTTTTCGACAATGTTAAGCCTTTCATCCATAATTTCTTTTGTTTGTATGTCTATTTTTTTTCCAAAAAGCAGTGTTTAGTGTTTTTTTTGTTATAAATTAACCGTTCATCAAAATTTCAAATAAATTACATTTTTAGAAACTAGACTCCATTCTAAAAATTAAAATAAATAAATAAAAAAAATCAATTATTTTCAAAAATTTGTAGTGGGAGCACGGCCAAAATTCTGCTTTTCAGGAAGTGCCCACTTAGAAAATTAGTAAAAAATCAAATATTCATTAAAAAATTATCAGAAAAATTGTGCACCAACTAGATGCTATTAGCTAACTTATGACCATAGAAATTTTAAAAATACTACAAAAAAGTTCACCGTGCTCAGGTTGTACAAGAGTTGCTATGTTATGTTTTTCTAACAAAAACAACACCAATTTCTGTACATCCCTTTTTTGAACCCCTTAATCTCAACCATTTTCAAAATAAATTAGTAGTTTAGAAAGTACACTCAGAGCACTTTGATCCTTGTTTTTTTTCCATCTCAAAATTTTGAGTGTAACTATCCTCAATTTCACGTCCAAGGTCAGCATTTCCAGATTTCAGAAAAAAAGTGGCCACTTAAGCCCCCTTTTTGGGAACCATCTTGGTGCACTTACCCTTTTATTGGTATGATAAACCCTATTTCCAGTACCATACATAAGTGGATCCTCACGGTGACTGATTACTTTACAAGGTGGGTGGAAGCCGTAGCCCTAAAGAATGCAACAGAAGGAGAAATTGTTAATTTCCTAGAAGAACTGGTGACCAGATTTGGGCTGCCCAAAACCATCATATTTGACAACGCTCGAGATTTTTTTGGGTTAGAGATGTTAAATTTTTCTATCCGGCATGGAATTTTTCTTAAAACTTCTTCAAATTACTATCCACAAGGGAACGGGCTAGCATAGTCCACCAACAAAAACCTAATTAGGTTAATAAAACACATTGGGTCAGAGCGACAAAGAGACTGGCACAAGCATCTACGAGCGGCTTTGTGGGCGAATTGAATTACCCCAAAGCAGATTTTGAAAACTTTTCCTTATGAGTTGGTGTACAGAAAATAGGTAGTAATGCCCATTTCTATAGAAATCCCTGCTCTACAACTATTGAAGGTCCTAGAAGTTGAAGAGAATGGCGGAATGGAAGTGCGACTAGCAGAACTCCTCAAATTGGAAGAGACAGAGAAAAGGCCCATGGAGCCATGATCAACTGTCAACAGGCGGTCAAGCGATGGTTTGAAAAAAGGCCTCTAGTCCAGAATTCAAGGAAGGGAGCTTAGTGCTAAAATATGATGAACGTATTGCAAAACCAGGACACCACACAAAATTTGAAGCACTGCGTAAGGGACCCTTCCGAATCAGTGCATGTAAAGAAAATAATGCATATGAACTTGAAGATTTGGAAGGAAATGCTTTAGGTATACCAGTGAATGATATTTATCTAAAGATTTTCCATTAGAATGCATAGTTCTTTGAAAAATTTAATAGTTATGTATCATATATGTAAAATTTTGTAATTATTTCAAAGTTTTTTAGAATAAAACCTAGGAGGACACTAAGAAATAAGTAGCTTATATTATATTTATCGAGATTCCACATGTATGCAAGCCCAAGGCTCAGATGCAAACATGAGACTCTCTCGAGCAAGCCCAAGGGGATTTACAAAGCAAAAGATAAAGAAGGGAGTAACGTGCAAAAGTACTAGTCTGAAGGTGCCCTTGGCCATCACCCAGGAATGAGAGAAGACTCGCTATCAAGCCTTCTTTATTTTTCTTTCTTTCTCTTCTTCTCTATCTAGTTGCAAAAGGAGGGCTGAAGAACACGATGGGCATGAACACAGGCCCAAAGCCTACTCATTACTACTTTGCACCAGGAAGTTGAAGTGTTTTCTCTAGGATATTCCTATAACCCGCTCCACGCCATACTCACAAAGTAGAAAAATGGCCGCCGACTGTGAATAATATCGATGTGTCGCAATGTCCATAGTGCAGAAATTAGAAAGGGTAGCCAGGGCACGTCTATACCGAAGTCCACATGCCTTCGAAGGTCCATGGCACTCGAGATGCCAACACCAGGGATGGCTACTTGCACTATTTCTCCAAGCCCTTCCATTAATGAAGTATCAAACATCTCTCGACATAACTCAATTATCATAGGTTTGGACATGTTCATGTCTAGAAGTGAGGCCACAAAGCGAGAAAGCACATTGTAGTTGCTTCGAAGTTGGTTCTCATCATAAACAAAGTTAGTACCCACCACCCATTTGAACGCAGTCATGATGAGTGGGTCACATTTCTTGACCAACTGTTTGATTTGGTCACCAGTAATTTCTCCCGCAAAGCTGTATTGCAGCCTTTGTGGAAGGAGCTGAATAGGGGTCCCCAAGCCAATAGACATTTTGGTAAAGTGGAAAATTATAGCAGAATGGAAAGAAAGTAGAAAGAAGGCCAACTAAGTTAGAGAACTTTATGTTTGAATGAATGTTGCAAAAGGTGGTGTGACTATATATAGAAAAGGATGACCAAGAAAATTAATCAAAGGAATATCTATTTTTGGCCGGATGACAACGGGAAAAATTGAGGCAGAATGAACCAGGGTAGATAAATCATACGGAGGATCCCATAGAATGTCTTGAGAAATAAATTGGGGCGTTGGGAGTAAATGCTCTAGCGCGCTGATTATTGACATGTGTCCATCACCGTCATCAGTGCCAACTACCCCATTAATGAGAAAAGACGGGGTTAACACATTTTAAATGAAATTTTTTTGGTAGATTAATAGTTACATTTTTCAAGGGTACTTTGGACCACTTCAACACGTTTGGTGTGATAGAAAGCATGCTTCTTGAGGCAATGTTTCTTTTTAATTAAGAGGCGGTGAAAAGAAAGTACTAATTTCATCCTCATAACATTTTTGGCATTCCCAAGGGATACAAATATTTAGTCCACATGTATCATCCTAGTGGCATCATTTAATAACCCAATAGTAATAGCGCAACCTTGAGTGCATGTACCGGAAAAATCATTGATTATGCTCAAAATTATATTTTTCTTTTGAGGGAAAAAGGTCACTGATGTTATCCCTAAGAGGTTCTCTGGAACTTTTGATACAATCATGGTTGAACCCTCAACTTTTGGAAGACAGGCTACAATGTCAAGCCATCGACCTGGTTATGCCAATATTTTTGGGCATAAGTCTTTTGCTAATGCCCCAACTATAGAGGAACAACCTTTAAAGTGCTGCAAGAAGGTTCTCGTGGATAAGCCTGTGAAAAGAGAAGTAGTACAAGATATCACCAACAATATTTTTAATCCCAAGTTGTTGGTCAACCCTAAACACCTCAGGGAAGGCGCGTTTCAGAGGAAGGAAAAGTATGGGACATCTGAGAGCTTTGCACTTCGGTTATGGGATTGCGGTTTGCCTTAGTTCATGTTGCCCATTGTACATCCATGCCCTAAATTGGTTGATGCATGTGCCAGGAAATTTGATGAGGTAACAGGGGTTATCCAAAGTGGTAGGATTAGGGTTAGCATTTTTGCTCAAGCCATATGAGATATGCTATGTATCCCTACGACCTTGAATTTAGAGCTGTTTAGTGAAGAAAAGATGGATCTTTTTAGGGAAGAAAAGGCCAGAAGAACAAACTTTTATGAAGAAGAAACAAGGGAACGACTAGATAAAGGTCATGTCCCTTTCCCTCTATCATATGATATATTCAAGAGGGACACTTAGGCAGTATTTTCAATGCTGGCTTGGGTATTTGGTCTTGACAATGACGCCTAGGTTCTTCCCTTTCAGTTTGGCTTGGATTTTGAGCTAAAGAGAGAAAAAATCTAGAGGCACTATGATTTTTCCGATGTGATAGTTGGGAACATGTTGGACCAGCTAAAAAATTATGGGATTGATTCTAAATTAAGGTACCCTTCCTTCTTAGCTCATTTAATTTTGCATCAAAATTTTGAATATTTTGGGAAAAATGTGCCAGTGTCTAGGTTGGACGAAAGGAACTATCTTCAATCAGTTTATGTATGGACCCATCGCTTTCTAAAACAGGGGATTATTATGGGTTTGCGGATTACTTTTTGAGGCCCATGCTCTAGGAATTGCTACCTCGCCCTAGAAGGTGTTTCTCTCCTGAGGTTTTACAATGGATAAGGATCTTGAAAAACCCAGTGGACTACTTCCTAGGTGCGGATTTCACATTTATTAGATTTCATGGTTTTCCCAATGAGTCTTTTTGACTCCCTAGGTTTGTAACAAACAGATTTTTCGCATTGGAAGCATGCTTCTAGTTGACCATTGTTGAAAAAATCTACGACGCAGGAGGAAACAAGATGAAGTTGTATCCGCTCCCTCTCAATATTGCTAACAGTCAAGTATCGCTTACAAAGCAATTTTGTGAAGAGGAACTCAAGAATCTATTAGCGGCTTTGGGCTTGGTCATCATTTGTGATAAGTGAGACTTGTTACCAATTTTTCGCTAGCAACTCAATTGGTGGAGTTGATTAAATATTGTTATATCTTAAAGTGAAAAGAACAATTATTTCTATTTATGATTAAGTGCTGTTTACACCTTATTTATCATTCATCAAGTGATAGTTATGTAAATGTTTCGAGAAGCTGAATTTCAGAAGTATTACTCATGTTTTTGCAAAACCAAATGGAGTACAAAACTGAATATACAAATGATAAAGCATAACAGAATGCTTTCCTTTATTTCATGAAATGATTCACATTACAATATGCTCATTTGATTGCAAGAATACAAATGACAAGTACAACATTGCATTTTCATGCTTTTCTTTCAGAATGGAAATGAAAGAAAAAAAGTTAAATATCCACACAAGCTGTGGTTTTAGCTAATTCCATTCATTGCGGAAAGTAAACTATATAGCTGAAGGTAAAAGAAATGAAAGCAAATAGCAGAAGACATATCCATCATTTCCTGATTTTGCATCTTCGGTTGAGACGCTTGCTGCTTGCTCCATCCTACTTCCGCTCCTGGGTGTGCCTGCAAGAGATTGAGAGTGGTGTCAATTAAGAGCTCTAGATATGAGTTATACTACAAGCTCTACCAACAAACATATAATTCACTCTTCGAAATGCATGGAGTCAACTAATAAAGATGAACTGAAAAGAGAAACATCACCATCACATATTGTTTTTATACTAACATCGTTTGTTTTCTTGCGCAGGTATAGGAAAATTCATGTAGTTGATTATCTTTTGGAAGACCAAGTATGTGGGAAAAAATAGGCTCCCACAAGGGTAGAGCTCGGCATGCTACCCCTTATACATTACAGATGGGGCTGAGAGAAGGAGTGCAATCATCATGTTCATCAAGAAAGGAAATATACAACTGAAAGAGTAAAACAATGTTCATTCATCTAAGTCATCAAGCCGACTATTCACTCATAACAATCAAGTAGTGTGCTTCCTGAAAGCTACAGGTGGGTAGTGGACTTAAATAAGCTCAATTAATTCAACTGAGTACATCATTTTCATGATTTAAATCACATATTGTTGTACAGTTTGCATTTTTCTACCATGGGTGTTGTTATGCATCTTGTTTCATTATATTATAGCAGTGTTCTATCTTTAAGCAATGATAGTGAACAAGCATACATAATGCCTCAACAAAGAGTGCTCTTTCAGATTTTCATTTTAGAAGAGAGCAAGGTGTAAGACAATTTTTATTAAATGAAACATAAAAATGCATGAAGAGTGCTAGTTAGAAGAGCCTAAAATGAAATAACAGTCAAGCATGGAGACATGTGAAGAGCTCTAGTTTCTGATTTGAATGAAAGGGGACAAGTATCAAACAAATATGGAAAGATCGAACAAGAATTACAATGTGAAGAAGTTATTTCTAGAATGAGCAGAACTTCACAAAACATGAAGGAGCTTTAAAGATGCAAGCTAAAACAATATGAAATGACATGAGAATCACAGTAATGTATAAGAGGCTAAAGTAGGCGAGCAATCTGTAGGTGTGAATCAAGTAATTCCTACGTGAAGGATGGTAACTTTTGTAAAAAGGATTGTACTTCATATGCTGTTTTGAAATACATAGTTTTGAAAATACAGGATTTTTATCGTTTAGTTATTTTATGAGTTTTGATCCTAAAAACAACAAATGCTTTCATAAAAATCCACTTGGGGTTATGCTATTTCTCTTCATGTGAAAACAGAAAACTAAAATCTACAAGGCCAAGCTGGGGTTTTCCATACAGTCAAAGGGAAAGCAGTAAATTATAAAGAAATGGAGCAAAGATTATATATGCTGGTTCTTAGAAATGAAGGGAAAATAGACAGAGCCAAATGAAGTTTGTACAAGAATCTCAAAATACCCATATGAGTATTTAAATCCAGATGTAGATTGCTTCAAAGGTAACATTTTCCGAGATAAGGGTTTTTACAAATTTTTGAATATAAACAAAAGCCATGGTGGGTCAATCTCAAATTTTGAATATATGACAAAACATGCAAATTTTTGTTTACTTTTTCAGAATACCCACATGCCATTTTTTGATTCAATATACAAATTTCTCATTATTTCCAGCATACCCATGTGAGGACTTGAGCTAAATGCAGATTTCTTTACCCACATTGGGGTTTTGAGTTTAAAATATAGATAGTACCATTTTCAGATTACCCACATGGGGTTTTTGAGAGAGCAACAAAGTACATAAATGTCATGGTGGGTCATGCGAGTTTCTAACAGAAGAGTAAAGAAATGTATTTCCTTCATAATATCATTTACCCATGAAGGGTTTTATAAGAAAACCATAGAAAGAAGTAGAAGATCATGGTGGGTCGAGCTTCGAAGGAAGTAAACAATTCTCTTCTAAGTCACAGATTACCCATATAGGATTTGTTTTGAAAACTTAGAATTTCTTCATTTTTACAAGTACCCATGTGAGGGTTTTTCAACAGAAAGGAAAAAGAAATGTGCTTTCTCTAAATTATCATGTACCCATGTGGAGTTTTGATAAAATACAAAGATTTATACAATGATTTCATGGTTGAGCTTGAAAAATTTAGAATAGGCAGCATTTTCTTCAAATACAGTTTTCCCACATCAAGTTTTTGTCTTAGAATCAAAGAGAGGTAAAACATAATCGTGGGTCAAGCCCATAAAAGTTCCCAAATGCCTAGTTTGAACATGAGTGGCCGTGGCTTGGAGGAAGCTTTTGGCTCCTTTAAAAGTCCACCATTTTAGAAAAACAAGGAAAACCCATGTTAAGTTTCCATCAAATCTTAGGAATACCTGAAGCAAAGCAACTACAATGCAAGGAATTCTTTACATAATTCGTATTAAGAGTCTACATGGCACGGCTCGTGTGATGGCAAAAAACTCATAAGAAAGTTTTGATTTTTTATAGAGTATAAAGCTTTTATAAGCTTTCTGATTTGAGGAAAAAATGTTCTCAGAAGTACAAAAGAAGCAATAAACTTACCATGTGTGCCTATGGAGCAAAGTATGCCACGACCAGAATTTCTTGAAGAGCTCTCAAAAACAGAGAGGAGGTCAAACTCTCACCATGGCAACCAAGAGTAGAGAAGCAAACACAAAGGAAACACAGATCAAAGGAGATGCATCAGAAGTATACTAGCCGAGGCCTCATGGCCATTTTGCCTTTCAAAAACACAGTGGAGAATTCATAAAAGTGATAGAAGTCAGCTTACCATTGCCACGGAGAGGAGGTCGACCAAGTTAGAGGAAAATATCAAAGGTTTCCAAGCTCTCAAGCTGAAACCCTAACCTTCCCATGGTGGCGGCTCATGCAGAGCTCTTATTCTCAAAAGTCATTTTTGCAAATGATGTGAAATCTGAGGGATCTCTTTGTTTTGTCTTTAGGGTTTCACTTTTCCCTATTTAGAGTTAAGAATTTTGTCAATGTTTTTTTAAAAATATGAAGCTCAAAATTAATGCCATGGTCACTCATTCCTTAGGTCGAGCCTTTCCAACATTTCTATTGATATGTTTACCTAGGTTTTGGAGTAGGCACTTGGTATGGTGTTTCAAAGCCTAGAGCCCTAAGTTTTGTTTTTTATTAGTTTCCTTAGTGAATTAATATTCCTATAATGACTTAGGCTTTATCTTTAATTGATTTTATGGAAATCAATTGTAAATGAGTGTGCCTTGGTTTTGTTTTTTTAATTGTTTTTAAAGAAATCAATTAGGATATTGATGAGAAGAGATATGCCTTGTTATTTCTTATGATTTTTTTTGAGAAAAATCAAGATTTGTATTGGAGATATAAGTTTTTATTTTGCAAAAGATTTCAAAAAAAAATCTTTAGTTGCAAAAAATAAGTCAAATTGAGAGAATTTTAAATCTGCAAGCTATGTAAAGCAGGGATAAAAGAAATTGTTTTATTCTTTGTTATTTTTAGCGGATTATTATTGCTTTTCTTCCTTGGTCGGATTTGAGGTTCCTGCTAGAGAGATAAGGTGTTTTTTTTTTGCTTTAAAAGAAGATTTAGCCTATTTTGAGAAGCTTTTCAATATGTATTTGTAAAAGGTGTGTTTTTTCCACTTTTGTGGACTTTTGAGACATTTTTTGATACCTTTCCTTGAGCTTTCTTCTTGAGCTCGAATTAGGGTTTTGGAGGTATATCTTGTGAAAAACTTAGTGTTTTTCCAGTTCAGATTTTAGTTTCTTGCTCTCACACATTTTGGGGCTTGTAAACTTCCTTTGTACTCAGTTTTAGATTTTGGGCATACTCCTATAGTTGAATAAAAACAACCTTCCTCCTTCTCAATTTTGTGTCTACTTCCAATTTCAGTTTGATGTTGTATTGTGATTTCTACTTGCAGAATCCTTATTATGTCCTAGAGTTGCAATTTTAGTGCAGAAAGTTCATTAAATACAGGTTGCATGTTGTGTTTAAACTCAATTATTCATGCAAATTATTTATGTGTTAATTGTTCATGAGAGGTTGTGAGATATTGTTGTTTTCTGAAAGCTGTTTGTGAGAGGAACCAGAGTTAGCATTAAGTTATCATAAAGTTCTGAAAATCATCTTAAATCATAAGTTTTAATTTCAGTTATCCTTCTCTATCCCTTTTCCTAAAAAAATCATTTAGAATAGGATCCATCATTCGGAGAACTAGCTCACTTTGGAGATTCGTTCTCGCAATGAGTTACCCACAACTCGAGAATGTTTCCATGTGTCAATAGATTGCTGAACTTTCATTTTCAGCAGGGTGCAAATCTTATTGATAACAAGACTATAATCCAACGGAAATTTATAGCGTGAAGCATGAGGAGCGGGAATACTTGGAAAGAAGGAAGAATGTGACTCAAGAAAGTGCATAGGTATACATCGACTTGAAGCATATTCTTTTCAAGCGACCAAAATGGCTGAGTTTCTATACGTCGAAGGTATAGTATGATAGGAACCTCCCAATAAATAAGTCCATTAACACACAACTAAAGAAGAGGGGATGGTCAGAAAGGAAGAAGGAAAATTTCTAGAGGTTTCGATAGGAGTTGTGTTGTCCCAACCTTCTTGTCGGACAATTCCCACAAGATGAGGAATTTGAGTATTTTTATGATAAAGAGACCAGTTCTGACGATAGTAATCTAGAAACTAGCCATGAAATTGATGCAAAACAAGTTCCGTGATGGAACCACCAACCTCGAGAATTTGGTGGTCGAAAAGATTTGAGACAAAAGGATTCGTGGGCTTCATCTGCCTTAAGTGCCCAAAGTAAAGGAAAGAAGCCTCGACGGTCCACAAGAGTGTCATCCATTATAGTCGCTGAGGGTTAGTTTTTGGAGTGGTCGATGGTTAGAAGAATAGAGCATGTTAGTTCTGGTCAGGAGAAAAGAAGGCGGGTTGAAGGGTTAGGCATATCTGAAATGCCGACCTGAGGTGAAGAAGAAGTGGAGTATGCTTTCCAGGATGTGCTGACCACCGTGGTTTAGGTAAGTTTTACTCCTCCTTCTCTTCCTATTTCTACATCTTTGATTACCCCCTCTCCTCCTCCCTTGGGAAGGAACTCTCCATCCATGGATCTTGATTTAGTAATCCTAAATGCATCTTTCCCTGCTCAAAATGAAATTCTTGAGATTACCCCACACTCTGAATGAGCTACATCCGTTTCGATTGCTATTGAGTTTTGTTCACCCTATCAAAGGACCCTCTTGAAAGAGCTGAAGTATTCGTATTAACCCCCACTCCTAGTCCAAAAAATTCCAAGTAAACACCTTTCCACCTGCCCATGTCTTTGTTTATCTCCACCGGAAAATCCCTTGCCCAGTCTTAGTTGGGTGTACCACCCTTTTCCATGATAACACTCCCTTTCACCTCTCCCCATACCCATATATCTGAAGTCTCCCCCTCCATTACCTTTTTTAGTTTCCCTCCTAGTGCCCCTATTGCAGCACAAAACATCGATGTTCCTTAAACTCTCCAAGATCATTTCAATGCAACAAAGATGGCCTAACGAAATGCTAAACATAGGCGGCTTATGAAAAACACTGAGTTGCTAGCTGCTAAGAAGATCGAGGCTTATTACAATGAGGAGAAAAATTATCTTTTGATCAATACCATGACACCGCTTGTGGCTAAGCCTGAAGGGCAGATGCAACTGGAAGATTATGACATCTGGACAATGGGCCTAGATCTAACTAAAACACGTCCACGCGACAAGGTGGTATATTCAGACTATGAAAAGCTAGGTAGAAAGTTAAAAAAGTGTGAGACAGAGTTAGTAATGTAAGGGAAACAATGAGCAGATTGCAAACAGAGCTCAAGGCTAAGGATGTCGAGTTGGCCCACATGATGCAAGTTCAGAGTAAACAAGGGGAAGACTCAAGATTGCTTGGAGAAGCGCAAAGCTAGCAGGTTTGGCTACATGTTGAAATTGAAAGATTAAAAGCTAATCTTGCCTTCCAGCATCAGACCAACATGGGGTACAAAAGTACTCAAGAAAACTTACAGAATGAGCTGGGTAATGTCTGATCTTAGTTTTCTAATGCTGTTTGGAAGGCACAAGCGGACATAGAAAAATTGAAGCTAGAAAAACAAGAGGCTGTGTCCGCATTGCAGACCCATGATTTAGAGGTACGAAGGATAAGCTTTGAACTAGCAGACGCTCTCAAGGAAAATGGTCGAATAGAGGAAAATTGAAAAACTAAGGAGACTCAGCTCAATCAAGAGCTGGCTACCGTTCGAGAGACCGGGTCTCTCCCGCTACTAAAAAGACTGGTATCTTCGCATTGGGAGAGGATTGCAGCTATCGTTCTTGTTCTTAGGCCTATTTTTCAATTCTTGAAGGATGTCTAGGAAATAAATGGGAAAATTGGATCAACGGTTGATCATGTTTTGCAGATATGTGACTCTCGAGTGGCGGAGTCACAAAGTTTCATTTCTAAACTTTGTGTGGCTTCCGACAAAGTTTTAAAAGATGCTGGAATTGCTGACTGAAGAATCGCCTATATTAAGGCCAGTGAAATTGTCAATTCCCAGAAGGTTGCTAAAAAGTGTAAAGATTGCTAGATGGTGTTGGCGAGGAGAGTTGAAGAGATAAAAAAGAACTTTAATGTTTTGATCAACTACAGATTACCTCCCTTGTTTTCTCTAGAAGGAAATCTGCAAACAGTGGAGAAAATTACAAAGGCTATCAAATACAAGGACCAGACTGCTACTAAAATCCCAAGTTCAAGTACGGTGCGTACAGTTAATGAGGTTGAGCGTGAGATTTTTCACCTTTCTTGCCTTTATCATTACCTTGGAGTGGTTACTACCAGATGGGGGGTCATGTCTTTCAAAGAAGTTTTCCAGCTTGATCAAGCCTACAGGCTCATCTGTAGTATGTCTTTACCCACTAAGGAAGAATGGTAGGCGCAACATTCCTCCTTCTTCAAACTTCAGGCATTCCCAAAGAGTTGGGTTCATACCTCTGTGAGCAAAGGCCCTTGTGAGTCGCTAGAACTGTGAAGTGGTTTTTTCTTATTGCCCTAGCCTTTCAGTTTTCGGCTTCTTTTGGATTCCCTTTTTATTATTTGTAGAAGTGTTCGGGATAATGTAAGGCCGGTAAGGAAGATGGGCAATACGCCATGCGGTGGCTGCACGACTTTCCCTTATCATTTTTCTTTTCGGAGGAGCACCCAAGACACGTGTCAGGATGATGAAGATTCACTGCAAAAACATTCTTCGAAAAGCATAAGTTTTTGACCTCGCGACGTGTCATCTCTCTATCAAAGGAGGACTATATCTTTTAAAGATTGACAACACTTGCTGGTTTCTCTTTGCTTGTTTCTCGGGACAAAAGCTTCTAGTCGATGATTTGAGATGTGATTAGTCAGCAGTCCATTCTTTTGCTGAACTATTATTTTTAAGATTTGATCGGGTATTGACCTCTATTTAAAAATATCTAAAAAACATTAATGCAGTAGCTGAAAATTTAATGCAACGATCTTTCATGACCTAACTAAGGGCTTACAAATCAAATCGCCAGCTATCAGGTATCAACATCTGGCAACAATTACTTCTGAGCTAAGGCGGTGTTCTTTCTTTAATGGCTATATAGGGAAGACGACAACACCAAAAGAAAAAAAGGATTTTTTCCAGGAGGAACTATTTTTTGTCAAAAGAAGTGTTTCTTTTTAGTTTTCTTAAAGTTCTAAGAACTTTTTTTTTAGAAGCAAGTTATAGAACTGCTTTATTCTGGAAAATTATATCTATTAAGGTTTAAACTATTATCGGATTGGGATCCGACCTTTGTTTCAAAGTTTATTTTTAATTAAAGTATGAACTATTGAGGGGAATTTATTGAGACTATGCATGTATGGCCTTTTTCAAGCTTTCTTTCTTTATATTATCATTTTGAATCAAACACTATGTCTTGCAAGCTATATTCTTGTAGTTTAAATAGCAAATTTCTATGCTTTATACTTGTGCTTTGGAATAGAATTTTAGGAGAATTGGACTATGTCATTGGACTTTTCTAGTTTCCTTAAAGTCGTTATTCTTTTGTGCTATGCTGTATTAGGAGACAAAGTTCTTATAATTTCTAAAATATTATTCTTTTACTCTAAGGAATCTTTATGTTTGATCAGACCTCAATGAACATTGCTTGCAGAAAGATTTGAAAGTATGCACTGTGCTTAAAGTTAGCCTTTGTTGTTCATTCTCTTTCCAACAATGAGGGGTTGTGGAGTTCTGTGTCCTTTATATCAATCATAGGAATAATTTGGGTTTGAAATGTTCTAAAAGCTTTGGTGCATCACCTTTTATGTTTTATATTTACATTTCCTTTCTCCCTTATCTCAAAACCCCAAAAGAAGAGCCAAATTTCTATAAAAAACCTGAGATATTCAGTGAGACACAATTTGTCCCCCATTCACTGAATTTCCCATAAGACTGTCAGAGAGGCGCAAGGTTTGATGATCAACATGAATCATTATCATGATGTCTCCATGATTTTTTCTAAACTAAAAAATCACCCACTGATTTTCCACCGATTTATTCAAACTAATTGGACTCTTGACATCGAGCCGATCCAATTTATTGCTCCACATTCTTTACCTATTACCTCCTCTATACTATTTTCCTCTATAAAGACATCACCATTAATTTCTTCTACACCACTTCCAAATAACCCCTCCTTTTTCTATTTAATCCACACATGGTGAAACATCTTACCCAAAAATTCCTAATATTCTTTAAAACATCTTTCCATACATAAGATATTTCCTACACATAATCCATTCCTACTATCCTTCTATGCTCAAGGACTTGATACAACATCTCATCAATACTTGTATTCTTAATCTCTCTACTTATGAGGTCATTCTTCCTTCCTCAAAAATTTACAAAGGACAATGAGGTTTCCCTTTGTCTCCTTGATTCTATATGCAAAATATTTTTCTTCATTTATGTACCATCTCTATCTTAATGTAAAGACCCTTGTATTATGACATTGAGGTTACCTCTATTATTTTAATTCATAATCCATGATATTGAGATTACCTATATATTTCTCTCCTTTTCTTCCTTGTACTTTCTTATGTGCCTTTAGGCTTCTCTTCATCTATTGTGTTGTTACTCACTATACGACACTTGTGTATGTTGTCATATTATGGGGAGAGTTCAACTTCTAGTGTAATTCATTATCTTTAGTAACAATACAAATTCTCTTTTCCTATTTTCTAAATGTAGAAACAATCTATCTTTTTTTGTATTATGGGGGAAACATATCATCAACCCTCTTTTGTCCTTAAAATCAATCACACGTGCTATCATATGTGATTATTGGAGGGTGGACATACCTACCCACCACTTACACATTTTCAAACACTTTCTTGGCCTTAGTCTCATTTATTGTGTTTTTCACTTATAAAAATTATGTGTTATGGCACATTTTTGTGTTTTTTGACATTTGTTGTGTAACTTTATGTGTTTTGTAATATAATTTGTGTTGTGAGTGTAGACACCTAAAATTGATACACCTTTATTTTAATGTATCACACGTTATTTCTTCTATAATTAATCATTTACATTTAATTGATTATTCAATTTTCCTTCCAAAATTAATTGAATAATATTTAATTATTATTTTAATTAATGAAACCACTTTTCATCTATTTTTCACCACTATTCACCCAATTCTATTTTTACCACCTAATCTATATTTCTACCTTTTTATATAGTTCACCTTAGATAAATAAGTTTAAAAATTTATTTACCTAAGCCTATCCCATCCCATCCTAAAAAAATAAATAAATTTTATATTTATTTAATTTACTTATTTTGTGTGCATTCTAGTAAGACAACTAACCAAATCAATTAGTCTCCCTAATCATTAGCAAATTTTTATCAATGATTGATCAATGTTTTATTATCTCAAGTACCCATGTGGGTACTCTTGTTATATCACTTGGGCACTTAAGGTAATTGAGGTATAGACGAGATCTCCAATTCCTTAAAATAAGTTACTTTGGGAATCTTAGCTCTCCACTTTCTCCAAGGTACATTCCTCACCTTTGATCCTCCTTGGATATAGGAATCCCATTTGACCTCCACTCCCAACATGCCACTTGGAGGGTTCTCAAGGCATGTGAGCCCTTGATCTTCCCAACACATCAAAGCCCTCCATTCACATTCCCAAAAATCTATAAACACATATTTATAACACAATATTGAATGGTAATGTTATGCTACCATTGTGAGCAACTCACATATCCACCACGGATGGTGTACCACAGAGGCTTCAATGAAGGTATATTGCATGCACTTTTCTTGTATTTGAAGTCTTCTTATGGTTCAATTTTGAGTGTTCCATTTGAGTGTGAATTGAATAGGCTATCTTAGTTTAGCTTATTCTTTTATGCTTACATTCTCATGTACACAACACGTTTCACTAATTGAAATGCTTGTCTCACAAGTCTTAGCTTGCGGGCATAGATTTATTGGTCAAAGAATATCATATATCCATTTGTATATCCTACAAAATGTTTTTGATTTTCTCACTTTCATTTCTATATTTTAGCTAGGCCTCTTCATGTAGTAAGACTACCCCACTAAAGTGGGCACAAAATGTAATGCTAAAAAGTGGATGATCTACAATTTTGATATTGTGTTCAACAACCACTTTAGTATTCATCTCCATAGCATGTCTTGGGGCTATTTCTCCTAGATCTAAGTGCCAATCTAACTTTTCTATATTGACTTTCTTACATTTGAACACTTCTTCATTTATTCATCACTTCTAATATCTTAACATCTGTGTGTCTTTTAAACATCTTATGATTACATTGACATCTCCACCATTATACTTTATCCCAAAAAATAAAAAAATACAACTCTTTTTACAAATAATAAATTTAATTAAAAACACTTTAATTTATTAAATTATAAAAACATCCTATTCTGAATTCCCCTTTGTTCTCTTATTTAAAATCATAAATCGAAACCACCACCAAAACTCAACAATATTTTAAAACAAAATATTGAACATTTTAGAAAATATCGTTCTCACCTAAAATCCAAGGAGATGAAGCCATTAGCACAAGCTCGCACCAGCTATGCAAATTAAATTAAGTTAAATATAAATGCTCAGAAATTGTAGAATTCGTTTTGAATCATCATAAAATCTAAGATTATATTATATTCGGAGGGATACCCATTCTTTTTTTTTTTCTAACTGGGTCATATTGATAGTGGCTACATTCAAATAAGTTAAACTGATGAGTTTCGAATACGTTAGACTGGTGGAAATGGAATCGGATTTTTTTAATGGTACACTGTTAAAAATGAAATAAAATCTTAATTAAAGCGCACCATAATCACAGGTGATTTGGGATGAGTGATATAAGGAGATATGCTCAGCTCCTGCTCTCATCACCACAAGCTATGGCCAAGTCTCTGCACGCAGTCATGGTGCCATACCCTGCACAACAAGGATGTATCAATCCTTTCATGCATTTGGCGCACTTGCTCTCTGCAAGGGGATTTTTCATTACCTTCGTCAATACGGAAGGGAGCTACAGGCGTATGTTAGATGCCGGTGGATATGCAGATGAGCAAGCGGCTGAGGGGTTTCGGTTTTTGACCGTCCCAGACGGTTTCGCGGAAGAGCAGGATGGGCGCTACGATTCTGTTGTTTTGGAGCAGCATCTCGTTGCCAGTCTCTCAGAGAACGTCCCTCCCATCACATGTATTATCACTGAAAGCTTCGTGCATTGCACGCACCAGGTGGCCGTCAATCTCCGAGTGCCCAGAGTTGTCTTCTGGACTTTTTGCGCGGCCGCATCTATTACGCAGTTTAAAGCCGAGTTGCTTCTCTCCCGAGGACACATTCCTGTGAAATGTAGGTATTCCTAGCTTTCTAATTAACTCTCAATTGCATGTTGCAGCATAAATTTGTTTTTTTATATATATTTTATGGTGTGTGATTTCAGTGAGAGAAGCGAAGAGGCCGGAGAATGTGATCACCTTTTTGCCGGGTAATCTCCCACCTCTATTGCCCACCGATCTCATCTCCTTCTACCGCGCTGAGAGTGCCTCGGATAATTTAGTTAAAATCTTTGTGTATATGAGTCAACTCCAAAACAAAAACAAAGGAGATTACGTGCTGGTAAACACGGTGGAGGAGTTGGAAGGAAGGGAAGCAGTAGCAGCACTGTCCATCAACGGGTGTCCTGCAGTGGGAGTGGGTCCTCTGTTTCTTCCCAATTTCCTGGCGAACAGAGATGTCTTACGGTCTACCAGTATGTTTGCAGAGGACGACAGCTGTCTCGATTGGCTGGACGGGCAGCAGCCAGCTTCTGTGATATACGTTTCCTTTGGCAGCAGCTCTCTCAAATCGAATCAACAACTGGAAGAGATTGCTCTGGGGTTGGAGAGCAGCCAGCAGCCTTTTCTGTGGGTTTTGCGGAAGGATATTGCACAAGGGAAGGGTGCCGTTTTGCCGCATGGGTTTTTAGAGCGGATCAGAGATAGAGGGCTGATTGTGGGATGGGCGCCGCAGTTGAAGGTGCTGTTCCACCCTTCCGTTAGAGCGTTTCTTACGCACAGCGGATGGAACTCTGTCATGGAGAGCATCAGCTTCGGAATTCCTATGCTTGGATGGCCATTTTTTGCGGATCAGTTTCTCAATTGCAGATTTTGCAAAGATGTGTGGAAGATTGGCATGGATTTTGAGGGTGTAGATGTTGATGAACACAAGTTTGTTACGAGAGAAGAGGTGGAGAAGGGGGTGAGGAGGATTATGAAGTGCGAGGAGACGAGGCAACGGGTGTTGAAATTGAAGGAGGCAGCAGTTAAAGCAGTTAGCCCGGGTGGCTCTTCCTTCCTCAACTTGAACAAGTTTATCCAGGACATTGCCCAAATTGCCAAGAATACAAGAAATTAAAGTGTCATGATGTACAAGGTGAATAGAAAAATAAGTGAGGATCATCCATCGAGTAAAAGGTCAAAGTATGAATGATATAAAATAATAGGGAATAAGTGACTTAAACAATTTAATATATATTCAATGATATTTGTGTTAATATATATTATTATTTAGATTTTTTTTATCATTCATATATTAATTAGGAATATAGAAATATAAATATAAGATATGAAATATGGTAAATGAGAAGAGAGATAGTTGAGGATATATAATCATTGAAGTCATTTTCTATCATGTATGTTTATTAGTCAATAAGCTATATAAAGTGTGAGCTTTTAGCTTGAAACAACTTTCACATTGTAAAACCTCTTTCATTTTAGTAAATTTTGTCAAAAAATAAGGTAAAATTCATCGGAAAATAAGGATAAAATCTATAATATATTTGTTCAAGTAAATGCATATAAAAAGATAGAATCTACAATATCTTTGTTGCAATAAATGCATATCAATTTAAAACATATTTGTTTCAATAAATGCATATCAATCTACTCTTGGCTTGGATAGTTATCTTTGCAATAAATGTTGTTGGTTGTGGGTAGTCGTTTGCATTCACCACCCTCCAATCACTGCCCAACTTGTCTATAAATAGATTTCAATAAACACTATCACAATAGTTGCAAAAGATCAAAGGATGACACTTTAGAAAAATAACAAGTGATTGAAGAGGAATACTAAGCATGTGTTCCCTATTTTTCAATCATTTAATATTTGATAACTTAAAAAAACCACAATACATGAATTCATTTAATTTATGTATGTTATTCAATACATTTTAATTTCTGGAATATACATAAGTTGGTAGTTAGCTTATGCTTTTTTAGTGGTCTATTTAATGCTTAATTTTCCTCATTTGAAAGATGCATGGATTTATAATATTTTTTTATTCATTACAATTGCACATGCAAAGGATTTACACCTCACCTTTCAAAGTGTTTTGTATAATTAAATCCATTTTATCCATTATGACAGTACTTAGAGGATTTAAATAGACCTTTCATATTGTTATGAATAATGTAATAGTGGAAGACAATTAGGTGAATCCCAACTCTTTTTAATGTAAAGGCATGTTAGGCATGCAATTCATTATTTTTTAGTGACGAATGAAATCAAGTAGTTGTGGATAATTTTATTTGAACAATTTTCAACATACTTAACATGGTTTGCATCCATGGATTTATTATGTTCATTCCCTTCACTAAGATGGCAATTTCCAGTGGTACATGTTGACTAAGGTAGCAGTTTTGAAGGCTGACTATTCAATTGAAATCTACTCAGTAAATAGTACACATGGCCTCATTCATTTGCCCGCAGGCTAGAAGATGGATTGACTAAACGTGCCCCCACCAATACTCCACATTTCATCTAAATATGTTATGTTGTTTTGTATTTTATTTCATTATTTGTCTAAAATGTCATTTTTAGTAATTGACCTTGGAACTACATCTTAATCATCAAATTTCTACAATATAATTGTTTTCTATTTATGACACATGTTTATATTAACTAATTTTTGAAGGTTTGCAATTCACTATAGTCAGGTATATGTGCTAGATTGGAATTATAAAGCAAGATTTTCAAAGGAGAATACGAAGAATTATGGCATGTGTTGGGTTGAATTTTATATGATGACTTCAAAAGGGAATTAGTTTGGTTATGCCAAGCAGTCAATCACATAATTTAAATGCCAAGGTAATATGTTAACATATGCTAAAGATAGCCTAATATCCAAACATTAAATCTATCAAAATTAGGTAATGTGGTTGTTGTAGAAGAGCAAGTAATGTCTTCTCAAATATTTTAGAGTTTTGTTAAAGTGATACTAATCTAAGTGGAGTGCAAACCTTGAAACTGTCATGCGGTGTCTATTGAATGATTAGGTTTTGGATGTGCACCCTACGAGTGACCTCATAACACCCTAATAAACAAAATTATTGCTCATAAAAATATGGAAAGTCTATGTTTTATCAATCTAAAACATGATGAGTCAAGTAAATGGAAAATGATAAAATCAAACTTATAGATTAAGCATCTATAATTAAATGTATAAAAAAATTGAGGCATGTGTAACCCTAGTGCTATCTTGGAGATAATGCACCAATCTCCTTACAACTACTACTTTAGTCTATTCACAATAAGCAGAAAGTAGCTCTAAAAATATTGTGGTTTCAAATTTACTAGATTCTTGAGCTTGAGACAAGATTTCAACCTCTTAAACAAAAACATTGGTTTGAGTTAAAATTTGTTTTCACACCAAAGAAGTCTCCCTACAACTGCTACTTAAATATACTCACAATGAAAAAAAAGATCGCAAGCTTTTTGTAGTCTTTCAAACATAATAGTTCATGGCAATGAGAACAAGGAAACATATTCAGCCTGGAGCAGAGTATTGATTGAAATGTGGGAGGCATGCAACTATTAGGTGTTTGCTCATTGTGGGTCTTAACATTATGTTTTTCTTAATATACTAGTAACAAGCATCCCACCAAAAATTTAGCTATTAACTATTGTCTTGTCCAGTGGAGCATCATCTAATGGTAAGGCGAAGCAAGGCAATTGTCATGCTGATGACCAATATTCAAGCCAAGCCTTGGGTAAATTTGAGGAATAGATACACAATATGTGTCTTATAATTCAAATGGTATCCTAAGTTTCATAGTGTATTCCTTCATGCTTTAAATAAAATGGTATTTGCAACTTTTCTATTGGCAAATCTACTAGTTGAGTGTGTGTCTTATAATCCTTCACTAAAATTATTAAGCCTTATAATCATAGACCAACTACCTTATTCAATCCATTAGGCCATGGATTTAAACAAACCTGAAACAAAACTTGAAATAGACTTGACAACCAACTGTCAAAACCTTGAAAATTTTAACTAAACACCTAAACAAAACTAAAACTCAAAGCTCCCTAATAGAAAAAAAAACAATGCATCAACACATGAGGAAATACACCTAAAACATTATGCAACAATAGTTATTAGTAAGAAATAAAATACCCTAATATGTACAAAATATAGTTCATCACCTCAATAGCAATGTTTGAGGTGCATCCCATTGATTGGGATAGATAACTCTTCTCCATCCAGCTTGGATAGATAGAAAGTGTTATGCATCTTTCAACTTGTGATCATGAAAAGACCACTCCACATAGCATCAAATTTATTATGTTTTCCATGCCTAATATTCAACTCATCCCATTCAAGAGTACAATATATCCTTCTTTGAACATTCTTAGGATTATTCTTTTCTCAAAATGTCTCTTCATTTGTGTTTGGTGTAGATCCAATCTTTGCATTGCTTGCCTTCTTATCTCATCCAACTCCTTTAGCTCAAAAAGTATAATATCCATTGTCTCTTCTTCCATAATTTCCAACTCCTTCATAAGGCTAAGTGCCGGTAACCCAACTAAGATATCTAACCTTGCCTCTTTCCCATATACAAGTACATAAGGTGAGTTCCTATAGACCTCTTAGGAGTGATTTTATCAGCGCATAAGGCTGATTTCAACTTGGTGTGCCAAGTTCTCTAGTTATCCTCAATGGTTCTCTTGATGATTCTGATTAGATTTTTATTTGTGGACTCAACTTGTCTATTGCCTTGATGATAGTAGCTAGATGAAGTTCTCAAATGTATCACATTCCTAATAGCCCAATCAGTTACCCTTATTCCTACAAATACCAAAGCGTTATATGATATATTGAATCAGGGACACCAAACCTGGTAACCATGTTTTCATAAAATTTTAGGAATACACTTTCATTTGCTTCTTTCTATGCAATAGCATCAATCTATTTCATGAAGTAGTCCATTTTTGTTAATGCTCATTTATGTATTGAACTCGAGGGTGGATTAATGGTTCCAATAAATTCAAGACCCCACTTCATGAAGGGTTGTTTTACTTGTCTTAGATGCAAAGGTAAGGATACTAACTTTTTTTCCCTACAAACATGGCACACTTGTTGCATTTCCTTACCCATGTGTGTGCATCCTTACAAAAATTAGGCCAATAGTAACCTGGCCTCATTCTCTTAAGAGTTGTTGTTCTTGGAGAAAACCGATCTCCTATGACCCCTTCATGAAAATCTTCCAATATTCTATTAGTTTGATCAGATTCAACAAACCTTAACATGACACCATTAAAGTATTCTTCTAAACAAGATGCCACCTAAAAGAATGTAAGAAATTTATTACAATCTAAAATACCTTCCTTTTGCATTTTTTAGTCCCTTGGGGCATTCACTTTCTTGAAGATAATGGACCATTTCATGTGTCCAACTTCCATTATTTTAAGGTGCAATAGTCTAGTGTTCATTATTGAATACAAGGACAAACTCTTTTTTATGTTTCTCGATCACTTTCTAACCCAATAGTTAGTTGTTTGCAAAGACCCTTACCTCTTACCAAATTTGTCACTTTGGTTATCTAACCAACCCTCTTATCACTGAAATATTTACTCAACAAATTATTTTACACTTGGGTGAGCAACCATCAAATGAATCTTGTTATTTGAAACCATATGCCTAAATTTTTTAAGACTCCTAATCACAACAAGTACATGTGTCTCAACAAATGTATACCTTTCTTTATAACCCTGTAGGCCTTGGTTGAAGAAGGATATTGGTGAAAAACACATATGTGGTCATTGACATGTAAGTCTAACCTTTTGGGTTGGATTCCCAAGGAAAATCCAACCATAAGGGTTATAAATTCTGATAGGCCTATAGGCGATAGGATATATCTACTTAGGGTAAACTTAGTTTCCTTTACATATATGGAAACGTCAGGGCCCCTAGATGGATAGGCCATCGAAGCAACATATATATAGGGTTGTGGGAGTCCACCAACCCAACTAGATATAGCCATAGCCATAGTGGCCATTGTATAGAGATAGAGATAGAGATAGGGATAGCCCTAGAGTCTCATTGGAATTGGCATTGGAGGGTGGGTGGGAGTAGCATATACAAATTATGGATATGGCAATGGTAAGAAGTCGTTCGAGGGCCACTATCTATAGTTAGGCAGGCCTGATCTATACTCTTTATAGCTCCCAACAACCAATGGGGATGTAGGGCCTATAGCTGGGGAACCAAGATGAGGGAGGGGATGAACGACCCCAATGAGCGGGTGGGGGAATAGTGCTCGAAGAGTAGGAACCACTCCATGAGCCAACCCATTATACTACTGCCAGTCCTTGGAGAGTAGGAACTCCTCCAACCACCCACCTATAATAATGTGTGTGTTATAATAAACTCACATTTCTATGAAGAAAAATGGTTGTCCTCGTACTCCCTCCCTTTTTCTTCATAGAAACACAAGTAGGTTATAACATGCTTGCATTTGTATGACAAAAATTATCTTCCTCTCTCCTTCCTTCTTCCCTCTCTACTCTTTATCTCACCGCTGTCTCCCCTCTCTACCTGGGTAAAAGCAAGAAGTTGGGTACACGAAGAGGGGAAGTTTCTGCCAAAAAAAATCTCGTAGAAAATGCGTACGCGTTATTAAAAAAACACGTATGCGTTTAGGATCGGGTACCCAATCCTAAAAAAACGTGTACGCGTTATATAATGCATACACATTTTATAACACATAAAAATTAATTATTTAAAAAAATAAATACTTTTTAGAAACGCGTACATGTTTTGTAAAAACGTGTATGCATTTTTTAAATTCAAAATTCCCAACCCACATGCTACCTTGGTGTTAGGCTCGGAAAAGGCTTGGCAATCTGAGCCTTAGCCTTTGACCTACAACTAAAAAACTAAGGCAGATTGAAGAAAAATGTCCAACTTTGACAACATAGATAATGGACCTTTTTTTTTCTGAATGAGTCTATAAAATTAAAACCCATTAGAGAACACAATGTATACTTTATAAATATATAATTTTTGTTAAAATTGGATTATGTTTGCTATTTTTTAATTAATTTCTAAGCAAACTAGTCCTTAAACTTGAAATATCAGGTTTTCTTGGTTTTTTAATAACTTTTTATTGGTTGATTTTCTTGTAAAAAAATTATATGGACCAAACTTCAGACAATTCTCTACACAATGAAAAAAAAAGAGTCAAAAAATGCTTTGTTTAGGTCCAATTATGTTGTCTGTCCACTTTGATTTGAAAAAACATCAATTAAGGCCAATAAAAATTTAATAAAAAAAAAATATTCAACCAAAAATTATTAAAAAAAATCCAGACCAAACTTCATGTTGTTAGCTCTCTTTTCCTAAAAGGAATTAGCAAAATAATTTTATTTGGGTCAAAAAGTGTTGTCCGTACACCTGCTTGGTATGGTAAAAAAAAGGGACTTTTAAAAAGTGGTTTTTATAGATCCTTATCAAAATGTAATTTCCATAAACTGGGTATTTTAATAATTTACATATTTGGAAACTAGATTCAAAATGCTAAATTTCATATTGCTGAATTTTTTTAAGATTCATTGTGGAAGTGCCTCAATTTTTCAGTCCAAGTGTGACAAATTCTGAAAAACAGCAAAATCATTTCCACTTTTTGAGCTTTTTGTGTACCAAACTTCTTGCATCAGCCCACCTCTCCCTCACTGCCTCCTTACCTCTATACTTCTACCTCTCCCTCACTCTCTCCCTCCCTCCCTACCTCTCCCTCCATCCCTTCCTCCGCCTCCCTCTCTCTCTGTCTTTTTCCATCTCTCTATCTTTACTTTCTCTCTCTTTGTGTCTCCATGTCTCTTTATGTGTCTCTCTCCCTCCCTCCCTCCTCTCTCTCTTGAAATTATTCATGGTTTAGGGTTCCAATATTCTCTCCACCAATTCAAAAAATAAAGAACACTTAGGAACACTTGTCCTCATGGCTCCACTATTGTGTACATCAATTCCTAGAACAAAGGAGATATAGGTACACTTGTCCCTTATGTCTAGTCATAGCTGAAACCACTTACTAAGTGTAATAAATGCATCCTATCCCTTCACATTCCAACAACCTTCATCTCAACCCTCCATTCTCTCCTCAAGCTTAGGGAAATCCTCTCATTCATCCTCCACCATTAATCTCTCCATCATATCTCAACTATCCATTACCTCTCCCAAAATCTATAAATTGAGATACTCTCTCATTCATTTCGTCATCACATATTGAGCTAACTATATGTTGTCAAAATAGGTAATATTCAAGCAAAGAGAATCCAAATTCAAACATAATTGGAGAAAATCAAGTCATATTAGAGTTTTTGGTAACATTTTCTTTCATTGTTTATTTTATTGCTTTGTTTGAACTTCAATTTGAGTTCACAAGAATCTTTTGTTTTATATTTGTTTCCATTATTTATTTCTAAATTGTTGTTTAAAATTTTAATTTGTTCTCTCATGGGGGTTGTGATTCTATGACCCAATGAATATGAATTAGTCCTAGAAGTAATGATCCACCATGCACTTAAATTGAAGACATCTTACACTAGTAGCGTAGGAGTAGCAAGTAAATTTGTATGCACTTCATGATTCAATATTATAACCAAGGAAAACATCTTCAATGATCCATAAGTGTTATCATCTTTGAGAATCATGTAGTGCATACCCACATCTTGCTATTATGTAGTGATGTACATATCAACTTAATAAAGGTTGTAGCAATAGGTTACTCCTTGGCCTAGTGACAATGTTTAAGGTTAGGCATACACTAGGTACTACTACATCAATTTATCCACTTATCTATCTTCAGTTGTGTTTAATCCTATTCAAGATACCTCTAGGGAAGCTCCATGGGTGTAGCTGAGCCTGAAATCGAAGGTCTTACCTACCTTAGTAAATTGGTCCAATGTTGCCCTACCTAATCATAAGTTAGAGGTTTATTGCTTTGATTTTGACACCTTGGATGCTCAAAGAATGATTTGGATTTAAGGATATGGGACCTGCAACTCTAAGCACCAATAGTACTTATGCAATTTTTTTGATTTTTCCCCTTACAAATCTCATTAGTTGATCAAGGCAATACATTAATTCCATAAAATGATAATATAATATTTTCCTATGTCAATCATTTTTCATTCCTTGGGCTCTTCATATAGTGCAAGATCTTCATGTCATTTAAAAAAGCATTAATATGAAGCATTTAATAATCTAAAGATCATATTCAATTATCATTACTTTCATAATGTTTTTTGATGAATAAGGCATATACTACTTTTTCTTAATAAAAAAGATAATGATACACTATTTAAAAAAAAGTGGTTGGTAGAAAGGGACAGGTCTCAAAGTTTAGATGGGACCAAGTCTATCCAAAAGTTGAAAATAAACAAAGGGTAAAGTTTGATCAACTGTAAACATAAATAAAACTGCTAAGTGATGAGATCATCATTGGTAGAAGGGGGAACACAATCCTCAAGTTTATCCCATAAATTAGTGGAGATAGTACCATCATGAACAGGCCCCCAACCAATAAGAGCACTCTACTCGTGATCTTTAATATTTGAAAATATATAGAAATTCAACTCTTTTTCTTGGTTTTTCAATTGGTGTTCACTTCTTTTATACATTAAAGCTATGAATTGCTCTAATGTGCTTATGTAGATCTAGTGCTCACAAAGTTGCATTGGAAGTTTCACATTTGTAGGAGCTTCTTGACCATTGGGGCAATGCTCCTTGCATGGTTGTTAGAGTCCCAACCCCTACTTCCTCCCTAACTTGTGGGTCCAAGTGTTGTCAATCTGCCAAACAGGATCATGGATCAAGTTTCTCAACTTCAAAGTTGCAAGGATCATGCTGCTTGTGGATGGTCTCAACCCTCTCAACCACTATCTACCTCTTCTCGTGGGTATGGTGCTCCTAACTAACCAGATTTTAGCAAGTTCCATAATTATTTTGAAGATCTCCCTTAATCCCTAATTGTTATCATAATCTCATTTAACATTCATGAAGCATTAATCATTATTCTTCATAAGAAAACATATTTAAATATCAAAATCAACTATATTTTATTAGTCTATAAAACAAATTTACTATAGTCCATGGCATTCCGGTTTAGAATTCATTAAGGTCCATAGGATTTCATCCAAGCCCTTTCCTTTCCATAAATTAGGAAACAAGGGGTATTACAACATGTCGAGAGATTGTGATTTTTCCCAGGACTTCTGATTTGAGATACTGTTCGACATCTGCACTACTGAGGCTTGGTGTTAGATAAATACTATAACATATTGTAATGACAGTAAAAATTTCAATATTAGAGGAGTTTCTTGGCAGTCCTGTTCTCACATATTAATCCATGTGGAAGATAACCTGAGCTCCGTATTGAGGTCGTAGAGTAACTAAAACCAAAGGAGCATGAGTATAAGAAGGTGAAGTGACAAAAGAAAACTTTTGCAGAATCATAGCCAACACTAATTTTGCTTCCAACAAGGCAAAATTCTGACCCACACATATAGTTGGACCTGCGCCAAAGGGCATGAATGCCATTGGATGCTTTGCAGCCTTTGCAATTCCTTCACGAAATCGCTCTGGGTTGAAATCGTTTGCATCATTTCCCCACAAAGCGGGATCATGGTGCATTGGAAGGATCGGAATCACAAGTTGAGTGCCTGCAGGAATTGAGAGACTTCCAAGTTTCGTTGGCTCACATGCCTGTCGCGTTATAAACACTGCAGGTGGATAAAGCCTCAAAACCTCATTTATGATCATTCCCACCTACAAAACAATCATACAAGATTTTATGAGACAAATCCAAAATACTACTTTTGTATTCAAATCGTAGTGCTTGTTTAACTATGATTGCTATTAGTTGTTAAATTGGGTATTGCTTTACATGGAAATTTCGGTCTGTGTCAGATGGTCCTTACAATTTTGAGGCGACTTAAGGTGTCTGCATCTGGATAATTGGTTCTTCCACATACTTCCAGCACCTCTCTGCGACCTCGCTCTTGCCAATCTTGATGTATGCCCAACAATATTATGCTCCATGTCAGGAGGAGTGACGTCGTTTCATGACCGGCAAAGTAGAAAGTCTTACATTCATCAATGATTTCCTCTGTAGTCAGGCTTGCCTTACTTTTTACATTGACTCCCACCTGCTCCCTGCTCTGAGACATCATAAAACCAAGCAGATCCGCACCATAGCTACCTGTTTTTTCCATTCCAGTAGTCTTTTCCCTGGCATCTATTACTTGTCTTAAGGATCTTCTTATTTCTTTCTCCAAATTCCAACGTTGCCTATTCTTTGCAGTGGGCAGAAACCTGATGAGAGGAATCACTCTCAGACATTACATACCAATGTAAGAAACCAAAGGAAGTTATAGATTCTGCATATTTTAGAATATGAGTAAACCCTCCCAAAGTACCAAGGCATTCATTTTATTGAATAAAATGTCTTCTCAAGATAAAAATTCATAAACATAATTCTTGAAGGACAAAGGTTTTAGATGGGAAGATATAGCTGAAAACAAAGTGGCACTCCCAACTTTAAGACAAATATTGGAAAACCTTTCCAGCGACTGTTTCAAGAAAAACATAACAAGGACAGAGACTCAAATCAGAAAGTTGATTGCATTCTTTGGTAATTTAAGATCGACAAATTGTACTGTAACATAACACAAGTTTGTCACCTGAAACCTGGAATATAAACAGTGCTTAATAATTCAGATGTAAGAATCATCTGTTTGGTCTGCATATCAAAGATATGCTTTCCCTCTGTAAAACTGCTACCAAATGCTGTGCGGGCAATAACATCTGCCGTCAGATCGCGGAACTCCTTCAGCACTTCAAGTTCGGATGCACCTGACAATACCAATTTGCTCCATTCATCCAACATATTGGCACTGCTTTTCACAATTGTTGGAATCATACCCTGTAATTACAGAATTAGTTAATCAAAATATGACAGAACATGTCTCCTTATGGAAGTCTGAATATAAATATCAAAATAGAGAATTATTTACAAAATAATCTACATGGTTGCTAACAGGTTAGAATTTTTTTCAGAGTCATGTATCAGGAATATACTTAGGATGGAAGTAACTTCTACAGAAAGGAGCAGAATATCGGTATTCAAAAAGCACCAGCGAAGACATTTCAGTAGTATCTCAATTCAAGAGAACTAGTTCTACACTCTACCAGCCAGCAAATTAAACAAAACTAATTCTTAATATTAATTTACTCCATTGATCAAACATATTGGCACTGCTTTAGCACTTCAATTTCTGATGCACCTGACAATATCAATTTGCTCCATTCATCCAACATATTGGCACTACTTTTCACAATTATGGAACTCATACTCCGTAATTGCAATATAAAAGTTTCTAGTATGACATAACATATCTTCCTATGAAATTCTGAATATAAATATCAAAATAGAGAAGCACTTACAAAATAATCTTCATAGTTTCTAACAGATTAGGGTTTCAGGGCAGCAGGGGCATGGGTTTCCTCATGGGAAAGATCACTGGCTTAATTTTTCTATCACAGGTTAACTTGTTAAAAAGATATTTGGCCTTAAACCAGACATCCTCCAGAGTGGCTTAAGGTTTGAGACTAGAATCTCCTTGAAACTAATTGCATCCTACTTGAAAATGATTTTTAACTTGCAGGTTGAGGGCTCAAACACTCACAACTGCATCTTATGACGCCCAACTGTGAAATTTGGCCAAGGAGACATATTCTATGGGGGCACTGATTGTCCATGGGATTACTTCTAATCAGAGGAATCACCCTGGCTCTGCAAATAGCAAAGGCCTAGACTATCTAATAATCTGCTCATCCATGATTGGAAGAGGGTTTTATCCTTCTTGATCTATGTTACCAGAAACAGAAAATTATGCAAAGAGATAGTGTGTGTATATATTTATATAATATAATTTTTAATTATATAATTAGTCATAATAATTTTATTTACTATTAATGTTATTGAAATTATACTATTATGTTAATTATATAAAAATAATTAACTGAGAAAACATTTAAATTTACAATTAAATATAAATTATTAAATTAATTTTTAAAATATCAAATATTATTATAATTAATTAGATATTCAAATTAAACAGCACTATTTTAATCATCTTAATAATTAATGATAATTATATAATAAACAACCTCAAGCAATTAATCCTCATGAGCAAAGCACATCTATATTTATTTATCAGTAGGAACTTGATAGATTTCTCTCTGAAAAAAGTCCATGTAGATATTATAGAATTTTGGATAAATACAGACATCCAGTGCCTTACCTTCAAGAGATCCATATGGAAAGCAGGATTGATGATTTTCCTATGCTGAGCCCATTTCTCACCTTGCAACCCCGCAAGTCCCTGTCCAGCCAGTTGTCTTAACAGGGGA
Source organism: Sequoia sempervirens (assembly GCA_007258455.2). NCBI lineage: Eukaryota > Viridiplantae > Streptophyta > Pinopsida > Cupressales > Cupressaceae > Sequoia > Sequoia sempervirens. The sequence continues at coordinate 338,433 of VDFB02113039.1, forward strand.
TTAATCCGAACCTTTGGATAGTTGCCAAATTTAGTGGACAATATCTCCTTAAGAAGCTCAGGGTGGGGAACAACCAACCTGGTATGAGGCCCAAACCAGAAAATAAAATCCTGACCTATATCACATGTAACAAGTTTTTAATCAATAAAGTCTTCAGAATCCTCCATCTTCTCCATAATTACTCACTATTCTTCTTAATCAGCCACTATTCTAAGTTCTAACAACACCCTAGCAAAACAATCAATGGTGCTAAGAAGAAAATCCAGTAATATGATTAATGAAACACCAATGTTTTAAAAATTGCAGAATACAAGTGTACCATAAATTTTGCTCCACTGATGATAATGGGGAAGAACTCGAGGGAGAATGTCATGTGAGAGTGGCATGGGTTTGGCTTTCTGCTCATCGATCATTCTGGATATTTCTGCAGAATTCCCATAGAATAGCCTGTAAGGAGGTCCCCTGATTCCTTGGGCTTCAAATGACTTTTTCACTTGCAGAGGCTTCCACCATAACTTTGTTACAATCTTGAGCAGAAACAAAACTAAACCAGCACAAACAGCTTCCAAACCCCAAAATACCCACTCCATATTCCAGACGTGGCCAACACCCAGTAATTATCTGGTTCTGAAAGCTTCAGATTTGATGTCGCTATGTCTATGCTGCCCGAGTGTAGGATCCCTTCTAATCTTGTTATATCTACATAAAGAAAATGACCTATTAATTGAGTGGACGACGATAAATGAATGAAAGTAATTTCAACGAGTTCCGTGATGAGTGAGAATTTTGATTACAAATAATTTGCATAATTAAATAAGGATAAATGTTTTTTTTTTATATTGAAACAATGCTAATAATACAAAGAGGCAACAAAGGTCGCCAAGAGAGAGAGAGATAAGACAACACAGCCAACAACCTCCAGCTAACAGTCAACAACACGATCAAATGTTTGATTGTATATAGGGATAAATGTTTGAAATAATGTGCATTCTGAAATCTAATATATTAGTTTGCTAGTAGCTAATTGTCTGAAAACAATAAATTTGAGTGGTGGTGTATTTATTATGTGCATCATGATATGCTAGATAAATAATAGAAAACTTGGTTCACTTTTAACAAATTTGTGTCATTTCTTTGTTATCAAGTTTCAAATGTACAACCTTGTAAAATCTAATACGAACAATTATGGTTATCCATCAAAAGGAATAAAAGAATAGCTCAAACATAACCAAAGTATTGCAAACCTCTAGAAATAGAAAATGGCTTAGAATAGAAGGCCTAATTAAATATTGCTTCAGAAACAACATATGTCTTTTCCTATATTCACTTCTCGGCGTAGCTTGTAATTTTTCACAGAGATGTGAAATCCACTAACATCTTGTTGCACAATAATATGCAACTAAATGTGGTTTATTTTGCATTGACGAAGGTGGTGCCTCTAGAGTTCACATGTTTGTATAGTTTGCCAAGTGACACCCTATTGTTTAGACTTGGCCTATCATCAAATGTATTGCCTCATAAATAAATTAAATTAGCACTAATATAGTAGAAAATCAAGATGGTTAGAATAAAACGGAACTTGTGCATGTTGAAGATAGCATAGAAAAAACTCCACACTCAAATTTTGGTTTCTACACAAATCATATATACATTACATGGCATATTTCTATCATGATTTTTCTCCAAAATAAAAGTGTTGGAATAAAGGAACTTTCATCTAAGCTTGAATATAGAAATGATAAGAAATGGGAAAAAGAGATATTACATTAAGATGTTGATAGGTAAATTCAAGGCTTGAAAATGGTAAACAAAGTTTGTGAGAAAGTCCATAGAAGGCAAACCAAAAGTGAGCAAGTAGATCAATTTTCTATGTAAACTCTATCATGTCTAGTTGAATGCTTAATTTTATACCTAAGGATTTTCGAATTGTACTTTGTAGGTAGGAGGGGCCAAACCCACATTTGTTACTATTGTTGTTCTTACAATAACTTAAGCCTGGATGGTAAATGCAGGATCTTGAGGCAAAGTTTAGGTGCATGGAAATTTAAGCTAATGATAACGTGAATGTGTAGAAATACGTACAAGTGAGACAATAATAAGGTCAAAGTAAAAGTAAATGAAGATCGATAAAGATTAGGAAAGTAGTGAACTTAACACAAAAGTGTACCGCATATCACTATGCAATCATATTAAGGTGTTCCATCAAAATGGAAACAAAACCAAGTGGGAATTGGTATGAGTACGCAAATCTCACCACTATAAATATATTGATCAAGACATACCATACCAATAACAATTACATTTAAAAGAGATAACAATAATTCCAAATTATTATTGTTTATATCCTTTAAAAGCATAAATTGTATCCTTGTACATGATGGCTAGGTTGACTTTAAAGTATTTTTCTTGAAAATTCTCCCTTTCCTTTCAGTCCATATTCTTAAAACAAGAATGGGTGGCATCAAATATCATATGAAAAGAAGAGCCTTTCCGTTGAAGATAAACTTTCATTCAACTAATAGTGACTCAATAAGCACATACATAACCAAAGAGATCTTAAATTTGTCTATTATCTTTCCCTATAGCTTGAAGGTAAAGGAATAGCAAAGGAGAAGGTACATGGGCTATTTTCACCTACATTATCACAAAAAATACATTTAAGGTTATTAGGATAACCCCATTTTAAAATTATTCTCATGATATAAATTTATCAATTCTTTACCTAGCTTTGTGCTTTTAAAACATTTTCAACATGACTACAGTAGTTGTGAACAAAATCCTACATAAAAATTCCACATAATTCATTTGTGTCTTATATCCATCATCAACATTTGACATCTCACCTAAAATCCAAAAATCCCAACTCCCACATTCACCATGTCTTGGTAGCAATAGTTTATTATAAGGACTTTAATGAAATTCTATCACAATCTGCACATTTAGATAAGGAAAAATCTAGTATTAACTGCAAGGATAAAAAAAAAATCAATGGGTTATATACAAGCACAACAATTTTGGCAACATTAAATTCCTTACCAATGAAAGTAAAGTAGGTTGATTTAATAGTGTACTCTCCAAAATAAGAGACTATCTTATTTTTCCCTTTCCTCTAGAAACCATTAATCTAAATTTGTTTAGGAGAGAATTGAGGATAAAACATTACTAGCAAATCTTGTTTAGGAAAATAGTCTAAATAATTTTCTACCTTTTGATTGCTCTACTATTTTATTCCTCTCACTTCTAGTAGTTCTCTATAGATTATCCCTAGACCTTGCGAAGAAAGCACTAAAGATCTTCTAGGTCATCTTTGAAGTTAAGTGGCTAGTTTTCAAGTCAATTATATTTCCAAAATACTAACTTTCAACATCTTTGAACATTTAATTTGGGGAAGCAAGGAAATTACCCTAAATCTTTGGACCTCTATGATATTCTTTAGTGTAAGCTAGTGAACTATGGATTGAATTATTGTTGAATCTACTAAAATTCCTTCACTAGAGATATATCTCCCAAATATTGGATTTCCTTCTAAAAATGTGCACTTGGATATTTTTCTATATAATGTATTCTTTGAAACATTAAAACATTATCTAGAGATGCTCGTAATTATCCTTCATATTTTGGGAATAGATTGGAATATTATCATTTTTATGACAAATTTATCCAAGTAATCTCTAAATACCTAATTCATAAGGTTCATAAACATTTTTAGTGTGTTGGTCATCCTAAAGAGTATTACCACAAATTCATAATGGTCATATTGCCTGCTCAAATATTTATGCAACCAAATCCCTAAAGATAGGTTATTTGTAGTTCTAGGGGTGTTAGACACATGAAAATAGACCTTCAACTTATGATCAAGTAGAGATAACTATGGACCAATTTTCTAAGGTGGATAACTTCTTTGACTTTAGGATATGTTATGCCAAGAGGGGTTTTCCTTGAGATGTATTCGAGATAAATATATGGAATGGGGATAAACCTTGAAACAAACCATATCCCTTACATATAACACTTGCACTTTTCTATCACTAAGTGGCCTATATGCTAGTTTGACAACGCATGGGTTCTACAACTCTATAAAGTAGATAAAAAACCATATAAAGAGATTTAAGATGTCGATTTGACAACCCCTAATGATGTTACATACATCTCTAGAAATGAAAGTATAGGTACAATGATAACAACCCAATATAAAAGAAAATTTGTTTTATGTTTTCAATGTGTTGGTGAGATGTGAGGTTGAGAATAAAGAAGATGTTGCCAGGGTAAAAGCACAAAGTTGTTTCACACTTTTTGCTAACTTATCAACATAACTGAATTTAAGTATTTCTAATTAAAAATCAATTTTGGTCAAACAAGTGATCTAGTAAGATTCATTCTAGTTAAGTTAGATACTTCCACAACTTTTTCAACTAAAATTGTTGGCTAAAAATATATGGAGCACCACTTTGAGTCCAATTTACCAAAAAATAAAATTATTTGAAAAACTTGATGTTTCAATAAATCCTACTAATGCAAATAACAATTTTAAAAAAATATAAAAATACCCTTTTGTAGATCCATAAGTGTAGTTTTAAAAACTATATTTATTTTAATAGTTTAATTATTATCTATATTTTGTTTTTTATTTTTACTAAAATTAGGTTATCAACACAAAATATTAGGTTGATTACCATGCCAAGGAAAAATACTAAAACTTATTAAAAGAAAAATATGATGCACTAGATAAAAAAATCTATTTCACGATGGTATATTTTTTTTCCATTTTAGATAAATATTTAATATGAAAGTTGACGTACAATGGAAATAGTTGTTTTTTGATTCACACACATTTTAATATTTATTTAAAAATATATATTTATCAAAATTGGAAAAAAATATATCCATGCACTAAAGTTTCAAGTTATAAATACACACAAAAAAATTGAAAGAAAAAGAATAAAATTTATGACAAAAAGTTTGACGTCTCATGCAACTCCATTTTTCAGCATTTTATCAGCAACTAAATTATAGTGTTAATTTCTTAAAAACTAGTTTAAAATATTTTTTATTTTTTTTAAAAAATACAAACATAAAATATAATGAAAAAATACATATTTTACTAGTTTACATCATTTTAAAATTCAAAACATATATGCCACTTTTTAGTGATTCAAATTTAAAAGTTGGATTAGTGTTGGCCATTTCCTTTATAAAGTGTGACACAACTTTGTGCTTTTACCTGTTGCCTTTTATTTAAAAATGGAAATAGAGTCTTAGGTGGAGGAATCTCTATTGGGGACGCATTCACGTCGTGTAGATGTTCGCGCACCGCACTGTCATCCTAGCAACATTCTTATCCCTAGATTTTGTAGAAAAGTTACATTCTTATTGGGTGTGAGGTGTAATGTATCATGCCTCTTTAACTGACGAAATTCGAGTCTTCTACCTCCCTTTTGCTAATTCAAATCTATCAACTCTCATTCCTTCACTCTCTCTTGGCTTCTACTCACTTGCTTCACTCTCTCTTGCATTCTAGCTCATTCTACTCTCATTCTTGTGCTTCTACACCACTCTCCTAGTTGTAAGCTCTTCATTTTGGCTCCAACATTACATTCTTGTTGTAACACCATCACCATTGGAGGATCGCCAAGCTTCTTCCTTCCACTATTAGCCTTGAGTGCTCATAGTTGAGAAGTTGATATTGTTATTTTTTATCCATTTGCATCATCTTGTTTATTGAGTACCATTCTAGTTGTTTGTGCTCTCTCCTTAGCAATACTATTTCCTTTCTACTTTCTATATCATTTTCTACACTTTGTGGCTATCTGGTTGTTTGTGGAGGTGGGAACACCAAAACAGGGATCTAATTGAGGTAGACCTCAAACACAACCCAACATTTTTCTTGTTTCCATGTGTGTAGGTCTTTTCGAGTGGAGCTACTTGAAGAATCAACTTGTGGGTAAAGAGGTACATTTTCCCACTCTCTTTATCATTTTTACAATAGCTTATGTCTATTGTTTCTTTCATTATATTTGTCTTTTTTGTACTTTTCTATTCTCTGACAAAATATAAAACATCACATAGTCAGGAAGTTAGTAGGTTCTTACTATTTTTATTTGTTTTCTAGACATTTGTCTATTCAAGATTCCAGCGGATCCATGAGACACCAGCACCCCGCACTGGATTCTGAGATCTATGTTGTCGTCCTCAAACAGTGAGCTATCTAGGAAGTAGACCGAACCTTTGAAGTTGACTCTTTTGACTCTGTGACATTTGGTTTTAGTAGAAAGAAGGCGGCAAGATATTTTCCCTTCCTTTTCAGCCTCAGTACCTTGTCCTTTTCAATCTATCTAGCAAACCTAAGGTAGTTTAGGGCAGCTCATTCCTTGGGGCTCTCCCATGACTTGGAGTCCTGAGGGTGACAGATCCCCCTTCTCTACATTTTGGTGAACTTGACGTGAATGTCTTCGGTTCTATTTCTTTGTGTCAAGCACTCTTCTCTTGCATCTTGAGTGTGTTGCAAACTTGTGTGTTGTAAAACTTTATGAGCTTTAGAACTCAATCTACAACCTCCGAGCACATTGTCAGAAGAAGCGTGTGACATATAGATATAGACCCTAAGAAGGTCACTATAGATCCCTCTTTTGATGAGTTAGATTTTGGAACAAATACAATTTTCTCTAGTCCCTTTAGGGAAGATCCTCATATTCCTACTCCTCCCACTTCTCCTTTTGCTTCATCTATGGAAAAGGATGAGGCTATCGAAATTCCCACAAAGCAACTTCTAGCCCTAAAAAAAGGCTTTCAAAGTTTGGGGAGTATTTGGGAAAGAAAGGGTTATGGCTAAGGCGGCTAAGGTTGTTAATAACTTGAGAGTCATGTTGGAAAAGGATTGGGTGGGTCTTGAATTCCTCTGGGGTATTGTTGACATAGTATACACTCATGTCCCATCATACAACCCTAGGTTCGACATTGCCCGAGATCTTTGGTTTGAGACTGCTAAAAGATAGATACAAGTCTTGATGCCCAAGGTGTCGGTGTACATTACCAAGACTAGCTTGTCCATCAACACTACTATTGTTCCTTAGAAATCCCCCACCATTAATGTAAATAAGGTACCCTTAGGCTTCAACTCTGCCAGCTCTAATGTTCTTAGTGGTAGTTTTGGAAGCCATGCTAGTCCTGGTGGTGGGGCCTTTGCTGGAATGGCCCAGTTGGTGGCCTCGATGGCTCTGGTGGTAGTTCTACTAGTCCTGTTTCATCTTCTGACCTTGTCTTGAACACCTTGTTATAGAACATGGGTCAGATGCAGAATTAGTTAGCAAACTTTTCCAATGCTACTTCACAACCTATCTTTTAACCCTTCTTTCATCACAGTCCTTTGTCAATAGCAATTCTAAATACTCCTATCCCTTAGGGGATGGAGATTCCAAAGTTCAAGAAATATGGTGGTAAGGGAGATCCTGAAACAAATGTCTTGACATTCAATGCCATGTGCACATATTTATTCCACCATGATGCTTTAATGGCTAAGTTGTTTCAAAGGCTTCTTAAGGACATTTCCCTCGAGTGGTATTGTTCCTTACTAGACAATTCTATCTTTTCGTTTGATCAACTGGTAAATCAGTTTCTCCAATAGTTCCAAGCTAATATTGGACCGAAGATGACCTTTTTAGATCTTGTCTGATGTAAGCAAGGGGACAATTAGAAGATAACTAATTTTATTGCTCTTTATCAAACACTTTTCTCATAGATTTCTTATCCTTTTCTCAACTCAAATATTCAAAAGGTCTTTTTTGGAAACCTACAGAGGCCTTGGCAAGAAAAAATTGCTTTAATGAAATATCCTTCTTTTGCACATCTATGTGTTGTGCTATGAGAATACCAACAAATGGTTGCAAAGTTCAGGGGATCTTCCTCGCACTCTCATTCTAAGGGTTGATCTATAGTGTCTGTGCCTGGTAAGAACAAGGTTTGTGTAACACATTGTCTCTATGCCTAACCACAAGAACCTGAAGTGCAACAAGCGTTTTACAAAGTTATTGGATACTTACACTTCTATGTTGAAAATATTATTAAAAGATAAAGTCCTAACATTACTAGAGCCCCGACCTCTTATCAAACCCTATCTGAACTAGTATGATGAACATTAATTTTTCCAATACCACCAAATACATGGACATGATACCGAAAGATACATGTGCCTATGTCATGAGATCTAGGACTGCATTGATGATGAGAAGAAGAATTATAATAAGTCTATGACAAATGCTAATAGCGAATTACAGATCTATACTGACCCATTTCTATCTCATTTTGAAAATTTAATCAAGTTGAACCTTTCACTTCCTCTGATTCATATTCAAGGTACGTTAACATGGTCTCATTCATACATATTCCTTCCACTCATCTTGCGAGTGGATCACCGGACATAAATTTTACCTTGTAGGATTTACCTTTGAATAAAAAACCTTCTCCCTTTTACATTCCTGCTCGTGTCAATGGAACCATTGTGACTAGTGTCCTAGTTGACCTTGCGAGCTGAGTGAATGTTATAACAAAAGAAACTCTTCTTATAAACTTTCTACACAGGGAAGAATATGAAGAATCGAAGGAACTATATACACACATAATGGAATCTCAACCCCTCCTATTGGTTCTATTGCTCTTTTGGTCTTGGCAGGACCCAGGGTCATGGATACTCCTTTTGTCATGTTTCAAAGTTGGACCTATTCAGGGTGAAACTGGGCATTTCGTGGCTAGTTTCCATGAATGGTGTCACTTCAATGATTCAAAAATGTCTCAAATTATCTCATGAGGGATATATGCACATTGTGCATGACACCTATTACAAACCACTAATGTCATGTGTGGGCTTCTCATTAGACCACTTTTGGCCCACTCCCATAAGACCGCTCCCTTTGAGGAAGGACTTGCTGTATCATGCCTATGTCAAGTATAAGACTGGGGGAATGGAACCAAAAGTGACCTATCTGGTATCCTCCTATGCCATCTTAGTAAAAGGTTTTATGATTGTGCAACAACAAGTTTCCTCCTCCTCCCAGCAAAAGGGGAAGGGGAAGCTTGCTCAAGACCACGGGCCTTCCTCTTCTATATATTTTGTTCCATCTACTTATGCTTTTCACCCTATTGTGGCATCCTTGGATCCTACTCCCATGCCTCGCATGGGAGCCCCATGGTGCTCGCTTGGAAAAAAGCTAAGCGTCAAGTGTTTGAACTTCTCGTCTTTCTCTCAATTCCTAGACCCATTGTTTATGGTAAGGGGAAAGGTCCTCATGGAGTTGACCCTATGTCTTAAACTCCGCGACCTCCTACCATTCTTCCTCCTACCCCTCTAGTAGCGAACGAGAAGAGGCTCGCTGCCGAGGCACTCATGTATGGTTCTCCTCCTACTTGTTAGAATTGGCTATGGATATAGCTTGCTAAGATCTAGAGGCCAAATGGAAAGCACAAAGAGAGAATATGAATATGACAAGAATAAACTGTATTCTTATTGATGATGATTCAATTGATATGTGTGTACAATGTAGTAGAGATCCCTTGGTTATATAGCCAAGGTGAGATACAAGATGTCATAAGATTATGACAAGTGTCTTAATCATATGACATGAGACAACTTATCACTACTACCTAGGTCACATGTGTTACAAGTCAAAATATAAGATAACAACTAATGAAAACTAACACCTTCTAGAAAGATTCCTAGGACCTAAGTAAACTTAACATGTAAATAAGTCCCCTAATAATGAATTAACTAGGTACAAGACTTTATTTACACCAACAACCACCCTAAGTGCAATTTACAGAGTTGCAAATTATTATGTGAATGACACAAAGATGCAAGAATGGGTCCCAACTACTAGGCCATGTTAGGTACCAATGTACAAATGCAAATGAAATCTGTCACAAATGGAGAAAAGGAGAAAACCCAATGGGACAAAACTCCTCCCCAAAAGAGAGATGAAATACAAAAAATGAAATGCTCTCAATGATGCATGTAAAGGCCAAAACCCCATCGTGTGAGGAGAAAGATCCCCCATAAGAGATAAGTAGAAGAGAGATAATGCAATCCCCCCTCAATGTTAAGTCTACTGCAATGATGGTAGAAGCTTGACATTGAATTTTGAAGATGATCCAATCTTTCGAACAACATTCCTCCCCTTAGGAAGAAACAAAACCAAGAATTTATGTAGGATGTTAGGAAGATGGATGGTGAATGATTTCTCTGAAACATGCTCAAGTGTCTCCATGTTGATGTTGAAAGTTGATACACTCCAAATAGGCGTTCTAGGCCACATTGCTAAAGAGGACAATCCAAAATCTAGTAGAGATGAATATAGAACATGATCCAAAGACAAGGATATCACCTTTGAAGACAAATAAGCCTCATCCAAATGTTGTCCAAAAGAATCTACAATCATGTCAAACTGCAAAGAATGATCATGTAGAGAATGAACAAGAGGGTCAAGGTTTTCCCTCATAACAACTGAAGAAGGATCTTCTCTAGATCAAAGAGAAGATGAATGTAATCATTGATGCCCCCAAAATATGCAATATGAGACTCCATAAACAAGTTTGAAATACCTATCAAGAAGCCATCACAAGTGGCCAAATATGAAAGACTATGAATATCCTGCCGCATTAAATTAGAAGAAGCCATATATGTAGCAACACAAGCATCATCAATTGCAATAGTAGATGGAGGAGATGAAATGCATGACTCAAGAAATAGATCTGATGTGAGAACTCCAAAGTTCAAGAAGCCAAATGTGTCTTTTTAATCATGGTTCATATTGGAAGGGTGATCAATAGTCGAAGGAATAATGCCATCATCAAAAGCAAAATCTACAAAGGCATACGACCAAGATGAATGATCAACCAATAGCAATGATCTCTCAATTCCCCAAGTCTCAGATGATGACTGAGTCAAGTGTGAACTTCACAGTCCTCCCATCTCCACCATTGTAATCTGATATATGGAAAGAAGATTTTTCGTCAAATGAGGAACACACAAAACATCCTGGAAAGTATTGTCCCCAAAACTAATAGATCCCTTCCCAATTACACTCATGTATGTATCATTTCCCATGAAAATAAGAGACGTAGTACAAGGCTGAAAGGAAGACAATATAGACTAGGAAGATGCTATATGATGAGACACTCTTGAATCTAGAAGCCATCTCCTTGAACCATGACCTGAAAGAGCACAAAGAGCATGTACTTTATTTCCCAACATAGATGCTTGACCTTTGTCCTTTTTAGGCTATTTTGAAGAAGAATGAGGTGATTTAGACATTTTAGAAGGAAAATCAATGTGATTCCTTTTGAGAAGATTTTTCAACTCATTAATATCCTTCTTATAACAATAGTGTTATTTGTGTCCATTCTTCTTGCAATATGCACAATTCGGCCTCTCCTTCTTAGATGTTTCTCCTTTTGAGGGTGAGGATTCTAATTCTTTATGTGGCTTGTTCTTTTTCTTCTTTTGCTTCTTATCAATATTCACTAATTCTTTCTATACCTTAGACTCACTAGCCAACAATGCTTGTGACTTGGAAGACTTGATTAGGTCCCCATATTCACTAACTTAGCTTCCTCTTGGATTAGGAGATTTGCAAAGCCATCAAACTTTGGATCAACATATGATGCTCCCATAGAAAGTTGATGGGTATGAAAGCCAAAAACAAATACTGAATACTCAGGACCAAGCTTGGATAACACATTCAAAATCAATTGTAAATCCTCTTTATCAATGCTGCATTCTTTCAACTATGTTCTTAGTTGCTTAACTTTGGAGATGTAGTTTTGGATGTGGTCAAAACATTTAGGATCAAGATTCATCAAATCATTATCAATTTGATATCCCCTAATCTTATATGTTTTACCATACAAGTTTTCAAAAGCCTCCCAAGCCTCTTTAGGTGTTTTACATGATTCAACATGAAATTATAAATCAAATGAGACTAATGAACATATACATCCAAGTGTTTTCTCTTGATTAATATCCCTCTTTCCAATTCATTAGCATTAGTAGGTTGAGAAATGGTTTTCTTTAGATAGCCTATTAGACCTTTTCCCATGAGATAGTTCCATACTGATTTTCTCCATGTAGCATAATTATGTGGAGTTAGGAGTTCAATTTGAGATTTCCCTATTGCAAGAACACAAACCAAGCAAAAGAAAGCAACCAACCATTGCAAGAAAACCCCTCTAAATTACTCAATCATGAGACCCCCCAAGAAATATCTTATTTGGCACTTTATACTTAGTGCGTTTATAGTTTCGACTTGCCAAAAATAGTGAAGTGGTCTTGATCTTGGTACATGCAAATGCCAAAAATAGGCCATAGGCTCAAAGTAAAAATTTTACAACAAATGAGATCAAACTGATTACACCATTGGAATGTACACAAAAAAAATGCACTTTAAAAAAAAACCCAAAAATGTTATCGTAGGAGAAAAATATGAGCTCCCAGAGTTCCCAAAATGAGGACGAAGCAACAACACTTGTGAGAATTTGCTTCTAGAAAATCTATATACCAAAACCAAAAACTGAATGCACCATCATGAAGAGCACAAAAAATTAGCCCAAGTCAAAAAAATTGCTCGAAAAAAGGAGCCAAAATGAGCAAGTCATGAAGCTTCAAAGTGAGATTGCAAATTCGAAAACTTCATTGGTGAGGGGGAAAATTTGTTTTTAGAAAATGTTGACGTCATCAATATGTTGGGCTTAAAATTGACGGCTAGATAGTTGTTAGGCGCTACACGAAGTTAAATTTGATGCCCAAAAGGACGTTGCTGCGTCGTTCAACCCTCTCACCAGAATATGCTTTTTGGATGCCAAAATATTCCTTTTCATTCACCTGAATCTTCTTTAGAATTTGTGGTCATTGATACCCAGAATAATCGCCAAATTTTTTGTTTATGTCGCCGGTATTTTTAAGTTTACCAGTTATTAATAAACTGACTACTGATTTGTAATTGAGCCACCCAAATTTTTGTTGATTGTCGTTAGTTTTTAAAAAAACCTTCGTTAGTTTTAGAGAAATAAAGGTAGCCGATACGTGGGGCCCTCCTAGCACCGTGGTATAGTTTGTGGTATAGACCATGGATGTCAAGTCTGGAAACGTTATGGTCTGTGGACCTTATCAATACTTTTTTTTGATTCTTTTATTTAAAAAATTTTCCAAACAAAATTTGACCTTAAAATATAATATTTTTGAAAAAATAATTTTATAAAATTTATTAAAAAATGCTGATTTTTTTTACCGATAGAATATTTTCCCAATCGTACTGACCTGCAATTATGACAACCTAGGGGGGTCATACGACTCCTTGGGTAATTTTTGTTTGCCTCAGCGGACAATTGCTTTGATTTGGATGAGTTGACAGTCAATCTTAGGGTTTTGGTCCTTCTAGATGTGATGGAAGGGTCGGATTTGACCCAGAATGCTCCAAAAATGTAGCTACCTTCTGGATCTAGCAACCACTCTTCAGCTTCTAACCCTCATAGATTTAGCCTCGTATGTCCGATTTGGATGAAATAAAAAGAAAAATTGACTTTCTCAAACATTTCAGATGTAATGGTGAGGTCAAATTTGCACCAGCAAGCTCTGATTTGAACCTATAATAAAGAGCCAAAAATGGAACCCCCCAAAATCTGGTATTTCTATCAAGTTTTTCTGATTCTCTAGATCATCATACAATGCAAGAAAATAGCATACTCAACTATTCAAGATTTACCATCTCTCTTCAGAAAAAGCTATTGAATAACACCCAACTTGCTTTGATACCATGTTAGAATTGGCTATGGAGATAGCCTACCAAGACCTAGAGGAAAAATGGAAAGCACAAAGAGAGAATATGAATATGACAAGAATAAACTGTATTCTTATCAATTATGATTCAATTGATATGTGTGTACAATGTAGTAGAGACTCCTTGGTTATATAGCTAAGGTGAGATACAAAATGTCATAAGATTATGACAAGTTTCTTAATCATATGACATGAGATAACTTATCACTACTACTTAGGTCACATGTGTTACGAGTCAAAAGATAAGATAAGAACTAATGACAACTAACACCTTCTAGAAAGATTCCTAGGACCTAAGAAAAATTAACATGTAAATAAGTCCCCTAGTAATGAATTAACTAGGTACAAGACTTTATTTACACCAACACTATTGTTGTTTCTGCTGTTGTGCTCCCTACTACTGCCCATGTCTAAGAGGTTTCCCTTCCACCGACCACGGTTGTGGAGGAAACTCCTATAATAGAACAAAATCCTCTAGTCTCTTCTCAGGCTACGACTTCTAGTGCCCAAAGCCAATGTAATAGTCTTGCATAGAAGTGCAAGCGCAAGAGAAAAGATTTGGCTACTAAACAAGCTACCTTACATAAGATAGAGTGGGAGCCACTAGCTTGTATTTCTATTGTGTCTCCTTCTGCTCCTTCTGCTTCAGTTCCACTCGCCTTAGTTTTGCTTATGACTCCCTCAGTGGGTGTTGATGATCCTCACCCCAAAAGAGCACAGGTGTGTGTCACTCCCTCCGTGGAGCCCCCTCTTCTAATGTCCCTCTCGAACATCCCTCCATTTTCTAAGCCCATAGACATGTCAAACACAATGGTGGTGTATGTTGCGGCTTTATCTTCTTCATCCTTTAATTCCACTTCTTTGATGGGGATCCAACATCCTCCGCTAAAGCATAAGTTAGAGGATGACATCACCTTGAGTGGTGGTCATAAGAAGGGCTCACCTTCTTCGAGAGCTAGTCCTACTTTGGCGTGCACCATCCTTGTGATAGAGGTGGCCCCTGCATCCCATGAGTTTGTCATTCCCCCTCTTGATGAGGTTGGTAACAGATCTCAGGCACCTCCTTCTTCTCCCACTAGGTTAACAGATAGAACTCTGATGAAGTGCATGATTAACTCGATGCATGTTGTCATGGCTTTTCCTATGTTCTTTGCAAGATCAATGACCTTCACCTCACATGAGCTCATCGAAGAAGACCTCGAGGGGCATTCTTTCTTGGCCCTTGTTGCACAATAGTTGGAGGGTACTCCCCTCGCTATCCCACTATTGCAAGCCCATCCTCCCTCCCCATATACTGATTTTATTAGGAGCAGGATAACTTGCTAGTCAATCAGTAGGGTGGTACCTCTTATTTATCTATAGATTATATTTGTGTGTATGTGTGTTGTGTTCCCCCATGCTTGTATTAAGTATTTTTGACCTGTTTTGGAAGACCCTTTCTACCCTTGTAGGTGCTTGGATACAGGCCTAGAAATGTTTTCATAAACTTCCTCTATATGTTTCATCATTCTTCTATATGATGTGACTTTGCTTTCGATAGTTGGGGACGATGCAAAGCATTGGGGGAATTTAGGCCCTCTTCCATGTTGACCCAATTTTTTATTTTCATTTTGTCTTCATGTGCTCTTCTTCATGATCTGGGAACTTTAGGGATTGATGAACTTCTGTTCATACATCATGTGCTACCTATTTATATATATATATGAACAGATCTAACCCCAAACTCTTAGATCCCCCTGTCTCTTGATTTCTTCATCTCTAATTGTCTCTTATTTTCTTTGTCTTTTTTTTGTCTTTCTCTATCTACTTAGTGATGTGGTGTTCATGTGTTGTCCCTCACGTGCATGACAACATTTCTATGTTTACATCTTTCTATGTCTCATGGGGCACAATGTACATACCTCTTCTTTCTATCCTTAGGATGCCACGTGATCCTTTGCTTCACACAGACCATCCTAAGGGGGGATATCATACTTCTCTGATTTTCAATAAGGTGAATTTGATAGCCAATGAATCCCTTACTGAAATTTTTTCATTTTCAAAAAAATGCATTCTTCAATAAGGACCCCCTAATGAAATTTTTCTTTCGAAAATGAGTTTGTAGCAAAAGCATATGAAAACTTCAAAAAACTACTTTTTTTGATGAAAAAGTTTGAAAAAATTTCCTTTGAGAAGGAGCATTCTTTTTATCAAATTCCTTGACGAAAGAGATCTTTCAAAAGGATTCCTTGATGATAGAATAATTTGTGGAAAATATTATGCTTTTCAATTAGAGTGTCCCTTTAAGCAAGCCCCTTGCTATTTTGAAGGGTTCTCGAGTAGACCCCCTTTGAAAACTTCTCCTTTAATTTCTTTCTCTGTGATATGTCTGTCTATTTTGGCTTTTATACCTAACATGTTTTGTCTACAGCTTAACATGTTATTTTGTAGGACTGAGCACCTGTAAAGCCGCTTTTACCATCAATCTTGCGTAGGAGGATGAAGCACCTTGTCAAGCTTTCCTTGTAGGACCAAGAACATGTAAGGACCTTTCACATCAAACTCTTTAGGACCGAGCACTTGTAGAGTCCTTTCATGTCAAGTCTCGTAGGATTGAGAACCTATGTTTCTCCTTCCTTCTGCAGGACCAATAACCTGTAAAGCCTTTTTTCAACTTCTATGGGATCGAGAACTCATAGAGCCCTTGTTCAACTTTTGTGGGACCGAGAACCCATGGAGCCAATTCCATAGGACTGAGTACTTGTGGAGCCATCTCTCTCTCTCTCTCTTTTCATGTCAAAGTTTCCCTATGGGACTGAGAACTTTTAGAGCTACCTCCTTCATGTCTAGGTGTGCCAAATCGAAGATCTGTTTCCTCAACGGTTAAGGTATATGTTCTTCAAGCTCTTTCTACTTTACCTCACAGTCGCATCAACATGCAAGCTTGCTAAAGTGAGGGAAAAATGTAATGGCACAAATTTGCACCCCTAGGCAATTCCCCATTTAATTTCCCCTACCTTAGAAAATGTAAACTTGATGATGCAAAATCCTATATCGCCACCTTCCTCCATCCACCTGGCCATGTCTTTTTGTGTCAGTGGACGAATCTCTATCAGGGACACACACAAACATTCACACACTGTGTTACCATCTTGATAGGATTCGTGCCCCTGGATTCCATATAAATGTTACATTTCCTATTAGGTGTGAAGTGTCATGTATCCTACCTCTTTTACTGATGAAATTTGGGCCTTCTACCTCCCTTTTTCTAATTCAAATCTATCAAGTCTCATTCCTTAGCTCTCTCTTGGCTTCTACTCACTTTTTTCACTCTCTCTTGCATTCTAGCTCATTATACTCTCATTCTTGTGCTTCTACACCACTTCTCTTGGTTGGAAGCTCTTCATTTTGGCTCCAACACCATGTTCTTGTTGCAACACCATCGCCATTGGAGCATCTCTGAGCTTCTTCCTTCTGCTATTAACCTTGAGTGCTCATAGTTGAGAAGGTGATATTGTTATTTATTGTCCATTTGCATCATCTTGTTTATTGAGTAGCATTCTTGTTTTTTGTGCTCTCTACTTAGTAATATTATTTCCTTTCTAATTTCTATATCTCTTTCTACACTTTGTGGTTATTTGGTTGTCTATAGAGGTGGGAACAACAAAACATGGGTCTAACTAAGGCAGACCTTGAACACAACCCAAAATTTTTCTCATTTTGTGTGTGTAGGTGTTTTCAAGTGGAGCTACTTGAAGAATCGACTTGTGGGTAAAGAGGTACATTTTCCCACTCTCTTTGTCATATTTGCAATATCTTATTTATAGTGTTTCTTTCATTATATTTGATGTTTATGTACTTTTCTATTCTCTGTCAAAACATAAAACATCACATCGTCAAGCAGTTAGTAGGTTCTTAGTTTTTTTGTCTATTTTCTAGACCTATGTCTATATAAGATGCCATCACATCCCTGAGATACCAGCGCGTCGTGCTGGAGTCCAAGATTCATGCTGTCGTCCTTAGACAGTGAGCTGTCTGGGAAACAAACCGAACCTTCGAGGCCAACTCTTTTGACTATGTGAGCATTTGGTTTTAGTAGAAGGAAAGTGGGAAACTATTTTCCCTTCCTTTCTAGCCTCAGTACTTTGTCCTTTTCAATCCATCTAGCAAACCTGAGGTAGTTTAGGGCAGCTGGTTCCTTGGGGCTCTCCCGTGACCTAGAGTCCCGAGGGTGACAGGTCCCTCTTCTTTATAGTAATATGTACCATCATTATGTGAATAAGGAACCCTATATTGAGCACCTTTTATATTGGTAAATTGTCATTTCACTGTAGTTGGGTCTTGTTAATATATTGAGTGATGGTACTATCAAAAATAATTAAGTCATGACCTATTTATTTCACTCAAGATTGGGTCTCTAAGCTTTCTTTTTTGCTTGTATCTTTAGGAGATATTCATCTTTGTATTAAGTATATGTCACTACTATAGATCCTTGACTAAGAACCCATTTTTCCACTTTACTGCCACCTTATTTCATTTAGTTCCCTCTTTCAAGACATGTGTTCCAATCTTCTTAGCTTCTACATATTCATTCCCTATTTTTCAAGGATTTGTGTGGTCATGTAATAGGGTGCTCTTGTAAGTTGGATGCAAGTTCAAAACTAAATTTTTAACAAGCAATGTCTCTACCAGACTTGTCAAGTTATGATAGAGTTTTGCAAATTCTCAAATAGGAAAACTTTGCAATAATCATTAAAGCCATGTGATGGTAGAATAAGACAGTTATAGGTATGTGTAGGGAAATTGGGGTCTTAAGATGCCAATTTTTTTTAAATCAGGAAAAACTAATTTTAGATGAAAAATTGAATATATTTTTTGCTTAAAATTTGAAGATGCAACAAGAACAAGAGTCTTAGTGCTTTGAATCTACTTTCTAAATTACTATTTTTTTTAAGTGGAGGAGATTAAGGGGTTCAAATCAGGGAAAAATTTAGTCGCGAATCTTCACCAATTGGCGAATTCTAGGAATCGGCCAAGTCAAAATTGGCAAATTCTCGCCCCCAACAGGGTGTCCAAATTGCCCAAATTTTAGGAAGTATAGGTCCAATGCATGTCCATTCGCCAATGAGTTTTTTTATGAGGCATATTTAAGCAACAAATTCTCCATTTTCAAACTGTGTGTTTCAATTGGACCGACTAATATTTTCACCTGGAATCCTGAAAGCATTTATCAAAACACCTACATATTCACCAATAATATTAGAACAACATTGTATCAGGACCCATTTCTCCAATTAAAAAATACAAATAGTTGCTTGTGAAGACCCATTTCGCCAATTAAAATTTATAAATAGTTTCTCATGAGGATCTATTTCGCCAATAACATTAACAAATAATTACATTTGAGGACACATTTCGGCTTGAAAATTACAACGTATCGTTGTATAAGCAAGCGGGATTCGCCAAAAAATTAATATACCATTTAAAAATCCTACAGAATTCGCCAAATATGGAATCATGGATTGATATAAATACAATCGAAAGTGTCATTTATTCTTAATTTCTTACACATTTTGTTTGGTTATGAGGTTCTACTTCTCCATTCAGAACTGGAAGTCAGCAAACTGCGAAGCCGAAAACGTAGACTTAAAAGGTGAGTGATCATTTCTTCATAGTGTTATTAGTTATAATAATACATTTTCTTTATCTCTTTTCCATTCTTCCTTCAAAAAAGTGAACCGTAGAACCAAACTCTGGAGTTTCAAAGTTTTTCAAACCTCCGATCCACCGAGTAGAAAAGGTGAGTGATCATTTCTTCATAGTGTTATTAGTTATAATAATAAGTTTTCTTTATCTCTTTTCCATTCTTGCTTCAACAAAGTGAACCTTAGAACTAAACTATGAAGTTTTGAAACCTCCGACCCATAGAGTAGAAAGATGACCAGGAAAGACTTACAACTCAACAAAGTGAACCATCAAAAATGTCAAAGAATCGGTAAGTTATGAAAACTTAGAACTTCATGACAAGGTTATAAAACTCCGAAGACTAGTGACTAAGGTTAGGAAAAGACAAAAAAATTATATTGTATTCCATGGTATAGAATTTGATATGTGATTTTGCATCATTTTTAAAGAACAACACTTATCACACTACTTATAAATTCCTATTGCATTTCCATTCACACAATCTTTGATAAATATCTGAAAGGAATATTGTTAATCCATTCCTTGAATAGAATCTAACAGTTCAACATCCATAGCTTATAAGTTATAAGCTAACAGAAGCTAACAATTCAACATAAATAACTTATAAAGGCATCCAATGTCCACCCAACTTATAAAATAAAAGCTTAAACTACCAAATCACCTAATATATATTGAGAAATCCTTACGCATCCATCACCATAAAATATTTATTCACAGATAAACATTCCACAACACTGAAACTATCCAAAAATCTATCAATCTGATGTAAATAGAAATAGAACTTCTGAAAGAAAGATAACAACTAAACCAATATCACTGCACTCTGCAGAAATTTTATTCACAAATAATAACACCACAACAATATAGAAAAATTATATCATCTGTCATCCCAATAATAGATATAACACTAGCAAACATTCAGTATAAACAAAATAAATCTATACACCATAACCCAAAGATTATGCATGCATAAATTCCACCAATGTCTTCTATATCAAAATAATAGATAATAGCCAAAATAATAGAGTTTTCCCTAATGAGTAAATCAAAGTTTGCTTAAAAGAGCCTAATCACATAAGTTGAACCAATATTTAAACATAGCCAATGTCATTGGCAACAGTTTCTTCAAAGTAACCGTACCGAAAATTAAAAGAAGTCATTAACTTAAAAGTGCCAAATTTAAAGAAAGTATATGAAAATGCTAAAAATAAACTATGCATCATTCATAGCCGCTTCAAATTCATTAGATTTCGGCCCCTCATTCTCTCCTTGTCACAAAAAATTCTCCTACATCTTCATTTTGGCTTTATGTTCCCTGTACCTGGTAATGATTGCAAAAATCTCCTTGCTGCCTAATGTCAATGTTATCTGAAGCCCAATTCTCCATTTTTTGAGAGCAACTTTGGACTCGTTCAGTGTGTCAAACCTCCTTTTTGCTTTAGCTTTAAATTTTTTCAGATAAATCTCTAGCCTCCCAAGCTTTGAGAAATATTCTTTAGTCATCGTAGCAGGATGTGCTACTTCTCTATTGAAGACTGCTCTAAAATTTGAGCAGATTTCTTTTGTGTCCAAAATTTTCTCATCAAAATCATCTGTTATCTTCACCTGTAGATCATGAAAGTTCCCCTTGATTTCTCCTAACATACCAAATACTTCTCCAGCACATCTGTGATTTCCTTTACCAGGTCATCATATATGTTTAGTTTCCATTTAAGTGAATCAAGCCATGAAGGATCTAATTCCTTTGGATCACTAACAATCTATTCATTGACCAACTTCAATTGATCCATGGAAATTAACTCTTTCATTTCTTTTGAAACTACATACAGCTTGGTTTGATCATTTCTAACCTGCTGTAGTTTTGCTATTAATCCTTTTCTTTTATCAACAATGTCAGTGTAGGAAATCACAAATTTACTAATAAAAAATATAACTTCCTGACACAATTCTTCAATCCACTCACTAGCAACCTTGGAATAATTTAGATTTTTCTTAATCAACTGCATCGCAGACGCATCAATAACTCTTTCTTGGGAACTAGAAGCCTCAGTATACAAAAAGGGAGAAACAATGGAAGAGATAAAGTTTTTGAAATCCAAAATTTGAGATTGCAATTTTACCCTTTCTTTCCTTTCTTCTTTTACCTGCTTGGCTAAAGCATTGACTGAGTAATTGGCATGATATACATCATCTTCAAGTGTCTGGGGACCCATGTCAACATGTATGATGTTATAATCATCCATGGCTATCTTATCATCATCTACATCTTTTAAAGGTTCTGCAATTTCTAACACCTGATTACTAGAGACAACATCATTCAGAATTCTTGACATTTTCTAGGCTTTCTTGGGCCCTAAGGAAGATTGGAGTAATTTTTTCACTGTATCTACTCCAGCCCCAGTGGATGTCGTAGGAGTGTATTTCCTCTTCTTTTCTACCATTTTCCTCAACCATACTGGAGATTTTTCTATTAGACTAGGGGCTTTATCACTTTGAACAACCTCTCTAGTCTCGCTAAGAATAATTGATATGTTTTCTATAGGAGGAGATTGAGAAGATTCTTTAGACAAGGGCAGGAAAGTACTATCTTGAACAATATCCTTAAAGATGCTCTCTGAATCTTCTGACACAGGTTTTTTTTGGACTTTTTTCTTTCTAAGAGCAGGGGTGTATGGGATTTTCAACATCACCCCCAGATTGTGAATTGGCACTAGAAGACTTGATGACTATCCTCGCCGATGATATACCTCCAGGGACTTCCTGGCTAGATCCTTGCTCATTTTTTTGGGAAGATTTTGGTTCATGAACAGAACCAACAACCCTACACCATTTTCCCTCCAACCAATCCTGAGTCCTTTTGAGTATTGGTTTGACCCATTTACTCATATATAAAACTTCATCTTTATCCCAGTCAACTCTGAGATGTGATTTATTAAACAACTTCTTGTATTCAAGATCAAGAACCATTGAATCTTCACACATTTTTTGGAATTTGGAAAGAGAGACTAAAAATTTGTATCTGCTCAAGGGTTAACCTCATATGGTCCCTTATGAAAACTTCATTTTCATCAGAATAATCTTTTTAGAAATCTTCGATTGAAGGTTGGTGTTGATACGAGCCGAACGCATACATATTTTTTCTCACAAAGCCCTTGCTGTCAAAATTAGTTCTTACAAACAAGTACTGGAGATTGTATTTTTTGAGAATCCTTTCAACATTCCTAGCCATCTGATTACTTTTGCAAGAGAAAGAATGAGTAACTAATGAGAAGGTATGCCCTTGCTTTCCCATATTCATGTATTTTATAATTACTATGGCCATTTGTCTACAAACCTCCAAAAATACTAGTAAATCCTCAGGGTACTTAGGAAATTTAAGTGGAGCCTTCTCATAACCTCCAATTCTCAAATAAGAAAAACTATCAAACTGGATATAAAAACTTCCAAACTTCAACACTAGAGATTTTGATTCAGGGGAAAAACACATTTCAGGGTTTCCATCCAACTTTCTCCAAACTTCCATTAAAAAGGCATCATTAACAAGAAAATATTCTCCCATCCCAACCTGCCTGGTAAATTGCGCATAACACTTATACACAGGCATGCCAGGACTTGGTGGTACTTGTGGTTTCAACCCTGGCCAATAAGCTCTTTGACTAGCAATGATATATATCAAACAAGGAAACAGATGAAAGGTAGCAGTCTTCTGAAAGCTAACTAATTGCTCATGCAAGTGAAAGCAAATTATCTCGGCTCAATCGATAAAAACATTATCATCACAGATAACTAAAATGAACTGACACATCCAGTCTTCAAATAATTCAACTTGTGCATTCCTGATGATATGATGAAGTAAAGCAACAACATCAACATTTTTTGCTTTAAAATGTGTCCTCTTAAGTGTATTGGGCAATTGAGACTTACCTTTCTTCTTTGATTTTAACCACCCTTTGGCCATAGAATTTTTACACCAAGTTTCATTAGTCTTGTAAATATTTGTTAGTTGTTACAACAAACATCTCCTTTATGGGTGCCTTCTCTGGAATTCTCAATGCTTGAGAAACGACCTTGAGAAAACTTTTAGCTACAATAGTTCTGTCCGCGGCCTTGATTTCTTGGGTTTCATGAATGCACCTTCTTGCACATGCACCAATTAGGTCAACACTCAACACCGCTTCTGGAAAACCTCCAACCTGAGCTACACTTTCGAACACCTTCACATCTATAGAAAATTTTTCTTTACTGTCCAAACATGCCAAAGATTCTTCCAATTTAAAAAGTCCTAGTTCTATATCCCTCACACTGAGCCAACGATTTTCAATTTCAGCCTGCATGAGCTCACTATGACGAATGAGATGATTGAATTCCTAAAGAAATAACAACAACAGGTATGCTTGAATGTCTGAGAAAAAATATGCCACCCAAGTATGTCATTATTATTGATAGGATGTGCTTTAAATGTGACATTCAATTTCATACCTTAAAAAGATAGCCTTTAAACTTGCATGCTTTTGGAAATTCCTGAAAAGACAACTCAAGTTTATTCCATACATAGCGTTCAATGAGATTTCAGATGACGACACCTTTGAAAGGAAATGTCTTCTAAAAAATACACAACCTTCAAGGCCAAGCCATATAAAATTACAAGACGTGCAATCAATGTGGAGTAAAATGAGAATGCAGGTTAAATGTATGAGAAAAACTACACCACCCACATATGTTGTTATTGTTGATAGGATGTGCTTTAAATGTGGCATTCAATTTCATACCTCGAAAAGATAGCCTTTAAACCTGTATGCTTTTGGAAATTCCTGAAAAGACAACTCAAGTTCATTCCATACATAGCGTTCACTGAGATGTTAGGCAAGATAAATCCATCATGTTGCGTGGTCGCTGAAACTTGGAACCTCAAAACCAAAGTTTGAAGTTTCAATGTTTTAGAAACCTCCAACCCATCGAATTTGACTAAATCCACACACCGTAACTCAAAGGTTACATACTCATGAACTTCAGTTACTCAACAAAGTGAACCAAGGTGGGGAATCAGGTAGTTATGCAAATTTAGAACTCCGCGACAATGCGACATGTAAAATGGTTATAAAACTCAAAGGCCTAGTGACTAAGCTTTCTTTGCTCCCTTCAAGTTGAGTCTACAATGATACATCAAATTTTCTATCGAACCATTGAGTAATTTATGATATAAATATTAAACATGTGTTTTAATGTTTTTTTAATTTTAACCATTAATAGCACTAAGCACAGTAACACTTAACATTGCAATTGCAAAGGACTTAATAAAAGGAATTACAATTTCATGCTAATATAATAATAACACAACCATTAATAGCACAGTAACACTTAACATTGCAAAGGACTTAATAAAAGGAATTACAATGTCAAATTAATAGCACAACCATTTACTTTATTAAATCTACAATTATTATTATTTTTTGCTAGGTAAAACACTGCTAGGGGCAGCACCCTGTATTGATTATCAAAAAAGGATTACATGAGTATCTATTTTTCAAAAAACAACCCTAAAGGCCTTTTATGTCAAGTGACCTTCCCTAATCAGCTAGCCCACCCAGATTTTCATGCATTAAAAAATTCATTACAAAATTGGTCTGAATTTAAGTACAGGCACCCCAAGACTTGGGACTGACTCAATTACCCTATTACTGTTACTATTTATATTCAACAACAAAATGTTGAAATCATACCCAACTAGACTTTATCATTCATCATCATCAACATCATCATCATCCTCTAACTCTATGCATTTTAGGTATGCCTTGCAATTTGCAATCACTCGACAGTCTGCTCCACATTTTTGGTGTGCTAGGATTTTGGCCTTTTCCTCTAACACCCTGGGATGATTCACAAGCCATTCTTCCCCATCTCCAAGGTCCCAATCATCATCATCACCCACTACAGTTTCCTTCGCCAGACCTTCATCCTCCATGTATCTCATTGCCCACCCATGTGGGAGATTGGTCGTTAGCTTTGCTGCCCTGAGGAGAAAGAAAATGCTACGGTCCCTTTCTCCCCAAAATTTTTAAAATCCTTCTGGGTCGATGGTTTGGACCAAATGAAACTTCATTACCTCTCTCCCTCTCATCCGCATCATGTAGTAGTATTTTTCCATGGGGATTTTCCTATTCTCATCCACATTATCTAGTGTCACGCCAATGTCACCCAACAATGCATGCACGAAGACCATTTGGGTCAATTTTTTGCTTATCTCTTTCGAGACTCCCATATGCAAAAGGTCTGTTAAGAACATTGTCGGAATCTCCATATTTATTCTCGCTCTGTGATAAGCCTTCAAAAATTCTGGTGCAACCACCTACTTGGTTGCCCAGAGAATGAGTGGATGGGTCGAATTCATCAGCCCCTATAGTCACTTATCAGTTATTTCCCCTCTGAAGGCATAATTTCCCCTTTGAAGGCCTGTAGTTGCTTCTCTGTGTCCAATGCAAGCAACGTTTCCATTTTACTCCTCGCCCACAACTTGCCTTTCTGGGATTTTCTACCACAACTTCAAATTTTGCAAATGGAATGTGATAAATGGGTACTTACTCCACCTTTGCATGCAATTAATACTTAATTTCTCAAGGAAAAAAAATTGATTTGAATAAATCTTTACTGTAAATTTATAACCATTTATTTTATTACAACTAAATTACAATGTCACATTATTACTATAACTATTACCTACCCTATTTAATAAATTATGGGCCACTAGTGCCACTACCAGCCTGATTCACACAAACCAAAAAACCAACCTAGTTAATTTGTGTATCTTAAGCATTACATGTACAATTAAAAATTAAAATGTTTAATTTGATTGACGTCTAGCTACATATAAATTGTACCTCAATTTGACAAGCTGTCAAAATCCCCAGACTCCAGTCAGCACTACCAGTGCCACTCAAATGATACGAAATCATTAAGAATCTTGTTTCATTAAAGCTATAGCAACTATAGCCATCCATCAAAAATTCATCGAATGGTAGTGGTCCATAATGTCGCGTGGTCGCTGAAACTTAGAACCTTAGAACCAAAGTTTGAAGTTTCGAAGTTGTCAAAACCTCTGACCCACCGACTACATAGATGACCATGAAAGACTTGCAACTAAGGTTAGGAAAAGCACCAAAACCTCAACTTCGGTGAATTAAGATAGGAAAGGTGGCACGGATGGTGCATTTATGAAGTGAAGATCACGGGAAAATTTTAGCAATTGGACATGACTGGAGGATCGATGGTTAATTAAGATCGGTAAGTGTGGAGTTTGGAAAATTATTATCTCTCGGCAAGGCCTGGAATTTGATGGCCACACCTAACTGTCATATGAAAATTTTGTGACATTTTTATTCATTTAAATGCCTATCACTTTACATTTTATGAAAAAATTTAAATGTCAAAAAATATTTAATTTATATTTTTTTTATATAAAATCTTTTATATTAAAATATTATTGATTTTATTTATCATACATATTAAATAAATGCTATAAAATAAATGTTGTTGATTTTTTTTATAGTTTAATCCTTAAATTCATCTATCTAAAAACATAAATTATTTGTAAAAGGCAAATAAAATTTGAACATGCTCACCAATAAAACCAAGTTACCAAATGTTGTATTATCTTGGAAAAAAAGAGAGCTGAGAATCATTGTAAACAAAATGCTATTATATACTTTAGATTTATCTTCATCCATCAACTACCAAAAATATTCCAATTTTAAACTAATGCTATAAAACATGCTTTAGATTTATGTTCATCCATCAGACCATCAACTACAAAAAGAGTTGATTAACCAACACAGTTTCCATTTCCAACATATCAAATTATCCCTAATCTACCCGCCTGAAATCCAGGCATCACCCCCAAAAAATAAAATCACAGACAAGATTTAGTACAGTAATCTAATTTTTTTTAAAAAGTTTTACTACTCAGATGCCTTCAATGAATTACCCGACTTCATCTTCTTCCTCGAATGCAGACCCTTCTTTTCACGCATCTCTTCTCTAGCGATGTCTTTGAGATTCTCTATGACCTCCTCGACCTCCATTAGCTCGACGCATATTTTGAGTGCTTGCCACTCGCGCTCTGCACCTTCTCGCCACAAATCTTTGGTGCATCCTTCTGGCCACCTAATAAAGAGATTATTTAAATTTGCGTGCTTTGGGCCTCCACCATCCATGCCTTCAACCTTAACAAGCCCCACTCCTGGTATCACTCGTTCCAGAATGCCTTCCATATCCTCTAAAAAATATTTGTGAACCAGAGTTTTCATGACTTTCCTCACTACATCCACTGGTTCTCCTAAGTCTACACCCCAAGCCATGACCAACAAATAAATATCCATTTCGGTCCTATATATGTGCTTTAATTTTTCAAAGCCATTACCCAAAATAAATTGAATTGCTTACGCCACTTGCACATCTATGAAGAAAAATAAACCTTGCAACCGCTTCACAGACGCTTTGCCAATGAAAGGGTCTAGCTTCCTCCGCGATGTCAAGGTGAAATTGGCCTCCATTGTTTCTTTGGTTCACTTTCTACGGAGACTTCCACACCTCCTTCGCTTACTAAATAATGTTTAATTCACTAATGTTTTTTTCTGGCTATTCATATGGTATTAATCCATGTCGCAGCCCAGTACCACAACAAAGTTGAGAATTTCAATAGAATAAATGAAAGGTAGAGTACTTCAATGCATTGAAAAGAGAGAATTAAATGTCTCAACCACTGATTTCTGAAAATCTAATGGTTCTAGTGTTATTCTGGAGGTTTCAGTTCACAAGTCTAGTGCTTCAAGGATTTACTTCCGAAATGCATCTATAGTCATCCATCAAAAATTCATCAAACGGTCCCTCTTTTAAAACAAACTTTATGCACGTGCATAATTTAAAATGGGACATCGCTAGGTTGATGAGACTCGACCCTCAGGATTAAAGAGTTAAGATTTAAGGCTTTTTCATAAAATATTTTGGTCTGACTTAGGCAATATTAAATGGTAAAGAGCAGGATGACCAACATACCTAAATAATTAATAAAATCTCAACCATTGATTTCTGGAAATCTAACAGTTCTAGTCCAATTCCACAGGTTTCAATTCGCAATTCTAGTGCTTGAGAGATATACTTCCGGAATGCAACTACAGTCATCCATGGAAAATTCATCAAACGGTCCCTCTTTTAAAAAAAACTTTATGCACGTGCATAATTTAAAATGGGGCCATCGCTAGGTTAACGAGACTCGACCCTTAGGATTAAAGAGTTAAGATTTAAGGCTTCATCATAAAATATTTTGGTCTAACTTAGGCAATATTAAATGGTAAACAAGAGCAGGATTATGACAGACCTAAATAATTAATAAAATCTCAACCATTGATTTCTGGAAATCTAACGGTTCTAGTGTAATTCCGCAGGTTTCAATTCGTAATTCTAGTGCTTGAGAGATATACTTCCAGAATGCAACTACAACTGTCCATCAAAAATTCATCGAATGGTCATGGTCCATAATGTTGCATGGTCGCTAAAACTTGGAACCTTAGAACCAAAGTCTGAAGTTTCAAGGTTTTTGAAACCTCCGTCCCACTGACTACAAAGATGACCAAGAAAGACTTGCAACTAAGGTTAGGAAATTTGCACTGTCACCAATGCATTTTTTTATTAGTTTCATATTATGTTTAATTCACCAATGTGTTTTTTGTAATCATTTGAAAATAGGTTTAATTCGCCAATGAATTTTATTTTTTTTGGTTTGAAAACAGGTTTAATTCACCAATCGAAATATTTTATTGGTTTGAAAATAGATTTTAATCGCCAATGGAAAAAAATTAGTGGTTTAAAAAAAATTGCATTTCGCCAGGATTTTCCACAGACTTCTAGTGATTAGAAAAGTTTCGCTAATGGAAATTATTTTATTTTCACGAAAAACCGAAAAAATTCGCCACTAATATTAATATTTTTATCGGGAAGTATACAAGATTCGCCATGATTTTACACCTTCACTGAGGGGGGGTTTTCTTAAAGTTTTCCCTGGTTCAAATAGGGGGCCACACAAAGTGCTCTTGTTTTTATTAAAAAATATAGCATAGTGTCTGGTGTGGCCCCCCCAAAATGTTATTTTTTTAGTATTTCAAAACTCGCTTTGGTGAAAACTTATCAAACACCATGTAGTTTATGTTTGATTTTTTTCTATTTTTTTAATAAATATATGATGTTTTACTAATTTTCAAAGTAGACACATCTTGAAAAATAAAAAATTGAGTGTGCTTCCCTCTAAATTTTTGGAAACTAACAAAAAAAATATTAATGTGCAAAGAGTAGAGTCTAGTTTGTAAAAATGTAATTTATTTCAAATTTCTATGGACAAGTAAAAATGAAACCAAAAAATACCATACATAAGTTTTTGAAAAAAAAATGGAGACACTAGCAAAAGAAATTAAAGATCAAAACCGTAAAATATTTGAAATGTAAAAAAAATTACATGGTTAGAAAGCTAAGAGGGAGGTCAATGTTAATATGTTATTTTTTAACTTTACATTGAAAGATGTGCAAACCTGATGGAGAGCTTGCTTGACATTGTGTCATTTTTTTAGAATTTACCAAAAACACATATGTGGTCATTGACATGTAAGTCCAACCTTTTGGGTTGGATTCCCAAGGAAAATCTAACCATAAGGGTTATAAATTCTCAAAGCAGGTAATAATATGAATGTGTTATAATACACTCACGTTTCTATGAAGAAAAATGGTTATCCTCGTACTCCCTCCCTTTCTCTTCATAGAAACACAAGTAGGTTATAACATGCTCACATTTATGTGAAGAAAATTCTCTTCCTCTTTCCTCCCTTCTTCCCTCTCTACTCTCTATCTCACCTCTCTCCCCTCTCTACCTCTCTCTCACTCCCTCCTTCCCTCTCTACTTCTATCTACCCTCTCCCTCTCTCTCTCTACCTACCTCTCCCTCCCTCCCTACCTACATCTCCCTCCCTCTCTCCCTCCCCCTTCCTCTGTCTCTCTATGTCTATGTTTATCTCTCTATCTTTATCTCTTTGTCTCTACTCTCTCTCTCTCTCTTTGTGTGTCTCTCCCTCTCCCCTCCTCTCTCTTGAAATTATTCATGGTTTAGGGTTCCAATATTCTTTCCACCAATTCGAAGAATAAAGAACACCTAGGAATATTTTTCATCATGGTTCCACTATTATGTACATCAATTCCTAGAATAAAGGAGATATAGGTACACTTGTCCCTTATGTCTCATAGTTGAAACAACTTACTAAACTTAGTAAATGCATCCTATTCCTTCACATTCCAACCTTCATCTAAATCCTCTATTATCTTCTCAATCTTAGGGAAATCCTCTCATTCATCCTCCATCATTGATCTCTCCACCATATCTCAACTATCCATTACCTCTTCCAAAAATCTATAAATTGAGGTACCCTCTTATTCATTTCATCATCACATATTGAGCTAACTATATGCTGTCAAAATAGGTAATCTTCAAGCAAAGAGAATCCAAATTCAAACATAATTGGAGCAAATCAAGTCATATTAGAGTTTTTGATAACATTTTCTTTCATTGTTTTTTTATTGCTTTGTTTGAATTTAAATTTGAGTTCACAAGAATCTTTTATTTTATATTTTTTTCATTATTCATTTCTAAATTGGTGTTTAAAATTTTAATTTTTTTCTCTCATGAGAGTTGCGATTCTATGACCTAATGAATAGGCAGTAGTCCTAGAAGTAATGATCCACCTTACAAAAAAAACAAAAAAGCAAAAAAAAATGATTCGCCATGCACCTAAACTAAAAACATATTACACCAGTAGAGTAGAAGTAGGAAGTAAATTTGTATGCACTTAATGATTCAATATTATAACCATGGAAAACATCTTCAGTGATCCATAGGTGTTATCATCTTGGAAAATCATGTAGTGCATACCCACATCTTGCTATTATGTAGTGATGCACATATCAACTTAATAAAGTTATAGCAATAGGTTACTCCTTGGCCTAGTGACACCTTTTGGGGTTAGGCATACACTACTACTACTACATCAATTTATCCACTTATCTACCTTCAGTTGTGTTTAATCCTATTGAAGATACCTCTAGGGAAGCCCCATGGGTGTAGTTGAGCCCGAAATTAAAGGTCTTACCCATCTTAGTAAACTGGTCCAATGTTGCCCTACCTGATCATAAGTTAGAGGTTTTATTTCTTTGATTTTTACACCCTTGATGCTTAAAGAATGATTTGGATTTAGGGAATTGGGACCTACAACTTTGAGCAGCAATTGTACTTATGCAATTTTTTGAGCTTTCCCCTTACAAATCTCATTGGTTGATCAAGACAATATGTTAATCCCATAAAATGACAATAAAATATTTTCTTATGTCAATCATTTCTTCATTCCTTGGGATCTTCATACCTGTTGTGACCTTTTCACACATTGCCCCATTCAAAATGGAGACCCCCTAATTTTTGCTTCGTTCTGGTCTTTTGGCTTTGTTATTGTCTCTCTCTCTCTCTCTCTGGCTCTTCTGTTGTCTGCCTTTCCGGGGGTGTGCTCATATGTGAGCTTAAATGTAAAATTTCGGCGAAGTCCATAGAATTAGGGTTTGTATTTATCTGGTCAATCTAGGGTCAAATGAAGTGAATGAATTGAAATATGAGACTAACATTATAGTCAGTATGCTTCCAGCAAGCTCTCAGCTAAATTTCATCAAATTCTGGCAACTTACTATTTTTAGTAAGTGTGCAATTCAGGGTATTTTCTCAGCACTTTCGAGGTTTTGATCATTACACTGCATTCAGAACACATCAAGCTACTCCTCTGCAAGTCTTGAGCCAGAACATACAACTTACTATTTTTAGCAATTCAGTTTCCAGAGCAGATTTTAGGGTTTATATGTGAAATTTTTTGATGCATGTCTGGGGATTCCTTCTAGGTTTTCTGAGACCTTCGCGACGGTATAACATGCAAAATGAGATAACAACTTTCAGAGTTTAGCCTTCGGAGGCTATTTTTAGGGTTTGCATGTCAGTGTTTTCTTTGCATGTCGGGTGATTCCTTATGGGTTTTTTGAGAGCTTCACAGTGGTGTGACATGCAAAGCAAGATGATCAGTATTCAGTGACTTACTATTTTTAGCAGGTGCAATCTGGTAGCTCTCTCCCAGCGCATCAGAACCACAAATAGAGTGAAGTGCAACAAAAATGAGTGTGAATGGAGGTCATTTGATATGCATGCAAGTCAAATTAGGGTTTCCAGCTTCGGGACCCAAAATGAGGGATAAAAAGTTAGAATTTCCAAAAATCGGTGTATCCCATTGCGATTAGCATCTTTCAAGCTATCCACTAGTAAAATTTGAAGGCAATCAGAGCACTCACTATTTATAGTAAGGCGTTCTAGAAACTGGATAAAAATAGTAAACTAGTAGTAGGCGCCAGTGTGAACGAGCAGGTCATTTGATGAGGAGCACGTCATTCGAATTTCAAATCAAACGGAGTTGGGGAAGTCTTAGAAACAGGTAGTTACTATAAATAGTAAACCACCTTTAGAAGCATGTTATTTTTAGCAGGCCAGCTTAGGATAGCAGTATGAACAGGCTGACAAGGTCATGAAGGTCCTGTGCTTAAAATTTCAAATCGTTCTGAGCTTCAGAAGTATAGAAATTAGAGGACTTACTATAAATAGCAGGACATAGAAAGGCTGGTAGAAGGAAAGAAAAATGCCTAAGTTTGGATAATATCCACCTCCACATTCCAAATACGCCCACCTCAGCTGGTTGGCAAGTGAAAAGTTTTCTAAGTCTAAAGATTCATCCTCCTACCTAGGTGAAATGCGCCCTCTACAAGCAAGGTGATTGAAATTTTTTCTAAGTAGTGAAGATATCCTGCTCATGCCTCCATATGCGCCCTCAAGAAGGATGAAAATGTGAAGAAAATATTCTAAATTAAAATTTCATCCACCTCCCTATGCCAAATGCACCCTCAAAGTAATAGAAGTCAAGCATGCAAAAAAAAATTCTAAGGCGTGAAGTTTCATTGTGCTCCCTAGGCCAAATGTGCCCATCCTTCTCACCATAGGAAATGCGCCCAAGTTTAGAAAGAAAGTCAAAGGAGGGCGTTGAAAGTTTCATCCCTCTCACCCCCTGAAATGCGCCCAAATAAAGGCATGTCAAGACAAAAAGTGTGTTTGAAAGCTGGTCAAAGGAAAGTCAAGGCGTTGAAAGAGATTCATCCCTCTACACATGAAATGTGCCAATCCTCTTGGAAATGTGATATGCGCCCAAATCAAGGCATGTGAGGACAAAATTACCATGGCGTTGAGGTCAATGAAGGTGAAGTTGGTAGAGGAAAGTTACTAAGGCATGGAAATGAAGTATCCTCCTCATGGTGCTAAATGCGCCCAAAATGCATAAAGTTAGAAATGAAATAGAATTACCAAGGCATGGCTAATATCCTCTTCTAAGTGTGAAGTGCGCCTAGGGTGATGTGAATAAAATATGTTGGGCGTTGAAATTAAAATATTCTCCATGATATGATATGTGCTCTCAAGGCATTTAAAAGAAAAAATTTCTAAGTGAGTTGATAAAATTTCTTCGCAGGCAAAATGAATGATTGAAGTTGAATGAAAATTTTTCTAAGGAAAAATTCAAAATGTGCTAAGTGATTTAAATTTTTTCTAAGGCACAATATTTCATCCTCTAGGAAAAACGCCTAAGTCTAATGGAGGGTGATGAAATTGGTTAGGACATGAATAAATTTGCAAGTGGAGAAGTCCGATGATGCCAACTTCACAGGATTGACAAAGAATTTTCAAATCAGAGCAAGAAAATGCGCTTAGGGATGAAGAACCAGATTAAATTTGATGTGAAATTATTTTTCTAGGGTTCAAAATTCGAAAAATTAAATGAACCCGTTCATTGTATACCCATGAATTCAATGCGTTTTGAAAGAAATTTTCTTCTGGGTATTGAAGACTTTCAACAAGGAATGGATTTTAGTGTCTTCTGCACTTCGCCAAAGCTTTCGAGATGGAGAATTTGATCGACACTTGAATTATGGAATTTTCCTAAGGGAAATTTAAATTTTTCTAAGGCAAAGTGAATAAAATGTGTTTTTGAAAATAAAGTGCTTCAGATGATGAAATTGAAATGAATTGCCTAGATGAATTTGATCAAGTTCTCCGTGAGATGAATCTTCCAGAGTCAGAGGTGAATAAAAAATTTAAATGTCAGAGCTTCAGCTGGTGAATTAAATATCTTAAAGAATGAATTTGAATTGAATATTTTCAAAAGGGAATTAAAATGTTAAATACGCCAGTCAAGATGAATCTTTTGAAGTTCTAGAAGGTCAAGATTCCAAGTGTCAGAGGATAAGTGTTGAAATTGCCAGAGGAGGGAAATTCAAATTTCTGTTGTAAGGTAGTGGAGACTTAATAACTGGCTAAAATTGGCCTCCTTCTAGAATTGGATTTGGCTATAAGAATTGAGAGTTTATTCATTCTTTTCACTAGCTGAAGAAATTCGAATTTGCTTTGAGGTTGAAGTTGCAGTGCAAGTGAGAAATTCGATTTGAAGAGGATTGTTGAAGCTGAAGTTTGAAAATTCTAAGTTTGTGGCTGAGTATTGAAGAAATTTGACTTGAAGTAGAAGAAGATTGTTGAGTGTTGCTAAAGTGTGAATTTAAAAGAGCAAGTTGCTAAAGTAAAGTTGGACAATTTCATCAAGTGTGAAGTTACTGAGAGTGTGAAGTTGAAGTTGTTGAAGCTTACTTGCTGAAACTTTCTAAGTGTTGAAAGTTTGAAATTGTGAAGGAGAAGTTGAGGTTTGCAAATGAATAGAATGTTGCAACTTCTCAAGTTTTTAAAAGTTGACTGGCAGCCCGTGCATACTATTTTATTTATTTTCTAAGTTAATTGTTGATGGCTATTTATTATTTTTGTAGAATGGTTGAAGTGAGAGCAATTGGCAGAGATAGCAATGGTGCATCTAGGCAGGCTGTTATCAAGAAGCTGAGCAAGCCTTTCCTGCCAGAGTCAAAGTTCACTTTGAAGTTGAGCAAGCTGGCTGATACCAATTTGGGTTCTTTCAACTTGGAGACTTTCAAAAATTGGATAATGGGAGTTGGCAGTCACCGTCCTTCAATCAATTCGCACAATATTGTTCGAAGTGGATTGTATGTAGCTACTGGTTTTCCACCAGCCATTCAGTGCTTGAAGCTGATGATGGAGTGTGCTAATTACTATGAGGATGATCACAGGTCAATTCTCTCACTAGATGGCCAAGTATTCACCAACCTCACTCCTGCAGCTATCGACGAAGCTTTTGGAATCCCAGCGCACGAGAGGATGATTTACAAAACAAGAGAGTGAGTTGAATGAACGTATGCTTCTACATTCGAGAGATGTGCAGAAGTGATCAACACTCGCTGGATGAACAAGCCCAAGCCCTCTCGTACAAAGTTGCCAAAGCAGATTATATCAAATGATTTGAAGCAGGAGTATTGTGACCTGATCATTATACTGAGTAGAGTTGGAGGCTGCCCTCAAGCGTTTATTTTTGAGCCATGGATGTTCTATTACATCAACCTCGTGCTTGAAGGAAAAGAGCACATCAACTGGGCTATGATGATTAGTGACAATATGCACGAGCAGCTCCTGAGTCTGAGAAGGACGAAGACATTCTACATGGGCTCCTACATTATTTACTTGTTGGCTCGCATGACAAAGTATAGAGGAATATCTTACAAGGAGCCAATTAGTTGTGGTTCTCATCAATTCAAAATTCATGAGGCTTGTCCACAGTTACACCTGACAAGCACTACTCATTACAAGCATGCCAATGATGCCTTCACCATGCACATAACGAGATCACTTCAGGAGTGAACTCATCATAGGATCTCGAGGGAAGCTCAAGAATTAATAGAAAGGTATGGGTGTTGGTTTATTCAGTTTATTCAGTTTTCTTACATTAGGCTACAGGGTTTTTCTTCACATCCATATAGGCTGCCTAAGTACCCAACCAATAGAATTTTGATGTTAGAGATATCTAGGCAACTGGTTGCCTATGATAAGATTCAGAAGAGAAAGAAGAAGGGAGGAGTTGATTTCCCGATTGTCATGGGTAATTCAGACGAAGTGTGTCCTTCACTTCAGGTAATTAGAGTAGCTGAAAATGAGCTTCAGTTCTTTCATTTTTCATATCACACCAACAGACAACATTATGATCCACATAGCAATATTAGATGGATACTATCAGAAGAGTTTAAGCATAAGGAAAATATTGAGGATTATTGGGCTAGTACAACAGACGAGGCTAAAGTTAGGAAGAGAATGTTCTCTAGGTTTCCATTGAATATGATCAAAGAGTGTGAATTCATTCCAGTACTAGACCAGGTGGATGAGGACATGAACGTTCTCCATCCAGATTATGAGGCAGTGAGAGACATGCCACTTCAACCACCAGATTGGCCGGAGCCAGAGATAGCCGATTTGGACACACTTTGCATTCTAGTCATTACTTTCACCAGAGCATGGGTTGAAAGGCATGTGAGTAGATTGAAGAGTAGGTCAATTCCTTTGAATTACAACTTGATGGGAGATCATAGGACACCCACTACTAGCAGGAAGAAACAGATTACTCGAGGTCCAGAATCTCGAAGGAAGGAGCCAGTTCGGCTGGAGCCTCCAAGAGTTGTATTAGAATCACCCATGCCATTGGAGACACGTTCTCCAAGCATACAGGAGGTTTCACTTTTCATTGATAAGAGAAATGCATTGAATCAGAGGCAGGAGTTACAAGAAGAAAATTAGCCACCACAGAGAGAGGTCGATGAGCCTCGCCAGAATGATATTGAAGTTGAACAAGCCCGTGAAGTAGAGGCAAGAGAGGAGCAGCCATTTGTTATTCAACAGGTTGTACCTAATTGGCTTAGAGATAGAATGAGAAGGAGCCCAGTGAAGAGATTGATCCGGTAGTAGAGATGGAAGAATTTTTGAATAGGATCAGCGCGCCTCCACCAAAGAAGAGAGCACATATTTTTTGAAGATTTCAACTGATGAGGATGGGTCTCGCACCCTTCATGTAGCGGCACCACAAGTTAATTGTGATTGGGATGAGGTAGTGCCAGAAAATTATGTGATCACAACTATGGAGTTAGGAAGTCCCATAGGTGCACAGATTGTTGAGGAGTGTGATAACTCCTATCAGGCATTTAAGGATAGATTGTTCAGGATTGAAGGAAAGTATACAAAATTGAAGCAAGATCATAAGACATTGATAGGATACATGCAACATTTATCTTGTCCTTGTGGGAAAGAGAATCCAACACATGAGCTTCCAACTGAGTTATCCATAGAATCAGTTAGTGGCTTGGAGGATTTGAGGAAGATGGCACATGAGGTAGATAAATGGGTTACAGGAGTTCGTGCCGAGATAGAGAAGTTCATGGAAGACCTTGCTCATGCTTTCCAACAAGCTTCCAACATTATGGCACGTATGGATGCAGTTGATCAAGCTTGGGGTGATGCTTATGTTTATCAGAGTAAAGTTATTCAGCGTTTGGAGGCATTGATGCATAATCCTTTGCAGATGCTGATTGATGGAGGAGTCATTCAAGGGGTGATAGGTATAATTTTTCTGGATGGTACTCTTCAGTA
Organism: Sequoia sempervirens; assembly: GCA_007258455.2. NCBI lineage: Eukaryota > Viridiplantae > Streptophyta > Pinopsida > Cupressales > Cupressaceae > Sequoia > Sequoia sempervirens. The sequence goes on from VDFB02113039.1 coordinate 376,622, forward strand.
GTCATAGGACGTGGATTCTTTGATGCAGCACGGGTGGATTCAGTCAGAGTCAGGAAGGCTATGAAAAACATTATTGATGGGGTCCTGAATACCTTGGAGGCAATCTTTGCTAGATGGTTGAATTTCGATGAGGTGACTACTGATGGATTGAGGAGTGGGTTGTTGCCTTTCTTTTCAGAGGTAAAGAATTTCGTGCAGGATGACTTTGAAAACATTTCTACTTTCTACAGCCTGATTCAGAATACGTAGGATGCCCTAGTTGCTTGGAGAAAATCTTGCACGAGGCACAGATAGGCAGTTACAATATTGGAGTTTCAGTTGGATAATATTCTTCCTATCTCAGTTTAGGAGGTCGAGACTGTGATTACCAGGTTCATCAATTTTGCAGCCAGGGAGAAGGAGAACAGGAATGCACTACTGGATGATGACCTTCTAGAGGATTGATTGTGGGCATTAATTGCCTTTACTATTTTGGGAGTGAGTGGGAATCTTTGATTCATTTATTGTACCACTCCCTATTCTGGCAATTTTTAGGGTTAGGGCTGAGGTGGCTTAATCTTAGCCATTCATTTGATTGTAATCTAAGCTATCCATTGGACTAGGATATCTATAAAAGGGGGAGTCCCCCTCAGTTGTATTCATTTAGAAATTAGAAGATTAGATTAGAGGAGACGTCAGAGAGTAGATGAGAGAGATAGTTTGATAGTTTAGCATAGTGTGGAGAAGAAGGAAAGTTTTCCTTTGAAATTTTTTGTAAGAGATTGTTGTGTAAAACTTTCATAATAGAAGATCTTTTCATTGATGGTGAAATTCGTCTTTGTTATGGATAGCTAGCAAGGTTTCTTCGTCCTTTCTACTTCAAGTAGCATAAAGTAGCTTAAAGTAGTGTAATTTTCATTTCATGCAAGTAGATTTTAGCTATGGATTTGTGGTGTTAATCGAGGCAACTTTGTTTTAGTCAATACCACTAGCAGCTTGCTAACGACAAGTTTGCCTTATGTGGTCAACTGGAGCATTTTATAAGCCTAACTTTAGTTGTAATTCATATCTTGGTATGCGTCATCTTGACGGTATCTTGGTGTCAGATTGTAACTTGAACATTTCTTGCCATCCCTTTGAAGATTGCACCAACTTTGTGTAAGCTGTTCGACGTGAGGTAGAGCAGAGTTTGTTTGAAGCTTGCCAAAATTGATCTCGCGTCCTGCCTTTAGATAGAACATAGATTCTTTAATCCCTACAACCATTCAATTCAGTATTTTTCTGGTTAGTTTAGGAAAATGTACCTTATTGCTAAATCATTCATAATCATCCATCTGTTGTCAACTGCAAACCTTAAGAACAATTGTGTAAGTCCCCTCGTAAAAACAACATATCACAATGAACCTACTAAGGGTATTCCAAAGCATTTCAGAACCTTGGAGTTGAATGTGTGATCTTTCTAGCAATCTTAGAGCACGAAATACTTTGATCAAGAGAGAATAGAGTAGCCTTTGGATTACTTTGTTCTGCTGATTGGTGCGGTCACAAAAATCACATCAACAATACCATGCAAGCTCTTCATATCATTAAAAAAACATTAATATGAAGCATTTTAATAATCTAAAGATCATATTCAATTATCATTACTTCCATAATGTTTTTTTATGAATAAGACATATAGTACTTAAATGATACACTATTCAAGAAAAGTGGCTAGTAGAAAGGGACACCCTCAAAGTTTAGGTGGGAGAAAGTCTAACCAAAAGTTGAGAATAAACAAAGGGTAGAGCTTGATCGATTGTTAACACAAATAAAATTGCTAAGTGACAAGAGAAACATTGGTAGGAGGGGAATCACAATCATCAGGTTTATTCCATACATTAGTGGAGATAGTACCATCATCAATAAGGCCCCAACCAATAAGAGCACTCTACTCTTGATCTTCAATAATTGAAAATATATAGAAATTGAACTCTTTTTCTTGGTTGTTCAATTGGTGTTCACTTTTTTTATAAATTAAAGCTATGTCTTGTTCTAATGTGTTTATGTAGATCAAATGCTTGCAAAGTTGCATTGGAAGTTTCACATATATAGGAGCTTCTTGACCATTGGGGTAATGCTCCTTACATTGTTGTTAGAGTCCCAACCCATACTTCCTCCCCAACTTGTGGGTGCAAGTGTTGTCAATCTGCCAAACAAGATCGTGGATCAAGGTTCTCAACCTCAAGGTTCCAAGGATTATGCTGCTCATGGATGGTCTCAACCCTTTCAACCACTTTTTACTTCTTCTCATGGATGTGGTGCTCCTAACTAACCAGATTTTAAAAAGTTCCATAATTATTTTGAAGATCTCTCTTAATCCCTAATCATTATCATTAGCTCAAGCATTAATCATCATTCTTCATAAGACAACATATTGAAATATCAAAATCAACTATATTTTATTAGTCTATAGAAAAAATTTACTATAGTCCATGGCATTCCAGTTTAGAATTCATAAGGTCCATAGGATTTAATCCAATACCTTTCCTTTCCATCAATTAGGAAACAAGGGGTATTACATGTCAAGAGATTGTGATTTTCCCCAGGACTTCTGATTTGAGATGCTGTTCGACATCTGCACTACTGAGGCTTGGTGATAGATAAATACTATAACATATTGTCAGTAAGATTTCAATATAAGAGGAGTTCCTAGGCAGTCCTGTTCTCAGATATTAGTCCATGTGGAAGATAACCTGAGCTCCATATTGAGGTCGTAGAGTAAGTAAAACCAAAGGAGCATGAGTATAAGAAGGTGAAGTGACAAAAGAAAACTTTTGCAGAATCATAGCCAACACTAATTTTGCTTCTAACAAGGCAAAATTCTGACCCACACATATAGTTGGACCTGCACCAAAGGGCATGAATTCCATTGGATGCTTTGCAACCTTTGCAATTCCTTCACTAAATCGCCCTGGATTGAAATCGTGTGCATCGTTTCCCCACAAAGCGGGATCATGGTGCACTGGGAGGATCGAAATCACAACTTGAGTGCCTGTAGGAATTGAGAGCCTTCCAAGTTTCATTGGCTCACATGCCTGTCGAGTTAGAAACACTGCAGGTGGGTAAAGCCTCAAAACCTCATTTATGATCATTCCCACCTACAAAACATTCATACAATATTTTATAAGACAAATCCAGAATATTGCATTTGTATTCAAATCCCAGTGCTTGTTTAACTATGATTGTTATTACTTGTTAAATTGGGTATTGCTTCACATGGAAATTTCGGTCCGTGTCAGATGGTCCTTACAATTTTGAGGTGACTTAAGCTATCTGCATCTGGATAATTGGCTCTTCCACACACTTCCAACACCTCTCTGCAACCTCGCTCTTGCCAATCTTGATGTATGCCCAACAATATTATGCTCCATGTCAAGAGGAGTGATGTCGTTTCATGACCGGAAAAGTAGAAAGTCTTACATTCATCAATGATTTCCTCTGTAGTCAGGCTTGCCTTACTTTTTACATTGACTCTCACCTGCTCCCTGCTCTGAGACATCATAAAACCAAGCAGATCCACACCATAGCTACCTATTTTTTCCATTCCAGTAGTCTTTTCCCTAGCATCTATTACTTGTCTTAGGGATCTTCTTATTTCTTTCTCCAAATTCCAACATTGCCTATTCTTTGCAGTGGGCAGAAACCTTGTTGATTTTTGTAGCTCAAAAAGTGGGATATGGATTTGCTTTAAAGCAACTCAAGATTAGATTTGCTTTAAATCAATTCGAGTTGGATTTTTAGCAATAACAAGATTTTTTATTCTTTAATAGAGTGTTTCTGAGTTTGTTAGGATAAGATAAATCCAAGAGTGATTTTATGTGTAAATAAAGCCAAGGAAAGCAAGGAAATATTCTTTCCTTGCAAGCTAAGTAAAGCAGCTAGGCTCTATAAAAGTAAGATTGCTGTAGCAAACTCATATTGTATTTTTGAAAGAAAAGTTTGCTGTTAGGCTGAATAGAAGATCCAACATTTGCAGGTTTTTCCCTGCATTGGGGTTTCCTGGGTATATCTGTGTTATTGTCTTTTTGTGTTTGGCTTCATGTTATTTTTGCTTCCACTGCTATTAGTTGTTAATTAACCCAGTTGTATTAATTGTTATAAATCAGATTTCTTTATGTGAATTTATTGTGCAATTAATCTATTGTTGGGTTATAGAAATTAACATGGTATTAGAGCTCTAAACTCTGAATATGAAGCCAAGATTTGTGACGCAGATTTCAAGAAAAAAAAAATCATCAGATTTTTGTCTCCAGTTCTTTTGTAGCTATGGCAACCAGTGTTCGATACGAGGACATGCTCGAGGGTGCATCTAACTTCTTGCAGTGGAAGGTTCGGATTACATCTGTTCTCAAGGAGAATAGGCTATGTATCTATGCTAGCACATAAGTGACTCCAGCAACAAATGATCCTGTTGCCTTAGATTCGCATGAAGTCAAAGAGGCCAAAGCTCAGAGGATTATCCTGGATGGAGTAAGAGATCATTTAATTCCTCATTTATCGGGGAAAGACACTACCAAGGAGATGTGGGATACGCTCACAAAACTTTATCAGAGTGACTATCAGAGTCATAAGATGATGCTCAAAGACAAATTGCATAATACCAAGATGTCCAAAGGCGAGAGTGTGACCTCCTACTTGTCCAAGCTAACACAGGTCAGGGATGAGCTTGCTGCTATTGGAGAGATGATTAAAGAAGATGAGTTGGTGCGTATAGCCTTGAATGGTTTTTCAAAGCACTGGGAAGTGTTTGTCAAGTGTGTTGTCGGCAGAGATTGGCTACCTGATTGGGCAAGACTTTGGGATGATTTTTTTTAGGAGGAGATCTGTGAAGGAGCTCATCGAGGAGATTAGACGAAGAAGGGTCAAGATGAAGAAAATCTTGCTCTTGCAAGCAAGGGTAAGAAAAAGTCCAATAAAGAGCAATCAGAAGGTTCTTCTTCCAAGAGTGGGAAGAAGAAAGATCTGAGCAAGATTAAATGTTTTTGCTGCCATCAGATGGGTCACTATGCTAGTCAATGTCCGAATAAGAAAAATAAGGACAAGCAAAAGAAGCAATTTTTGCTACAACAGAGGTGGATGAGTTTGCATCACGATTTGAGAATGAGTTTTCACTCATTGCCTATCTCTCAAGTTCAATTGCCAACAGGGTATGGTATATTGATAGTGGGGCTTCTCGCCACATGACGGAGTCAAAGAATGTTTCACCAAGTTGGAGGAGAAGAAGCTGGATTTCTATATTGAGCTCGGAGACAATGCCAAGTACCATGCAACTGGTATTGGCACCGTTAAGTTTCAGAGGGAGTCTGGCAAACCTTTGTTGGTGGAGGATGTGTTGTATGTCCCTGGCATGACAAAGAATTTAATCTCAGTTTCTGCCTTGGAAGACAAGGGTTACATCGTGACCTTTGAGAGGGGAAAAGTATATATTCGTCCCAAAGATTCCAAGATTACAAAAGTGATTGGTGTTAGGCATGGCAGCTTGTTTCAGTTACAGTTTGAGCAAGCACATGCATTGGTTAGTAGCTGTAAAGGGATAGGAGAATTGTGGCACAGGAGGATGGCTCACCTTCACTATGGAGCACTTAATATTCTTAAGGAAATAGTGACAGGGCTGCCTGAGATGAAGACAGAAAAGCATGAGGTGTGCAAGGGTTGTGCTCTTGGGAAATATGCCAAGACCAGTTTTCCAAGCAGCGACACTAGATCCGAAGGGATTTTGGATCTTGTACACTCAGATGTGTGTGGACCTATGTCAACAACATCCTTGAATGGATATGAGTATTATGTTACCTTCATTGATGATTTCTCCAGGAAGACATGGATATATTTCATGAAGAATAAAGATGATGTCTTCAGTAGGTTCAAAGAGTTTAAGGCTCTCGTGGAGAACCAAACTGGGAAGAAGATCAAGATACTGAGGTCTGATAATGGAGGCGAGTATACCTCAAATTCCTTCAAAGATTTTTGTGCTCAGGAAGGTATCAAGAAAGAGTTGACAGTTCCGTACAACCCTCAACAGAATGAGGTTGCTGAACGGAAGAATAGAGCTATCGTTGGAGCAGCCAAGGCCATGCTTCATGATCAGGATCTGCTTTGGTTCTTATGGGCAGAAGCTTGCAACATAGCTGTGTATTTGCAGAATAGGAGCCCTCACAAAGTGTTGGGAAAATTGACTCCAAAAGAGGCATTCACTGGTAAGAAACTAGATTTGGGGCACATTCGCATCTTTGGATGCCTTGTGTATTGTCACATTCCTGTTGAGAAGAGAACCAAGTTGGAACCTACTGCAGAGAAGGGTATCCTTGTTGGATACAGTGAAACTTCTAAAGGCTTATCGGGTTTATATTCCTGCTCTCAGGAAAACAGTGGTTCGCAGAGATGTGAAGTTTGAGGAAGAGAGGGCTCTTCAGAAGTCAAGTAACTTGATGAATGAGGAGGAACAAAAATCCACAGTTGAGGTAGCAAAAATTCCTCAAACTTTAGTCACACAAGCTGGAGAGATGAACAAGCATGATGATTAGATAGAGGAACAAATAATTCCTCAGCCTCAGATTCCTATTAGTGAGAAGAGGAGAAACAGGGCAGCTGAGCAAACATTAAGAGAGGCTCAAGAATATGTAGGTGATCCTCAAGATTCAGTTAGACAAAGAAGGGCTCCTAGACGTTATTCAGATTATGTGGCACTTATGAGTGAATTAATTGAAGTAGAGCCTTCCAGCTTTCAGGAGGCATCCAAGCACCAAGTGTGGAGAGATGCCATGGTGGAAGAGTATTCTTCCATCATGAAGAACAGTGTGTGGGAGGTAGTACCAATACCAAAAGATAAGTCTGTGGTGGGCTCGAGATGGCTGTATAAGATTAAGCATGCTGCAGATGGTAGTGTGGAAAAGTTCAAAGCCTAGTTTGTGGCTAAGGGGTTTTCTCAGAAGGAGGGAGTCGACTATGATGAGACTTTTGCTCTAGTAGCCAGGTACTCATCCATAAGAGCTATCATTTCTATAGCAGCACAAGTAGGGTTGGAGGATTCATCAGATGGATGTAAAGACAGCCTTCCTCAACGGGGTGATTGAGGAAGAGATTTACATAGAGCAACCAGAAGGGTTTGAAGCACATGAGAGGGATTCTCATGTATGCAGGTTAAAAAGAGCACTCTATGGACTCAAGCAGGCTCCCAGGGCACGGTATTCACGTATTGATAGGGCATGTGCAAGATCATGGTATGCCAAAAAGTGGCAATGGAGAAAAAAATACGTGTTTCTACGACTCAAAAACGCGAAAATGGTGAGTTGACTTTTTGGGGCTCGGGTGACTACCGAGGTAGAGGAAAAACTTAGATTTAAGAATCGGATATCCGATCCAAATTGGATATCCGATCCAAATTGGATATCCGATTTTGTTGACATATATATATATAAAATTTCGGGCGACCAAAACTCATTTTCACATTTGCATTCGGCTCAACCGCGGCGAGCGCACAGTGGAAAGCACAAATCAGATATCCGATTTGAAATCCATCTCCAACAGGTAAAATTCTTGATTTTTTATTTGCTCTAATCAACTTTTCAATTAGATTTGTTTAATTTTAGTTGATTTTTTTCAAAATAGGGTTTTTTGGTAGATTTTTTATGAAAAAGTTGAATTTAGCATGGATTTTGATGAAAATTGAATGTTTGCAATGGATTTTGATGAAAATTGAATGTTTGCAATGGATTTTCACTTAAAAATAGTGTTTTTTATGTATTTGGATTAAAAATTAGAGAATTTTATTAATTTTTGTTAAAAACTAGGGTTTTTGTTGGATTTAAAAAAAAAAACTAGGGTATTTTTATACTATTTTCATTTATATTGTCTGATTTTAATTAGATTGATTTGTTTTTATATTTAATCAGGCATTAGCATTAAATTGTTTTGAATCTTGTAGAAAATTTATGAGCTTCATGACCTTGTGTCACTTCACTAATACCCACGTGAGATGTAGTTGTAGACTTATGGCTTCCTATGTTGCAATCATAGCCAATGTTGAGCTTGATTCTTATAACTCTTTCACTGAACGTATAATGTCTACCCAATCCATCTTATATTCCCTCCCTAGTCCTACATTACCCATGTCTTTTTTGTAACCTAACATTTATGTGGACTTGGCATATGTTATTTCTAAGGTCCCCAATGATAATCTAGAATAATTGGATAAAGACCTACAATGAATTCGACAATTCTTAAGCATTGAACCTTTGGATGGAGAAGCAATCCCTCTTTTGGATAGCATTGGGAAGTTGGTAAATGATTAGGAAGGGATAGAAGTGTTACGTAGCCTAGCTAATATAGTAGATTCTAATATTCCTTTGGTAGCTAGTTTCACGAAATTTTTGACTAATGCTCAAAATCCTTTTGGAAAATAAGTTTCCTCTCCCACAATAATGCCTTCTATTCCCAACTTTACACCTCCAATCATAGCATCAATGATGGAATATAACAATGGTTTAAACTCATGCTTAGGAATTTCTAGTGGAAATTATAATAGTTTTGTCCCTTCACCTATAACACCTTCATATTCATCACCCCTCCTAAACATGAAATATAATATCCCACCATTCCTCCATACTAGTTCACCATACTTGAAAAACTCTCACAACATGTGGCCCAATGATTTTTTGATAAATCAACTTTTTTATTTAAAGCATGAGATTATTACAACAACAAATTTCAAACTTAAACCAAAATCAAACCAATAGTAAACATCCAAAATACCTTACACATAGTTCATTAATGTTCACTATTTTAAATACACCTATGCTACAAAACATTGAAATACCTGCGGCTTTGGAAAGTCTGATGGTAAAAATATCCTAATAACCATTTGTTGGTTTTACTACCTTGTGTAGAGACTTTATTTTTGAAGATTCACTCATAGTGAAACTCTTTTCTAGATCATTGAAAGATATGGCCTTGGATTGGTTTTGTTCATTGTCAAACAATCAATTACCTCCTTTACACAACTCATTAATGATTTCCTCCAACACTTTCAAGTGAACATCAGTCCTCAAGTTACATTAACAAATTTAGTTCATTGTAATCAAGGACCTAAAGAAAAAATAAAAAACTTTATGAAATGATACTAATCCCTTTATTTGAAATTCTCATATAGTCTTCAAGATGTTGACATTGAGGGTGTTTTATAGGTAACTTACAACCTAATATTCAAGATAAGAAATTGCTAATGAAATATCCATCCTTAACGTTTTTGTATAACCCTTCATGATTATGTCGAATATCGATTAGTTGGTACATGAAGGTACCCCTTCATAGGCTCCTATTGGTCAATCATATAAGTGATGCCTCAAAACAACTATCAATCATTTAAAAAGAAAAACAAAATATTCATTACTTGATAAACATTCATGTCAAACTGCTCATAATATTGAGACAGAAGTAACTACTGTAAACATAACTCTAGAAATAAATTTAGGCCATGAGATAGGAAATTTTCATAGTTGTTTGATTCTCTCCATGTGATCATGTTGCAATTGTTAAACAAGAATATGATTCAACTTCCTCCAATTAGTCATATTCAAACAATTAAA